>OX438784.1:6485765-7037014 GCA_949316455.1 Acleris holmiana
CGAGCCCGCGCCGCCGCGCGAGCCCCGCGAGCCGCGCGCGCCCCGGGACCCCGCGCCCGCGCCCGCGCCCGCGCCCGCGCCCGCCGAACAGACTGCCGAACTGACCGCCGAGGTACACTACAATTATACTTAAGTTCATCTATTGTCTTCGGAAATTAAGGATTTCCATATCTCAAAAGTGGGATGTGGGATGCACATTATTAATTATTCCAGAAAGTAGGAATTGCTTGACGAGATGGTGGGAGGGCCGAGCGTTGGCGAGGCCTGCTAAAATACGAGTCGGGCAATCCCATTTCTGCCGAAATTTCTGTGAGGAAATGATATAAATGCATAATTAGAAATATTTGTTACGCAATATCCGTCATTTGTGGATCGATTCTAAAAAATATTTGAAACAAGACTGCTGATAATTTTGAAAAAATAAATTGCCTAACAGCCATTTTGATTCTGAAAAAAAAATTGCCATTACGCTGGCGCAAAAAATATTATCAAAAAAAAAATACGGTCCGTCTCCTATCTCAAGGACGAGGCTGTCAAGGAACTTAATTTTTCTCAAACATGCTTTAATATTACAAAATGAAGACATGAAGTTTCTGGTTTATTTGTTTGAAAACCTAAGACAAACCACTATCGTCCACTGCTCTAACTTTCTAAATTTGCTTACTAACATTAAAATGACAGGAAAAATTACATACTGCCTGCCAACCACCTTAGACTATCTAACCATACTTGCGAGTGCGACATTAAATAAAATTCTATTTATGTGCGGTTAAACATGGTCCCCAAATATCTTGTTCAAATGGCATGTTTAACAAATAAAAAGCGGCAAATTAAACAATTTTTAATTGATTACTAATTGTTTGTTTTATAATTGGTAGTTATTTTTATTTAACTATTTCATCATATTGCTTGAGAAAATCACTTATACAATCTTCGGCCGGAACAGGGCTTGCAGGACTCTAACTTTCTTCACAGCCTCTGCAATAATGTACTATGTATGAAAAATGACTTGAATAGTTAGCCTTATTTCAGACTTTTTATTAGCCACATAATGGCTTATTCCATTATTCACCCACTCCTCCGCATACAAATTGTGGTGGGATCATGAGAGTGGGGGCATAAGGTTGGAATAAGCCCACATAATATACTTACTTACAATTTAATGCTGTTGGTTAAGGTTTTAAACGTGATTGTTAATTGATGCCGCCTTAAAACGGTTAGTTTTTACAGTGAAGGAAGATCTCAGTTTCAAACACGTAGCTGACCAGACCACCAGAACCACCAGACGTGGCTAACCAGAGTTTTTATTTCCAGGTTCATTAATCTCCGACGGCATCTCCGACCCGACTCGAAATTTTCGATACTTTGAAAACGATTACCCCCTTATTATTTCTGAACACTGCTTTGTCGCACATGGGACTGATTGACGGTTCTCCTGTCGCATTCCGACACTAATAATTTAGCGTTAAGGTTTATTTTTCTTTGTGCTGGTCCACGAGTGTCACGCATTGTGTTAGGTATGTTGCGCGCCGTCTAGAACTAGTGGAAATACTGTGTCCTTTAACAACTAGGATTGATCAGCAAGCCGCGACGGCAATGTACTTGTTAACCAGAACAAGCGATGGTTCGATTTTAGTTTTTCCCGATTCGGACGAGAGTTCGCTCGATGGTTTTTTGTTTTTCTCATTTGCATTGGACCGGCACGGATTAGAGAGAGTGAGCTATATTAAAAACTTAACGAAAATATATCTTTACGAATGTTTTGTTTTCTAGTCTAACGTTAGATGTAATTTTAAAGCCGTGAATCTTAGAATGCTTTGTTTACCTACGTTCAATAATATTTTAAGCATTCTTCCATTAATTAGTACGAGAAAAGAAGCTATATTTTAGTATAATATAGATGAAAAACAGATTTAAACATATTTTAAATATTTAAGGTGCTTTTAAGTGGAGTCCCAAGTTAAGAAGTTAGTTTGAAAGGATTTGATTAGTGATAAGAGTATTTATTTAAATTGAAAGTTTGGGGCTCCGCTGCCGTCTACGTGCCAACTAAGTACATGCGATATGTTAGTTGCCGATTTCTGTAGAGAATTTGGACGATTGTTTTTTGAAACTACTTTTGACATATCGATGGATGTTAGTTGGTTTATATTTTTAACTTTTATGGTAGGAAGTCAAGGTTACTTTTTCAGTATTAGGTTATACATAATTTAAGACTCGAAGCATTGTATAATTGACATAATAGAATACGTCTAAACCTTGTCTATTTAGAGTTGTGCGAGCACTTCGTTCGCATAGTAATGGTCTCTTGTAGCGTAAAAATAAAGATAATTATATTTTATATAAGAAGACCGATTATTTACGATGGATATTTTGGAAATTTTTAGTTTATTTGTTGAGCGTAAAAAGTATCTTAGATCAAAAAAATGCATTTCAAGTTTTGTTTCAAGTGTTCATTCGCATAATAATATTTTGTGCTCTGATAATTATTGTTAAACGTAACTTCAATATTATTTTAAGCACTTTAAATTATATATATGTATATAACTTGTTAACGCACTATTTTTTAGTTCATTTTGTAAACTTATAACGTTGGTAGCAGGCATGGATGAGCTTTTTTGTTTTGTATTTTTTTTTAATAAATTTATTAAACTTTTTTGGTTGTTATTTTTTGCACGTTTAACGGTTTACGATTACGTCATTTCAACTGTGTGATGTGATGTCTGTATGCAAATATTTGGCATTAGTACGTTGAAGGCCGAATTAAATTATATTTTTCCAGGACATTTTTTATTCACATCCCCTTTTACAATTAATTTCTACTGGACAGCTATAGGCGGGGAACAGATACTTGTAAAACGGGGCAGTAGCATGTGGGCTTTTCCAAAAAAGTACCTGTAGTCGAGGACTACAATTAACAATGGTAACTTTTCCATTACGTCACGAAAATTAACTACTACTGGGTACTAACAATCTAGAAGGTAATAACGATATCGTTTTTGACCCGAGGGGCTATTGTCTAACGCACTCGCAATCGCAACCCTTCCAGACCCGCCGTACCCCTCGGCCGTACTACTGGTGGTACTTTGACCAATTATTACTATTAAAATCGAATTCAACGTCGACGGAGCTCTGCTACCGCAGAGCTCCTATTTCTGGGTAGTTTGGCCCTCCGGGCCTGCTGAAGAACTAACATAACCTAAACCTACCTCATATTTATGATACAATTTTTGGGTCAGTGGTACGGTTTAGGGGTACGGTGGGTCTGCACCCATCGCAACCGGCTTCAAAATGGAGCAATTGTTTTCATTTGTATGCAGACGAGCGTTCGATTTTCAAAATGAAAACGATCGTGATTGCGAGTGCGTTAGACAATAAGCCCTCTGTTTCCGTATTGTCAACATTTTGATAACTCTTGTCATTTACAATAATGGCGACTGTGACAAACGATTCTTAAACGTGTCAAACACGATATCGTTTTAACGCACCTGAATAGAGGCCCAGACAAAACTCCTGTAGCAAGTTCAACCATAATTATTACTTACAGTGAGGTTTGAATTTGCTATGCTTATTTAAATTGAAATACCGCATATAGGCTTATGAGGGCAGTTCGAAACGGTCATTGCCCGTGGTCCACCTAATTAGTTCACCTGGACATTTTAGCACACCGTAACCGAGTCGACGGAGCTCCGCGCGCGGAGCTCCTATTCCCAAGGTATTTTTGCTCTTCGGGCCCCCTGAAGAACTAACAACCTAAACCTACCAGTTGAGTCTCCGCAATCCACAGAGGTGAACAGGTGGGCCACGGGCAATGACCTTTTCGAAAATGTGACTAAATTTCGTGACATAATGGAAATATTACTGTTGTTCATTTTTGTCCTTAACTATAGGTACTTTTTTTGGAAATCGCCAGTTCCAGGCGAGGCAAGCGAGTTTTAGAAAAACTTTGAACGCAGTTTGGTTTCTTTTAAAAGAAACGAATGTCTCCTTTAAGTAAAATGAGCCAACTTTAAGGATTTAAGGTAGTTTTGCTCCAGGGCCTGACTTATTTTTCCACACTGTATATGACACTGGAGATAGCACGGCAAACAATGTCTTGAAGCGAGGAATAGTGACCTTGAACGGCGTTACTTATGTTTTTGTCCCTTTCTGAATAACTCAGGAATCAGGATCACGCTAGAGAAAGGGACCAAAAACAAGCGACGTCATTCACGTTCACTTTTCTACGCTTCAAGGCGTTGTTCGCCGAGCAATCTCCAGTGTCAGCTTTTCGGTTACAAGTTCACGACAAGCTCATGACGGCGCGCGAGATAGACTACCCGTCATTGTCTAATTAGAACGGTCAGAAAAAGACAGCTGCCCTGTTAAGCTAATAAGCAGTATCTCAAATTGAATGGCTAAAGCAGATTCAATTCTAGCCTGTTGGTAATAAGGTTGCATTTGCTACAGGAGTTTCGTCTGAGATACTGCCTTTTGTGTTAACAGGGCAGACAGGTAGTCTTATCTCGCGGGCGACATAACTCGCGCGCCATGTGCTAGCCGTGCAGTGCTGCAATGGCGCTCTTATTACTATTAATGTGTTTTCTAAAAAAATATAGTATTATGTTGAAATCAAAGGATGGATTGACAAATGACAACACAATTTATAAGATATAATAATATGACATAACGTAATATTTAACAGTTGACCTATGTGTGAGTAACTTAACGGAAAGAAATGGCCACCCTTCTTCCGTTAAGTTTACCTCACGAAGGTTAAAGGTGTGGCGACCTAGCGACATCTAGTGACAACTTGTAACAAACAACTCGCCAGCGCCACCAGCGTCAGACAACGCAACTAAATCTGACAGTGCGCTACATCGCGCTAACGAAGTTTCTTCAGTCGGTTGACTTATATACCACTTCCAACTTCATCCAAACGGACTTCGGTCCCCAGGCATAACACCCGCCTGGAGAGAGATCTCTCTATTGTCCTCTCAACTACAAAGGTTATAATTATTCAACTTTGACAATGCTTTTGTTTATTAGAAAACAATAGGGTGACGGCACCAATAATACACTTTACTCTTAATTCAAAGATCATAAGGTTGTAAATTGATTGTTGCAAAACAAATGAATAACCTTTATCTTCTGTAAAATAGGAGTCAAGTGTCCGTCATTGGATCTTGTTAACATGGATAAGCAATTCAGGGCTGGGATTCTACACGGTAATAACGATATCTTCTTTGACGTGTTTCCGTATTGTCAACGTTTTGATAACTCTGTCAACAATGTCATTTACAGTAATGGCCACTGTGACATAAACGATTCTAAAACACGTCAAACACGATATCGTTATAACGCAGTACAATAGAGGCCCAGTTTACAGTTTAAGAGACACTGCTATATAACTGCTATAGCTCTGTCGTTTACGCTCATACTAAACTGAATTGTTTGGCACGTCATGGTAACCACCCAGCCCCCGTTTTACCATCCTGACCAATTTATCATTGATCCTGACTAAAAGGTGACAGGTGACATTTCAGTGTACACGGCGCAGCTGATATAAATCCCACTGATGTGAGAGCTTGGTAACTTTGAAATTGGCACGTCGGCCATTCTACTTTTCGTTGTACATACGTTTTAGCCACGTTAACGCTAAATTATTTTTATTAAATTAAACGGTAAATTATTGTGTTTTCTAACTTGAAACTCGAAAAGTGACGTAAATAAGCTAATATTTAGAATGATCCTAATTTACAAACAGTTATTTGTATTAATTTTAAAGTGAGTAACGAAGTGGAGGTGGATGTCCCCTTCCTTTCTATCGAAAAAATGCAATTTACCACTGTTTCCAATTTTTTTCGACGATAACTGGTGCAATTTCATAATTTTTGTTTTGAATCCGTTAATCTTAAACATTCTAGGTTCATGTTATTTATTTATACGCGGATTCATTATTTGATATACTGTTTATCGGAAGAGAACCAAAAATGTACATTGAAAAGTAGAATGGACGTATCATTGTCAACATGGTGAAATATGGGGCAGGTTCTTTAATTTGTGCAGAATTTACGAACGAAGGATGCTCGTCCAGTCCCACTTTTGTACAAAGAGTTATTTAATTTGTAATAGACTATTATTGTAAAGCTGTAAGTCATTATAGGTATTAGGTATGAAACACCATTACACATGGCATATCATGGGACCATGTCAGATACAAATCTGCCTGTAATACTGCCTGTACTCGGTATCAGATTGTCCACGCGATGTTCAATTTAAAAGTAAATATCAGTACCTTGGCTGGTTATTTGTATTGTAAACCTGAGCTGTTAAGGAGATGTATACGTTTCTTTTTATATATTTAGCTGGAGTGTGCTACTGCCAGGGCCCGGCGCCCGCGGCAGGCCCAGAAGAAGTAAGTACCTACCTAATTTTGCTTTGTATTTAAACTAGCTTTTATAAGGGATTCTACTTTTATACTTCGTTGATGATTTTAAGGCGTGTCCGCTGCGCCAAAAACTAACAAAACATGTTACAAAACTTGTTTAGGTACAACTGCACGTCCATTGCGACAGAACATTTCACTTTTCTTTTGACAGCTGTAATCCCAATACACTTTGTAATCTTTTGTAGGATTGTAGGATATTTTATTTATACAGAAATACCACCAATTACAAAAAGAGTGGTTGGTAATTCTGTAACCACATTTTGCACGGTCGGGCCAAGAAGTTTACTAGTGTAGGTATTACTGGCAGGTTGCAATCCTATCGCCTAACAGTACTAAATTTAAATATCACACATAGGACAATGTCACACAAATTGACCTGAAACTAAGCTCTAGGCTTGTACTATGGGTACCTACTAGACAACGATTAACTTACTTATATTGAAAAATATATACTTAAATACATAGTAAACATCCAAGACTCAGGAATAAACACTCGTGCTCATCACTCAACTATCTGCCCTTACCGGGATTTTGAACCCACCCTAGCTTCGAAGGTAGGGTCACTACCAACTAGGATAGCGTGTCGTCAAGCATTTATGCGTTGCCGGTAGTGAATGCAATACTACAAGCTCTTCCCTTCCCTTATCTGAAAACATTAAGGCTTCAGTAGAAATTAGCTTTCTATGAAATGAAAATTCCGCGAAGTGATACATTCTATAAAATGAGTTTCTGTAAAAAAAGGGGACACCATTTCCAGGATGTGTACGTCCTCAACTTCGACTCCCCAGTGTACGTGTGCCCCGACGATGACAGCCAGGCATTCGTGGACTCCTCAGGGATGGAGGTGCAGAGGTACAACGAGACCACCACATACATGACCGGCGCCGTCAACTTCCTCAAGGGACTTGGTCATTCCACTATGGTAAGCCTTAAAAGTCTAATGTGACATATAACATCACGCCTTCATTCCGAGAGTGGGGTAGGCAGAGCTACAGAAATACCAACGACTCTAAAAAGACTTCTTGATAATTCTCTAAGGCTAAGATATTTACCAGTGTATTAGTGACAGGTTGCAAGCCAATCGCCTAACAAGCCCTAATTCCCTAATGTGACTTGTAACTGATAAAACCGTTGGTGTTCCGCGATCTGGGGGTTATTGTTACATAGCTATGCAGTTCAGTTTACGGCTAGCGTTAAGGACGAAGCTATAGCATAGCTTGATACCTATGATACCTATTTCTCATATTTTTCGTTGAATCTTCGAAACCCAACGATCTTGAACGATGTTTTTTGGTTCAATACTTGAGTAATATTTATAACTTTTAATCCTGATAAGTAAACCATTTTTTTAATAATTTTTGGTGTTTTAAAGTAAACAGCAATTATTCAAATAATTGCTGTCTCCATCTCACGTTCTTCACGCGGACGCCCGTAGAGCCATCCCTTTTTAGGGTTCCGTAGTCAAACTAGAAATCCTTATAGTTTCGCCATGTCCGTCCGTCCGCAGCCTAGCTCAGAGACTTTTAGTATTAGAAAGCTGTAATTTGGCATCAATATACATATTAGTCACGCCAATAAGTGACACAAAAAAAAAATTTTTTTTAGGGTACTACGTAACGTGGGGATGTATTTTTTTTTCTCGTCTACCCCTTAGTTTGGGGTGTCGTTGGACAGGTCTTTCAAAAATATTAAGGGTATTGTTCAAATAATTTTTCGAAAGAGATCCGTTTATGACATATTAAGCTTTGAAGCGCTATTTGTTGTTGTTTGAGGAGGGTGTTTGGGTATCCCTTCATTTTTCACAATTTTATTTGCATTAAATAGTAAAGCGCTCTTAGATTTTAAGATAATACTTTAATTTATTATAAAACACAGCAGAAGTAATGATGGCGCCACTGGACGCTCGGCGCTCTTTTAACATTTCAATATACCGAATTGTCACCTTTCACGTATCATTGTCAAGATGGTAAAACAGGGGCGAACTAATGTGAAACGTTTTCCAGGTGGAAATACAAGTCGACAGAGAGATATCCGGTCGACTCGAGATGATAGTCTCGCACGAGATCTGCGACCTCTGCAACGAGATCGGAAACCAGGATAGCATGTATTACAAGTATTTGAAGTTCTTCGGGTTCCCGGATAAGTGCCCTTTTGAAGCTGTAAGCAATCAATTATTTAACTATGTTATAATAATCCACTTTTGCAAGCAATAATAAGCAAATAAGCAATATCGCAAATTCAATACCCAAAGGAGATTCAATTCTATCCCATTGGCAATAAGGCATTTGCTACAGGTATTTTATGTGGGATACTGCCTTTTGTCTTAGCAGAGCAGAATTCATCTCCAGTCCAGTTTCTGATATCTATTGAAACCCAGGCGCTAGGGTTGCGTCGATGTGCGTCAATACTTATTACGCACGCAACCATACACGGCATCGGCGTGGCCTGACTAAACCGACTTGGCCTTGCTTTTTGTGTTTGCTTGTGGTAGCTCGCGGCGCGTGCGCTCGAGGCACGCGCACATGTAAACCGCGCGACATACCTTTGCTTAAAGACAAAATACTGTTAAGAGGTATACTGTGATTTTACTTACCTATATTATCGCAAGCGTGCAACGTCAACTTAAAGGGTGGGGCGCCATCGTGGATTAAAAACACTACTCGCAAGTAGGCACTCCAGCCATAGGATACCACTTCTTGACGTCTGAAGATGTCACCACCTCTGATAGTGGTAATTATGTTGTTTGTCAAGATAATCAAGATAATCTTTATGTTCACGAGATCATTGTATCAGGCGAAAGAAGTCCACTGGTGGATAAAAGCCTCCTCCGAGAATCGCCAAGGATATGTTTTGTCGGCTTTCCAAAGCCTGGCGCTTAACGCATTCACTGCCGGCATTGTTTGCATCTTTTGTTTTATACGGAATTTGCATTCCTACTGTACGAACGCACATATGCGTTTATGGCACTAGGTAAATGTCGGGAGAACGCGTTTATGCGTTGCCAGTAGTGAATGCGTGACGTACAGTAGGCACTACCATTACCATAGAAGCTATCAGCATTATTTTGTTTCTATAAAACACGAGTGCGAAATACAGTCAGATGCGAGTGCCAGTGTGTTGGCAATAGCCAGCGGTTTTTATGGAAATGGTACTTTCGTCAGATATCGTGGCTTAGGGTATCGACTTGTAAATGATCCTAAGGCAACGAGTTCGTACACTAGCTATCACCATTTGGGTACAAGGACCAAAAAGCTGGCCACGGTAAATCACGCAATTTAATTTTGTATGAAACTTTTCCGTTGTGCGTTGAAAATTTGCCGTAAAGGATAATTTTTGTCGAACAACGGAACTTTCCGTCTTCGTCGTTTGCATGGTTATCTGCTCTTAACTATGGTCCAACTTTTTGATCCTCGCCCATTTATCAATGACTGTATAATTTTATTACGTTAGATAACCGATGCTTTTACGGGAAACGAAAATCATCGTGAGAAAACCCACACATTTAAACAGCTGAGTGAGCTGAAATGTATGAAAGGGCCCACCGGTCAATAAAATCATCAATAATCATCATATCAGTCGAACGCACGCCCACTGCTAGACATATGCCTACTTTCCACGATTACCAGATCTTCGGTCCACCTTGTGGCCTACCAATCGTTAACACGTTTAAGGATACTCGTACAACTAGATAGGTCAACCCCATTTAATAATGTGATCTTGTTGCTAATTGTTGCTATGCCTATTCTAGGGATCCTATCCTGTCCACGACTTTAAGACGGATGATTCGGACCTCCCCATGAATGCCGCAACCTCCGGTCGCTACCAGGTCACCATCAACATGTACCACAACCCTGACGGCTCCTGCAAGAACGAAAAGACCTTCATCGCCTGCTTGAAGCTAGACTTCATCATTGAACCGCTTTAATAGCTGAAGCGTTAAAGCGTTATCGTTTAGGTTAGGTAGGTTTAAGGTTTAAAAAATACGAAAAACGGCGATGATTCGACGCACATTGCAGGTCCCTACCTCAGTGGGCTTTATTAATCTACTATAGTTACTTAATCTCACGAAAGCGGGTGGGCCGTATTTGTAGTTGTAATGCGTATAGTACACGCACACTACGGCGACGTTTTCTGACGACAACTACACACTCAGAGATAACTTGTACGTGCTTCTACGCACACAAGTACAGGCCACGCGCTTTCGTGTGATAAAACAATTGTAAAAAGTAAAGTTCTGTGTAGTAAAGTCATCATGAACTTTTATTAGTAGATGTTTTGGAGCGTGTCTGATATTTTTAAAACAATGTTGGCTAAGATATTATTGCCGGTGACTGTACCTGAAAAAAAAACTGATATTTCCAATTGGTCCATACTTAAACTTAATAATGATTGACTTGACATTAATTGTGGTAATTTAATTAGAGCGTTTAAGTAATCTGCAATATTTTCACACTTTTAGAATTATAGTGACCTAATTCAAACGTCTTCAGCTTTTGATTTTGAGTCATAAATTTAATGTTATAGAGACCTAAGTCGAAATTCAGCATATGTGGATTAAGTCACTATAATTCTAAAGATGACTTTTGTGTAAAAAATGTACTACTATTAATAAAGTAATTTACTAAGTTTCATGGCACATTGGATTTTTCTGTAAAGTCATTTTTTCGTAACGCATTTATTCATAGATAAATTGATACGATAAATATAGTTAGGGAGCATATATTACGTTATATTATTTCAATTCATTGTGTAGTTATTAGGATAATTATAAAATACATTTGTCTATCGTCGAAAGCTGACTTCCTTCCAAGTAACCATCCATCCAAGCTAAGTTCCTGAGTGAATCCAAGCTCACCGGACACTTGGGGTTTCACTTGGTAAAGCAATATTGCTTTTGAAATGTTAACATTACTCTCAAGTAAATAAGACCTATCATAACATAATTATGATAAAATGATAAAAACAATTATGGTTTATGGCTCGAATTTCGGTAAGTAAATCTGCGCTGCTAAAACAAATTGCAGTATCTCAGACAAAACTCCTGTAGCAAATGCAACCTTATTACTAAGTAAACAGGATAATCAGCTTTGGCTATTGAATTTGAGATACTGCCTATTTGCTTATGAGGGCAGAAATATTAGTGTGATTAGCGCGAGTATTTATTTTGTTGTATTTTCTATTTATTTAAGTATTTCTCTACATAAGTATGTTAAAGCGCCATTTGGAATTGGTCAGCTAATTATTGACAATTAACGCCATGGAAACCAAAAGGGTCCGTTAACACAGACAGGCTCGGAGACGAGAGCAGATTTTTTCACGTTGGAAACTGAATTTTGAGTCATCGTAATAAGGTTTTTTCTTGCATGTGCACTCCTTTTGTCAGTAACCCTTTGAACGACTACGATGCCTAAAGTGGTCATGAGCTGTCGTGCCTAGAACGCCACCGACGATTATAGTTGTCACAGATACAGTTTAAAAGAGACGTTATTTCTTATGGATTAGTTTAAATTTTGCATAACTTTTCATACATGTTTGGTGTGTGCGTGACGCATTTGTATTTGACGTAAGGCGTTGAAAAAGTTTAGAACCCTTGAACGTGCTACGTATGAAATAATAAGAGGAGCCGACCGGCTGCTTGACGTGCTCTTCCGCGCTCGTTCTGCGCTCGCGCAGCCGATCGGCTCCGGTCTATGTGAAAAGAAGAGCGCGGGCCGATACTCTCCGCGCTTTCTGTGACTTGTTGGTCGCTCGGTTTTCCCTTTCTATCTTGTCTGTAACTATTGAGACGCACTTAGCGACAAGCGAGTAAATACAACTTGTGCTAGCCGTACAAACCGCCGAGCGAAGTTTAATGTGGTTTAGGCATGGAAACAGTAAGTATTACATACATCTGGAATGCCTACTCGAAAAAACGTGACAAATCAAATTAAACTCAATGTTCTAAGCCAGAAGACTGTATTTGTGGTATTAGAGTATAAAAGCTGGATGAGACTTACTTAGTCTTAGTTTGTCCCTCTTATACAATTGCCATGTTAAAAAGTTACAATGTCCTCAGTACGAAAAGAAAACTCTAAAAAATTAAAAGAGTGTCAATTATATTTTAGTAATCTGTTATATTTATATTTTATTTTATTTCAGTATATATATTAAAATTAGGCACAGCGAATTACATATTTAATTATTATTTAAGTTAACCCGCTTCAATAATTAATTACTCATGGTAATAGAAGAAATTATAAAACAAAACTAGCAACACTGACATATCAAAATGGCAGTAACTTTCAAATTACTTCACTTTTGAAAGGAAATAACACTTATTTCGGATTTTGTGAGTTTTCATGTAATTTAGTTTAGAACTATGGTTAAAACGAATTGTGCTGTGAGTGGCTGCAACAAACAATCTTATCCACGTTGTGGGATGTGGGATATCCTTTCACAGGCGAGTTTGTGTGATTTCTTTTAGTAGGATGACCACGAGCAAGCAGTAATATCATTATTGTTTACAAATTTCAGACTGCCCGCGAATTTCGAAAAAATAAAAAATGGATTGAGGCGATTCCCGGAATAGTAACTAACAACTCGATTGTATGTAGTTATTCAAACCTGAATATTATGTAACGGAAGCTAGAAAAAAATCGAAACCTGATATTTAACGATGAGGATGACAACTCATGCAAAAGAGTAGTCACAAAAAAATATTGGCTCTCGGGC
The DNA here is from genome assembly GCA_949316455.1 of Acleris holmiana. Lineage (NCBI taxonomy): Eukaryota > Metazoa > Arthropoda > Insecta > Lepidoptera > Tortricidae > Acleris > Acleris holmiana. The sequence continues at coordinate 6,498,907 of OX438784.1, forward strand.
TACTTTACGACAAAATACAAGACATATTATAGACATAAACATATCATATATTTAACATAGCTAAATAAAATGGTTTTATGTAGTTTAATAAAACCGTTTTATTTAGCTATGTTTCGCTTTTTTTATTAAATTTATGATAAGTTTATGTCTATAATTTGTCTTCTATTTTGTTTTACGCAATAATATTAATGAATAACCAGCAGCTGGCATGATAGCGTTTATCGCCTACATAATGTTTTACGGTGGTGACAAAACGCTATCGTGCTACTAGTGCTGGGAGACAGAGTTTTACTTTGCATGCTTCCATCGGAATTGTTAAAGCAGAATGGTCAAACCAAAAAAATGCTCGGTTTAGTGCCCCACCGGCTTGTAAAAACTAATTTGTTCGCAAATTGTAATTAAAATTATGGTCACCTTTCCTAGAAAGCACTAAGTTATAGTACATCTCTGTTATCGGTACATGACACCTTGCAGATGTATGTAATACTTACTATTTCCATGGGTTTAGGTATTAGGAAAATGATTAAGGTACGTAATAAATGCTTTTTACACGACTTTAAAAAACATACGAAGGTTCCTAAATCGTCGAAATGTTTCATGCAATTTTTGGGCTTTAACAAAAATGTGATATTTATTACCCGCTTTGAATTTGTGATGCTCGGGAAATTGATTTTCTTGTAACCGAGGCACCTAGTTAAGCTACGTTTCCACCAGAGATGTGAGAGTTAGCAAAGCGGTGCGAGGCTGTGTAGTGTGTAACGGTGTGAATGTTTCCACCCGATATGTGACAATTCATAGTTTCCGATCAGGAACATGAGGAGGATGAAGAGACAAGTGTTTCGTATAGCTGCAAAGTTATTTGCAAGATGTGCCTTTTAATTCCCGATACACTCGTTATATCCAACACAAGTAGGTACTCCAAATAAAATTTCGAAGCCTTGCAGAAAAAGTAACTAACACCTAGTATTGTTTAATAGCTCATTTTGCGAAGAGGTTCTTCAGGCAGGATCAGGTTTGACGAAAGTTCGTCGCCGTTTGAGGCATTCACTGCTGGCATTGTTGTGAACATTATCCTGGTGTCGCTTTTATTTTTTACGTAGCTCGCATACTCTAAGACGCACATACGTGTTCAAGGCACTTGATGAAAGCCGGGTAAACGCGTTGCCGGCAGTGAACGCGTTAAGAGATAAATTACGTATTTACTGCGGGTTTTTTACATATTTATTATCTTTGTCATTGTTTTAGACGTGACTGTAGCATCAAAGAAAATAAATCCATCAATAGGATTACTTAATTTTGCTAATCTCGCTCAGCGCAGCTCTCCTATTGGTGGATTTTTCTTCAGTCTTTTGTATAGCTACAACAGTAAAGTGAATACTTATTTATTTAACTATGACCCTATAATTCCAGTTATTGTCATATTAATGCTATCATCCATCGTACACCATTTAACGATGTCGGATTTTATCTCTTTATCTGATCCGTCACGTGATATTTAATTTATTTAAAGTCAATTCCGTTATTTCCTAGTTTATTGTATGAAATGCGATGGAGGTGTTTGTTTCATTGCTGTTGTATTTAGTGGTTGTTTGTTATTGCACGGTTGATGTGAGTATTTTTTCTAGGTTTTTATTGCGTCAGCGAATTTTTTCGTCTCTTATATTGCACTTTGTGACTAATGTGTATTGGAAATAAGAAAGTAATTAAGTAGTGTCTAGCAAAAAAAACCACTTAGTTTAAAAACTTATTATAGCCAAAACCAAACAGGATGGTAACGCGGTCAAAACTAGTACTTTACATAATATTTGTAAGAAATGTCATTGATTAAGTAACGAAAAAGATTCTGTCAAAAAAAATCGTGTTTGGGACAAGATTTTGGTGCCAACTGTACTTTTTTTAAATAGCTGATCTTAGCAGTTCAGAACGAAAGGAAATATCTAAAAAAACAATCCGCTAAAATAGCTACGTTCCACTGTAAGCTATAAGGTTCAAGTTCTAATGGCTAAACATTAAGTGCAGTAGCGGCCTTTGTCACTCGACTCGCCGGCCGTCTACCTGGGTGAGTTCCGTCCGAGTCTCCGACCGCTTCGACCGACGATCGGTTTTATGCTAGTCGCATGAGTCGCATCCATCGGCTTCCCGAGGTCTTGACCAGATCGTGACTTGTGGTAGGCCTACGAACAGGCCTTCATTCCCAGAGTGGGGTAGGCAGAGCTACAGAAATACCATCAAATTTAAACTTGTTGATAATTCTGTAACCACATTTTGCACAGTCAGGCTAAGATGTTTACCAGTGTGTTAGTGACAGGTTGCAAGCCCATCACCTAACAGTATTACAAGCCTTTATTCCCTTAGTCACCTCTCACGACATCAACGGGAAGACATGTCATGGAATGGCACTATTCTAACCCGGCAACCACACGGGGGAATAATATGATAGAAATCATTGTTTTAGGACGTTTACATTCTAAACTTCGACTCGGATGTCTACATATGCGCTGACCCACAAAGCCAAGGGTACGTCGATGCCTCCGAAATCAAAGTCGAGAGATACAATGAAACCACCTCCTGCATGTCTGGGTCGTTCGTTCTGTTGAAAGGTCTCGCTGAACACACTATGGTGAGTACCGCTAGTTAATAACGCTGGTGAACTAGTAGATTTTACTTTAATGCTCGCTTGGCTTCACTATTGAATTATTGGCCATGATATGTGGTACGAGTATCAAACCTTTTCTTTAAAGCTAAAGAAGATACTAAAGGATAAAATTATCAGGCCAAAAGCAATATGGTTTCCCGAGTGGAATAGAAGAATGCAGGGGGCATATTGTTTACTTGGGGAAATAAGTTGGATTAATTAACGAGTTAATTAATTAGTTCTATGAAGAATTTGCTTATGCATTGTAAAATAAGACGTTGGAATTATTAATGAAATCTGCCCATACGTTACGAAATCAATTTCATGCCACTAATTTTGTATTGTTAATCGGCTTATAATAACTTGACGATACGATCGAATAGAATTCGGTTTCTAAGACCTATGTATTTTAAGGGTTCCTTACCCAAAGGGTTTAAAGCACATTATATATTTTGAACTAACTTGGTATTACTATCTTGACTATTTAAACAAAGCAACAGCAAGATACACATACTATACATGTCTATTTTATTTGTACTTAAAATAGTTGTATGTACTTAAAAATATCCAGGTGGTAACATCGCTAACCAAAGTCGAGTCTTTTTAAAAGGCCCATAATTAATCATCACGTCTTATTGCCCGTTCAGCCACGTTCATAACCAAGGTTTCATAGCTGGTTATGAATAAGGATTTTTTTTCACTGTTTCATAACCAGTTATGAAACAAGCCATTTTTTTCATTTTCACAACTAGAACCTCCGATTCATGAGTTTAGGACCGTTGGTCCCACTGCTATTGGATCACCTCCGGAAATCACCGCAAAGCTCAGAAATTACCGCAAAAGTAGGTAGGTTAGGTTCAGATGCCCGAAGGGCAAAACCTCCCAGAAATAGGAGCCCCGCCTCAAGGCAGGGCTCCGTCGAATAGCAGTGGGACCACGGTCCTAAACTCATGAATCGGAGGTTCTAGTTGTGAAAATGGAGAAAATGGCTTGTTTCATAACTGGTTATGAAATAGTGAAAAAAAATCCTTATTCATAACCAGTTATGAAACCTTGGTTACGAACGTGGACGAAGGGCTTATTGCCGTTAGATGCATGCGGCACCAGACTCTGCAGCATGAGCATGATGCATGCTCGCTCAAAGGTCTTTGTTTACAGCGGCGTCGTTGATCGGGTCATCACTTTCAATAACACATGGTTGAGGGAGGCGTTGGTGGGCCGAACACGCTGCCACGGGACTTAGTGTCAATTGACGTCAAACGGGAACTAGTGTCAAATATTATTATGAAATTATTAAAATACAGCCACCCGGGGAGCGTGCAGCGTGCTCGGCCCACTCTGATATAACACTGGATCCGCGTCATACTCGTGAACGTGTGGGGTCCGGTCTATTCACGTTTGCAAGGACTTGTTGCTCAGTCAATTATTCTAGTTATGACTTCTCGTAGTGTGTTATGCTAGTCATTATTTTTAATTAATTGTTATTGACCTGAGATTTGTAATGGTATTGTGGTAGTTTTAATAATTATTTTTATTTCTTTATTATCTTGTAACCTACTTTTAAGTACTTATTTTATAATTGAAAAAATGACCTGCTGCCTGGTGTTTCTTGCGGCGCTTCTTCCCCGCAATGAAGGTCTTGTCCAAGGCGCTTGTATATTCACTCCATATTACCGACGTGTAAAAGAGCCCTTTTGTGGCCGTTTTGCTACATAAACATTTTGATTTTGATTTAAATTTTGACCGACCTATGTGGCGATCGCGGTATTAGGTCTATATCAAGGGTCAACGACACTTATTTCATAGACAGGCTTTTCTAGGCGATAGTGATCAAACTACAGTTAATCTTACAGTTGGAGATATTAATCGACAAGGAGCTGACGGGCCACTACGAAATGGTAGTGTCTCACGAGATCTGCGACATCTGCAAGGAGATCGAAGACCCTTTAAGCCAGTACGCTAAGTATTTGATGTACTTTGGGTTCCCGGAGAAGTGTCCGTTTGAAGCTGTAAGTGTTCATTGAATTCCACTAAAACACTTTCATGTAAAATCACTTTCCTGTGGGCCGAGCACGCTGCCACGAGACAATTTTTGACATAGGGTCGGGACTCTAATTTGCATATTGTTCTATTCTCTATATTTATTTTATACCATAAACATTAAGTACCTACCTATAACTTGTGTTCAATTTTAGGTAGGTTGTTGATATACCTATATTATGAAAGATTTTAGGATTAGTATTGGCGAGTACCGATAAAACAATACCAATATTGTGTTTTAAATTGTGCCATTAACGCGATCTTCTAGCATTCTTAATTAATGCTTTTTAGGTTTTCTCATAGTTACCTACCAGCATTGGATATGTAGGTACCTATGTAAGCATTTCTTACCCTGTATTTCGATTATGGTAAATAAAATTTCATTTCATTTCATTTCATTTCTAATTCGTCTATTCCATACATATAAACGTAAGTATAAAGAACTAAGGTTTAAAATAAAAGTGCGTTTTGTCTGATTTGAATCCTTTTATTACTAAGCAACTTAATGGCGAGTGGCTGTGATTTTAATAATTTTATAATAATATTTGACACTAGTTCCCGTTTGACGTCATTTGACACTAAGTCCCGTGGGAGCGTGCTCGGCCCACTGCTATACTAGTTCTAGTAGTAATGAAAAGGCCAAGCCACAGATTTTGACTAAAGTGTAGAATTTTTTAAAGCTAGGGCTTGTAGAGTTAGGGCGTGTAGGGTCAGAAGCTTGGCGCTACATGAGATCTGATAACTTTTTGGTAGTGCGAGTGCGATTAGTACAAAATTTCCATAGAAAGTGAACAGTCCTGAGTATTTTTTTTTCTTAGGTTTTTAGTTCTTGAAGTTTAAAGTCCTGAGCCTAAGTCAAAAACTGTCCGTGTCAGCGTGCTAGGCCCGCAGATGGTACGAACTCCCCGCGGCAATAACAACAATAACATCGAAATCTAAAGATTTTAAATGCGTTGCCAACCCCGGAGGTTTAACTAATACGCCTGTGTTACTCAATTTTTTCTTCGGTTGTCTTACAATTTTGATTTTCTCTAGGCGGCATACTCTCTTCAGGGGTTCACGGCGGACGACTCCGACCTCCCCCTAAACGCCGTCAACTGCGGTCGCTACCAGGCCACCATCAAGATCTACGACAACCCTGACGGCAGCTGTAAGAAGAAGACTTTCATAGGCTGCGTCAAACTTGACTTCATCATCGAACCACTGGTCTAAGCTAGATAGCGCGTAACATGTTTATTTGCTACAACCATCGACGGTGCTTCCGTAGCTCTAGCGCAATTTGTACGATTGTATTCTTGTTTTATTAAAATATTTAAACACTTTCTTTTATTGAAATGAGCTAAAAGCATGATGACAGTGCAGTATCCAAGAACTGACCTGGGGAAGTTGATTACAGGATCTACGTTGTACGTAAGGGCACCGTGATGTGATGAGGCTCAATGTGATGAGAGCGGCAATGGTTTTCAATATCTATCGATATATTTCATACAAAAGGGTAGGAAAAAAGTGACATAAGTTAGCTATATAGAAAACGACCGCAATAAGCTGATCTTCTGAACGCTGCACACTGCGGCCTCTACCAACCCCCTATTTCACCATCTTGACAATGACTGGTGACAGGTGATATTTCAGTGTACGTGGCGCAGTTTATATGAAACGTAGTGTATGTATCAGCGTGTTAACTTTGCAATGTATACTGAATTGTCACCTGTCACCTGTCATTGTCAGTATGGTGAAATAGGGTCACCATCACTATCAATGACAACTCTAGCAGTAACTACAAAAAGAAGAGTTTCGTAGATTGCGAGAAGCTTTTAACTGACCAAGAATTACTTATACTAATTGTTAGGTACGTTCATATTTAGTCATAACAGCAATAAAGTATTTAAAAAAAAAATTGCCGACTTATACTTTTCTTGCATAGTTAAATGACGTAATATAATTAACACCCTAACCGACTTTGACTGTATTCAACCTATAGACAAAGTTTGTTATGGTACAGTCAAGGTAATAAATATGTATACACTTTAGTACCTTGTCACTTTAATCGCTGTGACAATTTCATATGGCAGGTTAAACATGACGTTAAATAGACAAGGTACTAAAGTGTATACATATTTATGACCTTGACTGTACCAAATCCAGCAGTAAAATGTACAAAATCAAATCAAATCATCAATGAATTTTTAATTGTTTAACTTTTTATTGCCAACAAAAGCCTACTCGTCATCGTCTGGCTCGTTAACATTTTCATCGCGGCTGGACTCGTAGAAAAGTTCCTTTCTGTCATGACTTCTCAGATTTGGCTCTCCAGATCCTTTAGACTTCTTCGACTTCTTCGAGGACTTGTGGGATCTGCTATGTTTCTTTTCACTCTTCTCAGACTTTGTTTTGCTCTTCTTCTTCTTAGATTTCTCTTTCTTTTTCACTTCCTCAGATTTTTCACCACTTGTGCTTGAACTTGAGTCGCTACTGTCACCTGTCCTTTTAACCTTTGCAGCAACAGTAGTAGATTTTTCTTTTGATATGACTTTTGATTTCTTTTCCTCACTTTTACTAAAATAATACAATGACAGTTAGGTTAATATTACCTCCCATGAATATTTTTTTTAAGGGAATTGTATTCTGTGCAATTACTTACTTTTCTCTTAGAGCTTCTTTTGATTCATGACTGAAATTTTTAAAAAAGTATTTTATTAATTATCGATTTACTTAAACTCGTAAAACACACTTAAATTATACTCATTTACCTGTCAGCTCTGTCGTCGCTATCACTAAAAGATTAATAATCATTTATTTTATGAGTTAAAGGACCAATGTCAGTAAAAATCTAGTATTCTTCAATTTAATATTACCTATTATCATCTTCAACAGCTCGGGCTTCATTTTTCTCTTCTTTGGGACTTTCGTCGTCTCTAACAGGAAAACAAATATTTTTTTTACAATTATTCTGAAAATATTTATATTATTAATATTAATATGTTATATAGAATGCCTGAACATTTAGGTGCCTAAGAACATAGGACTCGTGAATTTTTTTTACCAAATAAATAATTTTAGCAATAATTTTAAATTAATAAATACTAAAAGGTTTTATTTTGGGTTTAAATTAAAAAGACTTTCATTGAGTTAAAAGAAATGCAAAAGTTAAAAAAAAACTGAGCCCAGGTAGAATGCTAATTAATTACATTTTACTTTTAAAGATCAGGAAGGTAATTTTTGAAGCTCACCGATGAAAGTAGGTACCTAACTTTAAAATCAATTTGTGCAGCGATTTAACCTACAAGCGGGCCCACCTTTTGGATTTGATATCATAACGTCTTTATCATATCACATCCAAAAGGTGGCTCGTAAAGTTAGCCATTTTTCGTCAATGAGCTTCAAAAATTGCCTTCCTGATCTTTAAAAGTAAAATGTAATTAATTAGCATTCTAGCTTCGAATGCTAATTAATTACATATTATTTTTTTGTATTTTTATCCCTGTGTACTTGTTTTGAGCACTTTGAAATTTTTAATAAAAAGCTTACTCTTTGATATTGTCCCAGTTGACTGACCATTCCTCGTGAGTGATCCCAGAACGGAACACTCTTCTGCAGCTCTCTCTGAAACATAATGATTAGGATCCTATAAAGTCCATATTCAATCATGAACAACGATCACGTTCGCAGGTCAATAAAATTGTTGAGAATAAAGTAGTATAGAAACGGATCGTTACCGCCCTATGAAAATACTAGGTTCTGCCAAGGGACCAGTATTTTTTGGGATAAGAAGTATCCCATTTGGTAATTTAGATGTCTTCATTAAACATTTCATTCAAACCATCCAGCCATTTCAGCATGAATAAGTAATAAACATACTTACTTCCGCACCAACTAACAAAATGTTGCATTACTCATAAACTTATTACGAGTATTTAGTGTGATTGTGAATATGAAATTGATAGCCAATCCAGGCAGGATAACCAATCCAGGATAATATAGGTATATATAATTGTCAACAAGAAGGCAAACGAGCATACAGGCCACGCACGGTAAGTGGGAGTTTGAGACCTAGACTTTTGCATTCTCAAGACTAAAATCACATGCCTGCTGAGGACAATGCTATTAATTACGCTAGTTAGCGAAGGCATCTTGGCTATAGGCTCGGAGCACAATGTGAATGCTTGGCGGAAGGTTAAAGTATAAAAGGTGGTGGTAGCAATCCGGACGGATCTTGGACAAAGGTCCTACTACTAAAACTTACTCCACATCTTTGAAAATAGAGCACGATATGAACTGGCGGTTCTTGAACACGGACGTGTACAGGAAGGGGCCATGGCAGCTGTGACTCTTGGGGTCGATCTTGCACGCTGAAATCACGCCGATAACGCGCTCCTTGTTTTGGTATTTAACGATGAGTGGCCCGCCGTGATCGTTCTGGTTAGAAAAATAAGTTATACCTAGAAGCCGGGAAGCAAGCAATTCTACCCTCGTAAGCCAATAGGCAGTATCTTCAATTCAGTAGCCAAAGCATATTCAATCCTATCCCGTCAATAATTTTCTGAGATACTGCCATTTGTCTTAGTAGGTCAGAATTTCTGGACGAGATGGAGTTATGCGCGCCGAGAAATTAACTGTCTCGATATACAGTCAAAGACTTAAATTAGTCAAACCACCTTAGGTCCAAAGTCAATCTACAGCGATAAGGTTGAGTTGAGTTTTTTTTTAATGTGTCTTAAATTTACGCTCGTGACCGTACATGTATTTTTCAAGATATTTTTTTAGTATTGATAAATATTGCATTTTGTAAAAGATGTACGTTCCTTTAATCGCGCTAGACGTCATTCTTGCATTCTTATCACTATAAATGTTACCAATAGGGATATTTTTATGTTACCTACTACATAAAACAGTATAAAATCTTCTTTTTATTTTCTTTATAGTAGACTCATTGAAATGAACTTTCTATTAATTTGCAATGTTTGTATGTATGTTTGAACCACTTCCCAGGGATCGAATGAGCTGAAGTTTTAGTATACCTACGTAACTTCAATAAAAATACAATAATGTGGCATCATCGAGCTGGTCTCATGATGGAGTCGAAAGGTGATCATGGTCATGATCATAGTCACATGATCTCCATTATACTTAAAGTAGACTCACTGTGTTTGGACTCATTAGGTTGGTCTTGACAAGCAGTAAATTATTTTTCCAAAAAAAGTACTTTTATTATGCATTTACCCCTCAAAAAACATCGTCATCATTTTAGATGAGATAAGATTTCCATTGGACTTCTGAAAGTTTTCAAAAATTGCCTTGAAGTTGACCACTTCCCGCTGGTTTGTACCCGAGGAAATTAATTTCAGTTAAAGACGAGCATACCTCACAGAATCCTCCCTTCATAGACGATCGCCTGGCCGTGTAATCGTCAGGGTCCCTTAGGTGCCTCCCTACGTCCACGTTAAAGCTCGCCGACGACAATTCATGGGAATCGTCCAAATTAAGGCTCTTTCTGCTTTCTACATCCGTACAGTTTGCGTACCTTTTCTGTAGAAAATAGTTAGTTATAGTTATAGGCATCCTCAGTTGTATAGGCAGTTGTAAAAAACATGTATTGTAGTTTATCAGCTCTAGATAATAACGCACTATATTCTAGAATAAAAAGGCAGTATGTTTCTCCTGTCTCCCTGACGGACAGATGGACGGTGGAACGGTCAGCAGATTGACACCAATAAATATTTTAGCATTGAACTTTTTGTCAAAATACTTATACGGACTGATCACTTCTAAAAATATGAATATGTAAAATACCACATCAAAGTGCGATTATGATCTTACGTCGCAAATCTCACTAAGTCTCTTCATGACGTCCTTGGTGCAGATCATGAACTGGGTGATGATCTCCCTGAACCGCTGAGACCACTTCTTGGCACATGCCTCATTGTCCATGATGCAGACCTTCGCTTCCTGGAGGCATTTAGCGTTCTCCGTGTTGTATGGTTTTTGTCTACGGTATACACCCTGCAAAAATACACTTTAGTCAAATACTTGAATTAATTTGCCTCGGCAGGCTAATAAGAAAATGATGGAGGACCCGGACCCGTTGTGTAAAGACAAGGCAAAGAAGACTAGTGAATAAACCTGCGAAAAGTTTTTGCCTAGGGACACTAAGAGGGACAGACATAGCAGCTGTCGTCTAGTGAAATCCATCAGCGTATAAAATAAGTACGATTAGCAGATAGAACTTGTTGAAGGATGAAATTCATGACATGTGGTGGAGATGCGGATGTTACGATGGATGTGTGTTAACAACTAGAATGGATAAGATAAAGAATTTGTATGTTCGAGTATGTTAGAGGAAGCTTGAAAGTCGCACCATTAATAGAAAAGTTGAGGAGTAAGAAATTGATGTGGTATGGACATGTAGTGAGGAGTGATGAAGAAACCATAAATGTAAGTGATGAGAATGAATGTAGTAGAGGAAAAGGGTTTAAATGGATTGTGTGAAGCAATGACATGTGTATGAAAGGTGTGAGTGCAGAGTTAACAGCGGATAGAGGAGAGTGGAAGAAGAAAACATGTTGTGTCGACCACCACTTAGTGTAGGACAAGGGCAGAAAGATTTTGAGTAGTTAGAACTTGTGTCAAATGGTTCATACTGATGTAAACTTTATCATATCCGAAAAACTTAGAAGGCTCAAGAATTGTTACGTCTAAATGTAGATTTTCTGAATGAGGCTCTTTAAGCAACAACTTGATAAGCAACAAGAAGCAAGTGGCTCTTGTCAAGTAATCTGTTCCTCCAGTGCGCTCGTTAAGCGTTGCCACCACATAATTACATCGTCTCTACATTAAAGAATGATACCTATGTGATACTTCTTACAGAAAAACCTAGACAATGGAGGAAGTCGCGGCTGGGTATCGGAGTGAACACAGATCGCGCACATCCAAACTTTTCCATCTTGCAAAAGATAAAGACGTGTTGCAGCTTATAGTCGTGCCGTGCAAAGAACCGGTGAAGAAAACAAAAGAAAAAGACTTTTGGAACTGCTTTGGTCGCTGTCTCGAAGCGCTTTTCTAAAATGACTTGTCGAAGAGTGTTTTAGCGGGTAAAGAGTAATGAAGATATCTAAAATTAACTATGTATTACCTCCCTAAAGTTACTGCCGCTTCCCCATCCAGCAATGAAGCCTTTAGTCCCCGGCTTTTCTAGATCCCTGCTGACGTTGTTGTAACATATGAGATCAGTGGCAAACTCGCATCCCTTTTCCGTTACTCCAAATTTGAAGGGTTTTTCAACCTTTACGATGGCAATGTCGTTAGAAGACCACTTAATGCTATCTTGGAAGTCGAATTTGTAATCTGGAAAATATATTAAATATGTATCCTTGTGCCCTTTAATCTTGTCTGTAGTATATCAGTATTAAGTAGGCATTTTGAGAACATTAACCATTACAGAAATGTAAGAGTTATGTCATTCCATATATCAATAGGTAATAGGTAGGTAGGTAGGTAGATAGGTAGCTAGGCTAAAGTCACTTGTATTTGTAACTCCAATGAGAAAGCTGACCTGCGATGAAGATTTCTCGTTTGATGGTAAGTCACAATGAGATTGAGGATGAAGTTGCCTGGTTGCGCCTAATTCTCATTTCATTAAAGAGATTTAACTTAGTTGAAACTTTTGTAAACTTGTTATCGTTAAAACCTATCTACAGTAGAAATTCGGTGTAATGGCGTAAGAGTATTGTATAGTATACCTTGCACCTCTTTCACAAACCTGCTGTATTTGGTATTAAGAAAACAAAACCCTTACTTTTGGGAATACATTTCCAGACAACTTTTCTTCTGTTGTTGCACACGCACTCATTGTCCTTGTAGTCGAAGCTGTCGACGAACTTGGTGGTGCCGCTAACCACGTAGAAGTGGTCGGCGTCTTCGACGCAGGCGGCAGAGGTGAGAACGTAGTAGCGGTCCACAATGACGCCGCCACACAGCCAGCCTCGGTACTTGTGCGCTTTGGCCGAGTCTTTGGTCAGTTGGAGATATATCTAGATATCGGGTTAATATTTATTCTAAGAATCTTTGGTCAGTTGGAGATATACCTAGATATCGGGTTAAAATTTATTCTAAGAGTCTTTGGTCAGTTGGAGATATATCTAGATATCAGGTTTAATATTTATTCTAAGAGTGTAATATTTACAAGAAATCTTATTTCATAAACTTTGGTGTTACTAATACTTTGTTAGTAAGATGGGGTAGTAACGTATTCTACATCTTTAAGGCCTTTGCCGATATGTGTGGGTGTAGAGGAGGATGGATGGAATCGGTATTTTTTGTTTGATCGTTCATTTTCAGGAAACTCATTGATAGTTATTATTTTTCAAATTTACGGTACAAATATTTTTAGTAGTAGTTATCTTGAAACTAATCTTTTTATAATTTAATGTTATTCGAAAAACACTTTCCAAGGAAACTTGATTAATAGCGCAACATTTACGTGAGCGGAATCGCGACTAATTAAGACTTCATTGATGAATATTTTACTTTAAAAACTCATACATAACATCACGCCTTATTCCCAGAGTGGGACCTACAACTCTAAAAAGACAAAAAAGTTATTCTTTAGAAAAAGGCTATTAATAATTAAAATACTAGTACGTCCTAAATATAAGTTCGCCGGTTCACGTGAAAAGCGACCGTAGAAAAGTAACACAACAGAACCTTAGTATTCACTGAAAGGCAACAACTTGGCTGTGGGCTTGGCTTGAGTGGCATTGCTGATGGTTATGGGCGACAGTAACTACTTACCATCAACTTACACCATCGGTATAACTAAGGGGGCAATAAATACTTACCATATACGGTCGCTTCCCTTTCCCCACGGTCTTGCTATACAGCACCCTCCTCGTGTCCACTTTGGTTCTGTTCTCATACTCCCACCCCTTATCTTCCACGTCTGGTATCTCGTTCTCATGATTTGACTGGTTCTTGACGTCGGGGCTCTCGCTCATGGTCTTGTTGTCCTCGTTCTTATCTTTTTCCTTGTGTTTGGTGTGTTTCTCACCGTCTTCGTCACGTCGTGATGGCTCGGACAGGGCTAAACCTGGGGACATTATAACTGCTAGTATCTAGACTTCTTTTTCGAAATCGCGTTAGATTTTTTTTGGAGTCTAAAACAAACCTAACCGAAAATGACCATATGGATGACGTGGCATTATTTCGAAAATTGCTTTCAATAAGATATTTAGTTATTTATATCCAAAGACAGTGTCAACAATTGCACTTTAAAATTCTGCGTGCACCTAACAACTAATTGATAGTTATTTAGTTGGTGTGCTTAGTCAAACATGTGGTACAGTCAAGGTCATAAATATGTATACACTTTAGTACCTTGTTTATTTAACATCATGCTTAAACTGCCAAATGAAATTGTCACAGCGATTAATGTGACAAAGTACTAAAGTGTATACATATTTATGACCTTGACTGTACCTACTGTCATTATACGCCACACATATCCAACTGCAGAAGTAAAAAACTATTTAAAATCCATGTCTAAGGTTAGTACCTATGTTGCTGTTGTTTCTATTGACAATATTGCATTGTTACATTAAATATTCATATTTAAAACATCTAATAATAACTTTTTAGCGTTTTAGACTCCCTTCTTTACAAATCTGTAATTTGGCATAGTTATAGCACATTTCAATAACGCAGTCGAAGTCGTAAAATAAGAACATTGAAAGTTTTTTTTTCGGATACTTGTAAAGCCAAGGTATTTATTTTACGTTATAACATCGAGTAAGGTATCATTGTATTACCTACATGTTATTATATTTTTTTAGACTTGGGGGATTTAGGATATTAAACACAAAATGTGCAAATAATAAAAATCTGAAAAATATATTTTTATGAAAGCACACAATAATTCATTTTGTAGGAAAACTATCACGACTAAGTAGACTTGATTGGTTCCTGAGATACAGACGACTCAAGTTTTAATACTTGCCAAAATCATCTAAGATAGCATCAAATAACTTTAAATAGATAACTTGTTCATACGTGTTGTTTTTTGAGATAGGTTTTGTACTTGTCTTGTAGTAGGTAACGGCTTAGGAACCCTACACTAAGCATAGTCCGACATGTTTTTGCCCAGTTTACATGAGAATAGTAACGGTAGATAATACTGAATAATATTTGTTTGAATGTTCTCATTTAGAATTGTTATTCAATAGGCGTCACTCGTGTGATTTTTAACGTCACACATTTTTTTTTAAATTTTGCTAATGACAATGATAGAATTTAACCTACTAATAAAACAATTAATAAAATTTAAATATATATATATATAATATATCATGCGTAGTTAAGCAGAAAAACGTGTCAAAATTTCTTATAAACACAAGAACAAATAAATCAAATAATAATAATATTTATACCTACCTACCTCCCAATGACGATGCTAAACTAAATGAAAAAAAAAAAGTTTCGATACGTTCTACAAAAACCGTGTCCCTAGACTAGATAGGTATGTTAGGTATCTTTGGCCAAGCATTTTTGTCTGTTATATAATCCTCGACCCTATAAGTAAGTAAGTAAAGTAAGCTTTAGACATTAACGACTTTTCAAGTATTTTTTGTGCTGAAAATGGTAACTTTAAAACTGCGTCGGATAATTTACTATAGAAAAGAATGCATTGACCTACAAATGAACTTTGCGGACACGATTTTTTGTAATAGCAATTGTATTTTTATTTCTAGTATTAAAATTATAAATATCACAAATTTTAATAAAAGTGTCATGCTTCTTAATACCAATAACATACTTAAATAATATTCTCATAACTTAATTGTGACGCTGCCGTCAAAATATTAATTTCTTAAAGTAGTACTCTTAAGGAATCACGGGAGTTTAAGTTATATATTGAAAGAATGGCCCTTTTTTGTAACACTAATATAGTCTATATATCAGCCGCTTTTCCCCAAACTAGAATACCGTACGACATAACACTATGAAAATAACTATAATAAACTAAGCGAGCTGTCGCAATATTGGTAACTTGCCTGATTTTCCTAACAGCGTAAGCTGCCGAACTTAATTTACCTGCTAGGACTGCTATATGGGGACTCCATTGCAAGTTTTTATCTATAGTTATCGCTAAAAAAGGTATCTTATCTACCATTTGTAAACACTATTTACTCAGAATTATGCTTGATTCTACAGGTCTAACATTGGGCAAAGTGAACCTAACACATTTAGTTTTTTTAGCATTGAGTAGTAAATTACCTAGGGCGGCGTTTATCCTACTGTAATCGACGGATTTTCGGTCTCCCTTTGAAAATGAATGATGTATCATCAGCAAAAAGCACAATATCACAAAGTTTATGTACCTTTGGTGGTAAGTCATTAGTCATTAATATAGACCAAAAATTAAAAAGGACCTAATATAGAGCCCTGAGGAACACCTAATTTAACTGTTGCACCAACAGACTGTGTTGTCTAACTTACGATAATTCGGACAAACGAATCTGGTACAGTCAAGTTCTTAAATATGTATACACTTTTGCACCTTATCTCAATGGGTTAAGGTGTACAAGTGTTTACGTATCTGAGAATTTGTCTGTACTTAACCGAGGAGATTTATGGCCGAATCATATGAAGGTTACAGACTTGGGATTCCATCATCAAATCACCTCACCTCAACTACTTTTCGGCGCTTTGTTTGATTCGGCCGTAAATCGCGCGCCGTCTACCCTCGGCAAAGAATGTATTAACTTACACATTTTTTAAATGTTGTATTAGACTAGGTACTTAAAATGCTGACAAATATCAAATGCGCCTGATTGGTAAACAATAAATTAGGAACGTGTGTAGCTTTGTCGAATTAATGTTAATTTTCATACTATAGAGGATTTAAAAAAAGTAACATGTTGTTTAACCGTGTCTAAAAGTACAATACTTTCGTTTACAATGTATGCCAAAATATTAAACCTCAAACGATAAAGAAAAGAAAAAAAAACAATAAAATACTTACTTATAATTAAAAGAGTAGAAACGAGGATCAAAATCAAATTTGCCATGGTCGTCGAGGGAGCGATCCAGAAGGGACCACTCTCGTTTATGAATACAGAAACAATTAAAAAAACCCAATTATTTCTGGCTGATATAAAACAGCGTTTTGCTCCGTTGGAAACCAATTATTACATTTCCTGTATCTTAAATCCAATTTATTTCTGTCATTAATTTTGTTGAAGTATAAGTGTATGAATTACGAGTAAAAATTGAAATAGATTTTTTCCTTCATTCTTATTCTTATAAATTAATGATTGGTTCGAATATGAAAAATACGTCGTTTTCTTAAAACCGATTAGGAAACCTGTACAATTTATTAACATTGTTATAGAATACCATTTTCCCCTGCTGGGATAGTAGGGATGCATGTTACTTATTTCATACTAATATTATCGCAAATTTAGAATTGTAGTGACCCAATTCAAACATTTTCAGCTTTCGATTTCGAGTCATAAATTTAGTATTATAGAGACCTAAGTCGAAAATCAAAATATGTGTATTAGGTCACTATAATTCTAAAGATGCGTTATCTTCTTGATCTTGATGAAATTGGAGACAGGTTTAAAGTCCCCGTAAAGGATTTCTACACAGGCGGAGTCACGGGCAACAGCTAATCTATCTCTATACTCTATACAATATAATATTATAAGTAGATAAAGTTCGTGAGTTTTCGAGGTTTTAGGTTTTATTTAACCGATTTAGATGAAATTTAGTATGGAGGAGAGGAGATAGTTTGAGTCCCTAGGAAGGATATTGGGTTTGTATCCAGAAAATTGGACTTAATTGTCATGAGGGAATAGCGATAAACGACTTCTTCGCTTCGTGTTAATAAATCGTAGATCCTAATTGTCATTCCTAAACAGGGTTTTCAGCAGAGCCAGACAAGATTTTAAGCTTCCCAAAAATACCTTATCTGTTCCGAAGTAAACCTTAAACAAGTTTGTCCGAAAGTTTTTGTACAGAATTTGTTTGTTTTTAAGTTATGATTTGAAGTCATTAGCTATATTAGCCACTCGATGCGGTAGGCCTAATACTGTGGTAACTTCAGCACCATAAATAATTAAACAATAAAAATGACGACACATTGGCGTAGTTGTAGGTTTGACCCGGGGCCGCTAGCTTTGAAGGCGTAACCCTGCCTCTGAAGCCAGCGGTCCCGGGTTCAAATCCCGGTAAGGGCAAATATTTGCGTAATGAACACGAGTATTTGTTCCTGAGTCTTGGATGTTTTCTGTGTATTTAACGATATATTTCTCTATGTAAGTAAGTTTATCGTTGTATACTACAAGCCTGAGCTTAGTTTGGACAATTTGTGTGACATTAATTCAATTCAATTAAAAAAAAAAAACAAAAATCTTTATTTATTCTCACAAGGGTCTGAGATATACTTAGGGCTACTACATTAAATGTCAAAAATTATTGAACCAGTGTGAGAGCCTGGTGTCCGTACTAGGATATCCTGTATGACAGATCGCCAACCAAGCGTGTTAACTTTGCAATGTATATCGAATTGTTACCTGTCACATGTTATTGACAAGATGGTAAAAAAGGGGGCGATGGTAAGTGGGATTCGAGACCCATACACATTTGCATTATCAGATTACAACCTCAAGACTACAATCCTAAGACCTCAAATTGATGCCATCTCTGAGGACTAAGATGCACTACCTCTATGCTAGCACTTTCGACACCGTCACACGCCGACGTTGGATCGTAGCACGGCGGCGTCGCAACGTGTAACGTCTATTTTTAGGGTTCCGTAGTCAAACTAGGAACCCTTATAGTTTCGTCGTGTCCGCCCGTCCGCCCGCCTCTTAGTACTAGAAAGCTGTAATTTAGCATGAATATGCATAATATTAGTCACGCCAACAAAGTGGTACAATAAAATGAAAAAAACAGTATTTTTTAGGGTACCTCCGCTACACGTACCGTGGGGATGTATTTTTTTTCTCGTCAGCGCCATAGTGAGGGATGTCAATGGATAGGTCTTTCAAAAATATTATGAGTTTGTAAAACATTTTTTCGATTAAGTAATCCGTTTATGAAATATTAAGCTTTAACCCTTAACTTGGCAGTGTGCACCTCAGGATACATACCATAATGTTCACTTTTTGTTTTTTTTGGATTTTTATTTTTTTTATACTGTTTCGAAATCAAATAGGGTTTGAATTCACGACTTTTTTTAATTTTTGCCAATTTAAGGGTTAAAGCGCATATTTTTGTTAGAATCAAGTGTTCTCCCCCACCCTACGGCCAAAAGTACAAATAGTATAAATCAGAAAAAAAAAATTAAATGAAAGCGCATATAACGAATTTAACAGGAAAACTATCAAGACTAAGTAGACATCATTGGTTCTTGAGATACATGCGATTAAAGTGTTTATACCTACTAAAATAATCTAAGACTGCTGCTGAATTTAATAGAAAATTAGTTATTACTTGTTGATTTTTATGTTTGTGGTAAGTACTTCGGCTTCGGAACCCTGCACTGAGCATAGTCCGACATGCTTTTGCCTGGTTTTTTTAATCTTCCAGGGACGGTATAAACATTTACCGTCTGACGGTATAGTAATTCGATTAAAGGGCCTTGATATAGGTAGACAAACGAGAAGACAGACAGACAGTATTCATCTGTTCCGTAGATGGTAACTAAGCTATACGAAATAGGTTTGATACTTAATTATTAGGAATTGAGCAATTACGGGCATTTATTATAGGCGTAAAATTGGGTAACCCAAAGAAATACCCCTACTTTTTATTATTTTTCGATGAAATAGACTGATTGAAGACTATTTTTGTGGTTTTTGCATTTAAATACGTATATTAATTTTTAAAGAAAATTGCGATGACGTCACTACAAAATTTATTTGTTCGAGACATGCTTTAAAACTATTGAATTCGTACGTAAACGTTATTGATTGTTTTTTGCCTGGCAGCACTGTGAATTTTTGTCAAATCACTTCAAATGTCAATATCAATGAGAATTTAACCCACAGACTAGCCCACGGGCGGAGGGTCCAAAACGGACTTATATTTTGAACATTCCATTTTTGTAAAGATTTATACTGTCATGTTTATATACAGTTAAAAATATCTTGATTTTAATAAGAGTTAAAATAAATCAAAAATAAATAAGACAAAATTCGACTTATATTAATTATATATTACTGCAATTCGGACTCATATTATATGCAGTACTGTGGTTGATCACACTTACATTACCAAGCAAGATCGTGACGTCACTACGTTAGAGGTCAAATAATGTCAAATGATACATTAAAAATAACTATTTACAACTATTTTTAAAAAACAATCTGATAAAAACAGCCCTTGTTCTCGAAATTATTTTTGAATCACCATACATTATAACTTATGGGATAATTCCAATTAAGTAGCGTTTAGCCAGGTGTTGTGTAGTAGTAATTCTTTTGTTTCACTGTAGTTTAAGTATTTCAGTGATTTTGTTAGCATGGACTTTCCCGGTAGGAGTAGGGGAAAGGGTCTTTACATTGTGAAAACCAAAATAGGAGTAAGTAAAAATTAGAACTTTGTAATGGTTTAAACCACTAAACTAAACAAAACTAAACCTAATCCTTCTATGATGACGTATAGTCCAAATTTTGGAAAAAGCCAAAAGCTTGGCAACGGGCAACACTAGTGGGGCTAACGCCGTAACTAGTGTCAAATACGTCAAAAGGGAACTAGTGTCATAGAAGTAGTTATTGTAAAAAAGATATTAAAATGACAGCCACCCGAGGTTTAAGTTGCTTATTAATAAATGACTCAAGTCACACAAAACACACCTTTATTTTAAACCTTAACACTTTATTCTTACGTTGGAGAATGGAATAGACGGATTAAATTCCCCAGCCTATGTCAAAATCTTGTCCCGTTGCAGCATGTTAGCCACAGGTAGCTTATGTGCTCATTTGCCTTCTTGCCACCAACAAAATACATTTTTCTAAAAATACTTTGTAAAGTAAAAATAGTTTGTATTTTTGGTCAAATGTACGGACCCTATGTAAACCCATGGAGCTGACGATGGAGTCGGTAGGTAACCACCGGATCTCCGCTGAAGTTAACGTAGACCTACCGAGGTTGGACTTGTTTATAGCTGATGATAACTGTGCAAATAAAAGTACAGTCACCATAATAAACTTGTCTCAAAAAAGATTGATTGACGAAACTTAATTAAATGAAAACGAAACTGCGCTCTAATTTTAAAAACTTTTAATTTATACAGCAGTACTATTCAATGACTTGACCAAAACGGCAGTTTCGTTCGCGGCTCTGAGAATAAATCCCCTGCCAGGGAACACTTGGTCCTTCTTGTGGGGGAAGGCTTCTACCGCCGCCACTGGCTCATAGATGTCGTCGTTTTTGATTGGATGCTCCTGTTCGTTTCTCGCTGGTCTGTGGAATAGTAGAGTATTGTAAAAGCCCGGAATAAAGGGGATTGCCTGGCGAGGATCGTAAACAGTGCCTTGGCGAGGCCGAGAAATACTAGTCAGTATTTCCGCTGAGGCATATATTATAATACCATTTTTAAAGAGAATATCTGTTATGCTAATGTATTAATTTCAATTGGGGGACAATTGTTACTCGCGTCCGCAGGAAATACCCTCCACAACCCTGCACGTGTCCCCTGGGTGGTGCTAAAGAGTGACAAACCTTAAGGCGAAAATAGGCAAAGATTGCAATAGATTGTAATACCGATACGAATATGAAAAGCTGCTACTTGAGCACATACATGCGAAGCTCCACAAAGAGCCCGTTGACTAGAGATGTAGGACCTTCAGTCCGTATCTTGCAACTTAACATAGAGGGTATCAGCGCTGCTAAAAGCGACTACCTACATAAATTAGTGCACGATCACAATATTGACATAATCAACGTTCAGGAGACGCACACGAGGGATGATGTGGACCTTAAAAAAAGAGGGCAACTGCCAGGATACACTTTGGTAAATGCCATACACCACCCAAAATATGGATTAGCCACCTACGCGAAATCTAGCCTCGCCGATGTACATTTTGTGAGTTCTTGTGTCCAGAATATGATCTCCACCATCGTTATACGAGTCGGAAACTTAACAGTTACCAACACTTACAAACCCCCTAGAATGATTTGGGCTCAGGCACTTCCCCCAAAATATCCACATCCATGCATCTATACCGGCGACTTCAACAGCCATCATACAAACTGGCGATACAGGCAATCCGACGAAAATGGTGAAATCTTAGCCCAATGGGCGGAAGCGTGCGAGCTACACCTAGTTTTTGACGCAAAAGATAAGGGAACTTTCTACTCCGCGAGATGGGGCAAAGAATACAATCCCGACCTTACTTTTGTCACAAAAGATAATCTACAACAACCCCTGCCAGTCAGTCGCACTGTGCTGCGGACCTTCCCCAATAGTCAACACCGGCCCATCCTACTGCATATAGGTCTTACGATAACTCTTAACAACTCAATGCCCCTCCCGCGCTGGAATTTCAACCGAGCAAATTGGATAGGCTTCCGGGAAAGATTAGACCGCGAGCTTGTTTCCGCTAACCTTGAACCTATAGCTAGAAATTACGAAGCATTTACAAATATTGTAATCAAATCTGCAAAATCAAACATACCAAGAGGCTTTAGGAAGGAATATATCCCCGGCTGGAATTCAGAAAGCGAAAGGCTGTTCAAAGAGTACCAAAGCTCGGGCAGCCCCGAAACTGGATCATTGTTGTTGAAATCGTTAGACGCTGCCCGAAAAAAGAAATGGCAGTCAACGGTGGAAACCATGGATTTCAAGCGCTCGAGTCGAAAAGCCTGGAATGTTCTTAACAGCCTTACTGGAAAACAGAACCAGGGCAAACAGGTGACTAATATAAAGCCAGACGCCATCGCTGACCGTATTGTTGATGTATCTAGAGCCAAACGTAACAAACTCTTTACTAAGAAATTGAAAAAAGACCTCAAGGCACTTAAACGGAGCTCACCAAGAAACCAATATCTGTCGAGACCTTTTGATATTGGAGAAATAGTGAAAGCCATTAAAACGCTAAAACCAAATAAAGCAGCTGGCCCCGACCACATATACAATGAATTCATTTGTCATATGGGCCCCGTCGCTATTGGCTGGCTGGCTGCACTTTTCACCTACATCCTGCAGAACAACAGACTCCCAAAACAGTTTAAGCTGGCGAAAGTAGTTGCAGTCCTGAAACCTGGTAAATCCGAGTGTCAATCTGAAAACTACCGACCTATTGCTCTCTTAAGCTGCTTGTTCAAGCTATTAGAGCGTATTATTCTAGCGAGAATAGAACCCTACATAGAAGCGGTCGTCCCCCCTGAACAAGCTGGTTTCCGTGCAAAAAGAAGCTGCGCGGATCAAGTTCTGGCCCTCACGACTCACATCGAGGCTGGATACCAAAAGTAACTTAAGTCGTCAGCAGTGTTCATTGACCTTACAGCTGCCTATGATACCGTGTGGAAGGAGGGGCTCATTTACAAAATTCTTTCGGCTATTCCTAGCAGGGAAATGGCGGACCTCATTACGAGTATGTTGAGCGAGCGAGAGTTCGAGGTTTTTGTGGGAGATTCCAAGAGCAGACGTCGTAAACTAAATAACGGTTTACCGCAGGGGTCAGTTTTGGCCCCGCTGCTTTTCAACTTGTATATGCACGACCTACCAACTACAGAGTCTGCCAAATTCGTGTATGCCGATGATATAGCGCTAGTAGCCCAAAGCAAAACATTTTCAACGGGCGAGAAGATCCTTACAAAAGACCTAGGAAAGCTGGCGGAGTATTTTGAATCCTGGCGCTTGATTCCCAGCACAAGCAAGACTGAGGTGTCGTGTTTTCACCTTAATAACCAAAAAGCTAGCTACGAGCCTACAGTCCTCTTTAAGGGAGAAAAGCTCAAAGTCAATAAATGCCCCAAATACCTCGGTGTCACCTTGGACCGGTCACTCACATACAAGGAACACCTCACAGGGCTCTCGCACAAACTTGCAACAAGAAACAATATTCTACATAGACTTTGTGGCACCTCTTGGGGAGCGTCCGCCGATTGTCTGCGCACAACTGGTATTGCTTTGGTTTACTCAGCAGCGGAATACTGTGCCCCCGTGTGGTTGGAGAGTGCACACGTGACCAAAGTTGATACCAAGTTGAACGATGCCATGCGGTGTATCTCTGGAACTATTAAGTTCTACCCCTTCCTATTGGCTACCAACATTATCACACATTGCCCCCCCTCACCTGCGGCGAAGCCATGCGTTAAAAAGAGAGGCAGAAAAAATTGAATCTACCACCTCACTCCCTATTCACGAGGAGTTCTGCCACCCACCGCCTGGGCGCCTTAAGTCCCGAAAACCACCATATGCAGCTGCTCGAAACCTTTCTGAATTTTGTGTCACTGAAAGCTGGAGAAATGAGTGGGCAACTGCCACTGTAGGGACCAGTGTGCAATCCATTGACCCCACATCTCGGCTCCTGGGATCTGACCTTCCCCGAAAACTATGGTGCCGGTTGAACCGACTAAGAACAGGGCATGGCCGCTGCAATTACTTCCTGCACAAGTGGGGGTGGAGGGAATCGGCTCTGTGCGAGTGCGGCGAAGAGAACCAAACTATGGAGCACATCATACAGCGGTGCCCGCTACACTCATATCCCGGACCCCCGGAGGATTTGCTGCACCTAACACCCAGTGCGACAACGTGGCTCCAGTCTCTGAACGTTGACATTTAAAATCTTATATCTTTTACATTTTTCTATTGTTGTTTTGTGTGTTGTTTAGTGTTGATCTATGTTTGACATGTAAAATCTTTTTTTTTTTTTTTTTTAATCACTCTGTATTGTAAATGCCTATTTTGTAACTAATGCCATACGATTAAATAAATTAATTTCAAACTTAATTCAATACTAACAAAAAAGAGTTTGACTTTAATAACAAATTACAGACATTTAAAATAATAGAACACAATTGGAATTGGCCCACTATCATGTTGTCTTCTAGCCATTGAAATTTACAGAAAAAACGCGCGCACTGATAAAGATAAATCTCTAGCACCAGTGGTTTCGAACCTAGGTTGTCGTTCTACTGGGCAACCTTCATTTCGTCGGTTTACCACCAATAACTCCTGACATTTTTGGTCAAACAACTTTTTTTCGCAATTCGTGACAAATACCATCTAACGCACACAATAGACATATCTCCTATTTTAAATACAGTTTTCTTTTTGGTGTATTTTTAAATCCTGGCAATACTTGATCGAACTTAAAGTTAAGATATATAAAAGTTACCGTAACTTAATTTCAGTCATTAATTACTTAATTAGGTACAATTTCTTTGAAAAATACTTCTAAACCATGTTGTCAGGATGTCTTAAACATTAATTACGTAGGTAAGGTTAGGTCAGACTTGTGACTACAAAGAAAATGCGGCCTTTCGATGAAATGAAAATTCTGCATAATGCTACTTTCGTTGATAGGTGTTTTGATGAAATAACAGAGAGTTTTGACTTGGCTATACAGTTCACTTTACGCTCAGAGTAAAGTACAAGCTATATAACTACTATAGCTTAGTTCTTTACGCTTGCCGTAAAATGAACTGAATAAGCGACAAGGTATAAATGTGTAGCTACTGTTGTTAAAACAGCATCACTGTTAACTGACCACTAGTGAGCCTTATTGTAAGTTAACAAGATTCACAAATGGTCAATTAACTGTGTTGCTGATGATTCGCTATTGGTTATGTTTATTTATACTGTGACAATAGAATGCCTTTTAAAATGTAGGGCTTAAAACTTTAATTTAAAGAGTCTATACCCGTCTGGATGATTTTTCCACGATATTACTTTTTCGGTGTGAGTTTCGCCGGACCTGAACTGTCTTCGGCATTTGGATCTGAAAACAAAATGTGTTGTTTATTTATACGCATTTAAATCATAAAAATCAAAACCCACAATATAACTTCTTTTCAAATGGTTAGTCAAACTGAAGTGGACGTCAGGAAAAAAAATAGGATGCCGATTTCAGTTTGTCTGACCTATGATTATCTAAATAGAAGTAATTTCGTGGGTTTTTGAAGGCGGTTTTTTGTTTTTTAAAACATTTAATTAATATTTTTACTTTTTAACTGATCGTAGTCGTACTGAACTCCCACTTCTAAATCAATTGGGACCACCAAATTATAATTTTTGATTAGTGATTTAAACTCTAGCATTTACTAATTAATTAGTTATGTTTAGGCAGGAACGCAGACACAATCTCTTTTTGTTTTTCCTCATTGTTTATTTTTCCATTCACAGATTTTTTCAATTGTAAAGTTTCTCATAGTATTTTATCGAAACTTCATCGATTGTATCATTTCATCGGAAGCTATTATCTGCTGAAACCATAATGTTTTCAGGATATCTTAAACATGAATCTCGTAGGTTAGGTTAGGTTACACTTGTGATACCAAAAAGAATTAACTCATGCGAAAAGAAATGCCGTTCGATAAAATAAAAATTCTGCGTCGATACCTAATTTTTTTGAAAGATGTTCCGATAAATAATAGGTACCCATTTCACTATTTGAAATGGGTACCTAATAATGCCTTAATAAACGAAACTAGTAAAAGGTTTAGTTATATTAGTTTTACTTATGCACCAATATCTCATATCAGTTGTGGCAAAAAACGCAGTCCATTAAAGCTGCAGTTAAACTCGGTGTGCCTCAGGGCTTTATATTAGGTCCATTCTTACTTATATGTAGTTCATATAAATGTCTTATTTCAAATATTATTGTATGTTATTTGTTGATGGTAGATCATATTTTTGAAGGTTAACCGAAACATCTTCGAATAAAGTAGCTTTAACCACCACACAAGGTAATGTACTTAATTAGTTTACCATTGAAAGTTTACTACTAAAAGCTAAGCAAACTAAATGTGTTAGGTTCCCTATACCTAATGTTAGACCAGTAAATAATACGTAGTATATTTTCTAATAATGAGAAACAAACACTTTCATTAGGCATAACGCGAAACATAGTTATAGTCATTAAATTGTAGTAAAGATGTCTACTTTATTTTTTAATTATAAGTTTTTGTTTTAGTCTTAATATTTTTTTTGCTATTTAATTATATTTTTTAGATTTAACTTTGCGGCGATATTCTTGTTATTATTAATAATGTGACACACACTAAGTATATTTAAAGAAATAATATTCCCTTCTTTTTGATTTGCCGTAGTTGGATCACAAAATTGAAATCAGAACATACTAGTACAGGTAGGTACTTATCTTTAAAAGCTTAAAATAAGTTAGACATAAGGTCTTTTAAGAGGTTCGTGGGTGTTACAGGATACTATTGCTATGTTAAGATTCGCAAATTTAAATATTGCCACTATTGTAAGCCATTATGGTTCTAAGCCGTAATTCATCATCATCAGATCAGCCGAAATACCTCTATTGATGGACATGGGCCTTCCCAAGAATCTCCACGACACGTTCGGTTTATTGCTACTCGCATCCATCAGCTCCTCATTATGTTTACTAGGTCATCAGTCCACTTAGTTGGAGGCCTACTAACATTTTGCCTTCCAGTACACGGTCGCCTTTCAAGAACGTTTTAGCCTCAACGCCCATCAGTTCTACGAGCTATATGCACCGCCCTCTGCTATTTGAGGTTTAAAATTCCCTGAACTATTAACTTCAGTTCGTCTGCGGATTTTCACATTTCTGATTCGGTCTTGGAGAGAAACTTCGAGCTTAGCCCTCACGGTGATGTGAACCAGGGATTGCAAAACCGGTTTTATTGAATACCTGTATTTAAATTGTCAAATTATTACCGCTAAAAAAATAATACCTATATTCGAATTAGAGGTATTGTTGTCATTCCGCTTTTGTTTTTATCGCTATGTATACACTATTTACAATATTAAATACCGGTATTCAATACCGCTATTCAATGCACCTGATAAAAAAGACGTCAATTTGACATTATTACTAAAGCATACCAAGTGTAACAGGGTACGTCACGCGATGACATTATTGTGCATGGCTGGTTAACTAGTGTCTACTAGAACCTGGATAAGTAAATGGATTGTGTGTATTTTGATTTACATAATAGATTTAAAAACTTTTACGAAAACAAATAAACAAGTATATTGACACTGACAGGTATTACCGGTAATGCTTTTTATGGGTAAAGTATCAAATAGAGGTATTGTTGTCAGTTGCCTAAACCGATCATGTACTCGAATACCGGTATTGATTATACCGCTAATCAGAGCTTTAGCGGTAAAAATAGTGAAATGCCATTATAACCGGTTATACCTCATTTTAAACCGGTACTCAGAATACCGGTAACGATCCCTGATGTGAACAATATAATAACGAAATAGAAGCAATATTGGTTTAAGGAAAACATAATCATCTATAACTATACGGCTTTGTTTGATACTAAGTGCTACGTAGAAAATACGTACTCCGTATCCTTATAAAGAGCGCAGGAGATGAACTGCCGGTTCTTGTAGACGCTGGTGTACAGGAAAGGGCCGTAGCATTTGTTGGTCCTCTCTTTTACGAGACAGGCCGAGATGACGCCAATGATGACTGCGTTGACTCCTTCGCCGTAGACAAGAGGACCGCCGTGGTCGTTCTGAAAATTAATAATATCTATCGTTAACGGAATAATCAGCACAAACACAAAATTACCTTGTGTTATTAAGAGTATTTGTTTTCGTAATTATTATTAGTTTAATTGTGGCTAAAATTTTATTCTGATTGTATCCTTCTCAGCAACCTTATATTGTATATGTTTGGCTCATTAGTTCACTGGTAGGAAATGCCTTGGGGCGTTAAGTCCACCATTTGTACCTGCTTCTGTATTGTGCAAAAAAGTTGAAATAAATAAATAATTCACTTTCAGAAAGATTACCAATTAAAAACCGATTTGTATATTTGCAAACTTTAATGTTTTAAAACTATTTTTGACGAATTAAAAAGCAGGTTAAATTTGACGAAGTAGAATAGTCACAAAACCTAAATAACGTCAAAAGCGGTTTTGATACCTAGAAATAAAATAATGCAAATAGCTTTTCGAGAAATATAATTTTGGGAAGCGATAACTACATTCGAACTTAAATATTTCTGTTATAAGGTCAATCAAGTATTTACATACATACATAAATATACGTAAGACACCAAAGTGTTCAACATTATTTGTATACTATACGTAAAGAATAATCATATTTAGGTACCTCGCAGAATCCTCCGTCCGCTTGGGACTTGCTGTTCCTTCTTCCTAGCTGACTCTCGTTGATGTGTTGGAACCCTGCGTGCATAACCAGGTTCGACGGAACCCTCTCTACGTGCATTCTTCTCGATTCCTCATCTTCTGCTGAGTAGTTGATGTCTTGACAGTCCACATATTTTTCCTGGGAAGTACAAAGCCAAATAAATACAGAGGCTAGTGATTTGACCAAAATAAAACGCAAGTGCTTATCTGTGGGATCCATACAGGGAGTCCCTGGATAAGGTATTTTAAAGAAAAGAAAGATCAGCATAATATTCTTTTAAAGATAAGAACAAAGTGAAATATCTCGCCTCATATGAGTTCTATTGAGATGAAATTAACGTTTTTTTTATCCTATAGCATTTCTTTAAACAATTAAATAAATAAATAGAAAAATTGATAAACACAAAAAACACGTTTTTCTTCCAAAAAAAGGTTATTTTTTGAAAAATCCTGTCAGTTCCTAATATTACTTATAAATATGACCATATTACCTCATGTTATTATTGCCTATAATTATTTATCAACTAATCATGAATTAAAAAAAAATACGTGACAAATGCAAACATGAAATTTTTGATGAGCGCTCAAAGATATTGTCTTTTTGTGTTTGGTGTATTATTTATTTGATTTCGTTGACACGGGAAATGCTCTAGGATGAAAAAAACGTTTATTTCATCTCAATAAATCTCATATAAGGCGAGATATTTCACTTTGTTCCGATACTTAGGCTTGACAGCAATATTTTTTTTATCTGTGAAAAAAATATTATGAAACCAATTTATATTATTTTGTTGGTGAAATTGATCTGGTTTCATCCCTATTCATATGTGCATCTTATCCAGGGACACACTGTAGATACCAGTATAATGTTATATCAAAATCAACAGGAAGAATATCACAACGAATTACGTGAATACTTTCATTTTAATTTAGCCCGTGTGTGTGTTCCATTGCAGAGCATGAGATTGCATGTTTCCGCCAGTCGCTTTGAAGCCCTGGCCAAGAAGCGTTCGCTAACTAGCGTTTTGATTTTAAACCAATCATGTCACTGGCAGATCACGTGACTCTTCGTATGTGGTTAGCGAACGCGTCTTGGCTAGGGATTCTGAAATGCGTCATAGACGTCGTAGCATCCCGCCACTCCTATTTGGTCTTACTTACATTACAAATCTCCGACATGGTCTGACCGATGTCCTTACTGCAAATCATGTAGTTTTCAATGATGTTGTAGTAGCGGGAGCCCCAGCGCCTCTTGCACCGACTCTTGCCGATGATCTCCACTGTGCTTTCCAGAAGATCCTTCTGGTTATCCTTTCTCCGCGAAACCCACTAAAAGATAACTAGGTTATGTTAAATTTATTTTAAAACAGCAACCAGCCCTCGCTTAAAGTTAAAGTATTATACATATAAATCTTCCTCTTGAATCTTGTTTTGAAAAAAAATTGCATCAAAATTCGTTGCGTAGTTTTAAAGATCTTAGCATAAATAGAGACAGACAGTGGAAAGCGACTTTTTTATATTATGTAGTGATAATAGGATAGAGCATGTCGGACCATGCTCAGGGTACCGTTCCGTCACCGTTACTTCAAATACAAAAACATATCACGAACACTACAAATAATTAATGAGGTCTTAGATACTTACTCCCTTATTCATAAGCGCACTATAAACCTATTTTAGTTACACTATGCTTTATCCCTTTCTATCAGATGTAACGGTCACAATGACAGATAAAGACTAAGTACCGTAAGATGGGATTAGAGATTCGCAGTGTGAATAGAAGTACAATCTAAAATAAGTCATAACTTGTTACTAATAAGATCTAGTATTCAATTGACAAGTCTATTGGAAAATTACGTTCAAAACTCTTCTTATAATTAGTGGAGTATGCTTTATTTTAGGCTATATTTCTACTCACCCGGAAAATCTCTATTAACCCGGTATATTTTAAGCATATTTTAACTATTGGGCGTTTATGAATAAGAGGGTTAGTACTAGTAGTAATAATTTTATATTTAGATTTGTTATATTATGGTGCTTTTATTTAAGGTAATTTTCTGGTAAGATAGTTGTTTTGTATATGTAGTTTTGGCTGAAGGGTCAGTAGCCACATAAGTCGTAGAACTGATAACCGTGGAGTTATCGAGTTCTTTAGTAGAGTCTGCGGATAGGCAAACTCAGTGTAGGACGCCCTCAGAATAGGACATCATCTTCGCAAGGTAACTGGTAAGAGTTGGATGAGAATAGCCCCAGAAAGTGCTCGGTGGCGTACAATGGGAGACTCTTGTGACCAAGAGTGGACTAGTATAGGATCCGCTAATAAAGGTCACTTACGTCGGTGTACTTGAAAGTGGTACCCCATCCCGCAACAGTGACGAAGGTGCCAGCATTCTCCAGGGTCAAGCTTTGGTTGTTGTAGCAGATGGGTTTGGGCACGAAGTCGCAGCCCCGGACTCGCCTGGTGAAGTCGAACCCATCCTCGATCTTCACGACGGCGATGTCGTTGTTCATCCATCTGATATTGTCATTTTCATGGCCATCAAATATGTAATCTTAAAGAAAAGTAAAGAAATAAATGGAATAGTAGCTAAGGAACGAACCATACTAGCAAAATTACGCAAGCGCACTGGCTTTCTGTGGGTTTTCAACGTGTTCACTGACTAACTCTAGCTATGTACAAGCTGCAGAACAGAATATTAAATTTACCAAAAGTATGGAAATCTTTCCAAAATAATATTGAGAACACTCTTAGAAACGTTTGGAAAGTTTGATAATTATGAATATTCACAGAAGTTACCGATAAATTTCACAATTCGGTGAGTTTCTCGTCGTTAAAATGCTATGCCGAACCATGATCCCAGCGAGGCGATCAGTCAAGGATCACACTGCTGATGAAAGGTAACTCGTCCTGTGTCTCGTTGAAAAATCTTCTTAGTGAAAACGCCTTTAAAGGCTCAAAAATCACGGTGAAAACTTAAGTTAGAAGTTGATAGGCATTTTTCCTTTTTGATGTCAAAAAAGCTAAATATTGATTCGCACAAAGGCACTGTATGGCTAGAGGGGAGTGTTTTCGATTGTGAAAGAAAGTCGCAAAGTTGTGATGTGCTAACTTCTGAATAAAAAACTCAGGACTAGACAAGACACTTTTTGCAAAAGTTAACAACTGTAAAAACGTGTCATAATGTATGGATGAAATTGTATTTAGGCGAAAGCATCATTCATCGCTTGATCG
This sequence comes from Acleris holmiana, assembly GCA_949316455.1. Classification (NCBI taxonomy): domain Eukaryota; kingdom Metazoa; phylum Arthropoda; class Insecta; order Lepidoptera; family Tortricidae; genus Acleris; species Acleris holmiana. The sequence continues at coordinate 6,531,141 of OX438784.1, forward strand.
TTATTAAGAGTTTGGAGAAGAATCTTATCTAGCCCCACTGAATGCTTACTTTTTGGCACACATTTCCAAATTGCTTTCTTTGCTCCGTTCTTTATGCATTGGTTTGTATAATTGTCTTCTTCATCTGAGTATCTGTAGAAAACTTTGTTTTAGTTTTTGGACACAGCACTTTCTACATAGTAAAATGTTCAAAGGTTTGGAGAATATGTAAAAAAAACCATTATTTTAATTTGTAATTTTTTCATGTTAGTATTTAGCGGAAGCTGATGTACCCCAGACAGTTTCGCTTTGTCTGTCTGCCCGCAGCTTAAGTCAGTGGCTGCTAAACTATAATTTGGCATAGTTATTTGCATTACGACAAAAACAGAGTAAGATAAAATCTTGAAAAAAAATAATATACGGCTACCTCCCATGTAAAGCTAAGCTTTTAAAAACTTTTAGATTTGGGGGTCCGTTTATGATACATACAGGTGTTGAATTCGAAAAGTATAATTTTCGCTAGAGTTCCCCATGCGCTATATGTAACTTTTACTTGCGTTATTCAGTTTTATTATAAATCTACGTACGACACTAAAAGAAAATACTTGAAATGAAGTTCAATTTTCCAGACTTTCATGCATACCGCTCTCGAGTTTTGTTACTAACCTTACTTCGATGTTCACGTATAATGATTCTAAGAAGAAATAATCATATATATTTTAAAGAAACACGGGACATTAAAATATTGGCAAGTGTCCGAGGAACAACATTTTCCCCTAATCGTCCGTAGTCTTATAAAACTTTCCCATACTTGTAAGTCCCAGACACGATATAAAAGTGCTCCGCGTCCTCAATGCAAGCAGCGGAAGTGATGATGTACTCCTCATGAATAATGGTGCCTCCACACAGCCATGTGCGGTATGCAGTCTTTTTGTGCGATGTCCTGGGCATTTTTAGATGAACCTATGAAAAAAGTCGTAATTAATTGCAGCTTTCGCATTTACTGCATTCATAGCCAGTTCGTTGATTTCTTATTGCAAACAGACAGACGGGCTACCTGGTGGACTATGTCGCCTATGGTCATCAAGGGAGCTACATATTTTTGACCAGTTTTGAAGAGATTTAGAGACGTTTTTTCTTAAAAACCTAAGTTATAACGGGTAAATATCAGAAAGCTTAGTCTAAACGCTATAAAGATTTTAGTTGATGTATGGTGAACATGAGCTTTTGTTAAAATGTAATCAGCTCAGCTCATCATGTATCTTATGATAAAAGAAGATTTTTTGTGACCTTTATATAAGGCAATTGATTGCGTCGATTACAGAACACTGATATTAAAATTGCAAATCTTACCGCAATTAACTTACATAACATTAACCGCAATTAACTGACATTTAGTCTTACTTTTCTTATCTCAGTAGAACACAAATACCTATTTTAACTAGAGCCTAGTCTAGAAGAGCTGTAGTTAATCTAGGAGTGTCCCAGGGTTCTATTTTAGGTCCTCTTCAATTTTTACTTTTATAATCCACTATGGATTAACAAGTCGATATAGTACTATTTGCCGGTAATTAATCATTCATTTTCAATATAGACCAATAACGTATCCACAATAATACAATTGATAGCGCTCTAATTGATGTACTTAATTGGTTTACTATATTCAGTTATGAAGGTTCGCTTTGCCTTATGTTAGACTAGTAGATACCTGCGCAAGGTTTTGACTAGTGGATACGGCATCAGGTATTCTCAATATTTAACGATGATGATGTATACACAGTCAGATTACTCAGCTAAGGTCTCTCTTCGTTCAATTTGGAGTGTATTTATACTTGACTGTCCTGACATGAATGAAACTATGATGCAATTGACCGATGATGATTATAGTGTTGGTTAAAGCTATGAGCAAAACTAAGTATAAAACGCGGAGCACAGAGAGAGAACAATCAGAGGAGCAGGCAAGTAGAGGGAAGGCATGAAGGGAATGTGTACATTAGAAAATTAATTTATTGAATCACACACCATATACGGTCGGCCTTCCGTTACCTCGCCGCCATTTATAATTCTCCGAGAAGCATTTAATATTTTTGCAACATTGTCTGGTAATTGAGTAGCTACTTCTATGGCGTGAACATCTGTAAGCAACAGTATTGTAAGTGTCAGTTGAAAATTAAACAGCAGCAGAGCAGAGGTTAGCAGTTCGGCCTGTTTTTTTTTTACTATTATAAGGAGAAGGCACACGAGCGATCAGGCCACATGATGGTAAGTGGAATCTGTGACTATAGACATTTGAATTCTCAAGACTGCAATCCTAAGACCTCAAAGGCGTTGCCAGCCCTGAGGACTAAGATGGAATGCCTCTATGCTAGTAACTTTACCAGTTGTCTTGCCCTCACAACGGAACACAACAATGCGAATGCTGCTTGGCGGTAGTTTAAAGGATAAGATGGTGGTGGCGATCCGGAAGGATCCTGGACAGGGTCCTACCACCTATTTGCTGAAATTATTAACTATTTAAAGGAAAAATGCTACGAAAGAAAAACTATATGTCTGTTTTCTAATAATGATGATGAATGATGTCAATCAAAGGAGAGGAACTAATATGAAAACTGGGTTTAGTTGCAATGTTGCTGAAAGCTTATTTTGGGGACCGTGAAATGAACAGATTAATATTAATCTACAGAGAAATCCGTTCCTTACCTATAAAGTACAATAATACACTAAATAATTGAAAAGCAGACTTCATCATAATGCAAAAAAGCCACGTTGAAGAAGTTTTTTCTAAAAACTAATCGAGTTGAACTTTAATTACTAATTTCACGCCATCTAGAAAATTCAATAAATTTATGAACGGTAATCCTGACTTATTGTTTTATGGGCATATGTTTTTTTGATGAAATTTGCACATTTTCACTATGTTTGAATAACTGAATTCCATCTTAATTAACTTATTAGGCTTTTTATACAGCATCCATTTCAAAAGGTTATCCGTTATATTCTGTTATTTGAAATAACAGGATAATCTTGGTTATTTATATTTGTTAGATAGGTTTCCCAGCTCTTTTTTTAACGAACAAAAGAAGCATCTCAGCGTAACCCCATCCAATATTATGCTAAGTCGCTTACCTAGTATCTGTTCACTCCTAAAATTATAAAGGTTTCCTATCTAGCCAACTAAATGGTCAGCAGATAAAAGGTTTATTTGCAGTATAACAACAATAATTGTAGTGAGCATCTAGAAGGCTTGTCCAGCACTGCTATCCTGGTATTAATGGTAATGAAATGCACATTGAGAGTCAGTGAAATATGACCTTGAAATAAAAACACATTTATTTATTAATTGCGCTAAAAACACAAAAAAAAAATCTAACAAACGTCAATCTAACAAAAAGGTACGAAATTTTCGTAACATGTAATTTCATAGATGACGTAACTATTTAGTTTTTTTTCAAAATCAAATTAAAGGCTCGCACAGGCGACCTGTCCTGATAATAATGGGGATTCTGCTCTGAGATCAAACCTTTGGATTTAATTCGAAATGCCTCTGTACTAGGTAATAATGCTGCCCGTACCGTACTCTATCCTATATCAACTCTTGTAATTGTTACGTATCACCACTACTTTTAATTTAATGAATAATTATCAGGGAGATAATTTCATATTAGTAAATTGAAATACCAAGGATGCACTAAATTAATGACAATGTTGTAACGTCCATTAAGTACTATAATTCGATCAATGTGGAATAATCCCTGTGAGAGCTTTAAAATGTAATTTCAAACACTTACTATGTATACTTAAACGAAAGCAAAAAAATATAAGATGTGATTAATCTTTTAAATTCCTCAACGTCGTCGCAAGATCCATATTAATGTTCGAGTAGTATTCAAGAGGAGTCAAAAAAACAAGAGGAATACCTGGGCCTCTATTCAGGTGCGTTAAAACGATATCGTGTTTGACACGTTTAAGAATCGTTTATGTCACAGTCGCCATTATTGTAAATGACATAAGAGTTATCAAAACGTTGACAATACGGAAACAGGTCAAAAACGATATCGTTATAACGCAGTTGAATAGAGGCTCTGTTTATACTCGTATACGAGCTGCCACCGGAAACGATGCTAAAAATTCTGTTTTCTATCGACTTCAAATATATGAAGTTGCCATAAGCGGTCGAGCGATCTGTCATCAGCTTTCGTCAATCTTAAACATTTTTCGAAAATCCCTAACTTAGTGCTATGCATATTGACTAGGCCCCCAAGATAATCCTGATCCAATTATTAAGAAGTTAGCAACCATCTAATGAAGAAGAGTACTTGAGCAAGTGCTTCTCTTATTAATCTTATGCAATCTAAACATGATTATTTTTATATAAATGAAATTCTTAGTTAAGTAAAATACGTTTAATAACTATTATGTACTATTCAGTTTTCTGGCGTGCTCCGGAAACGTCCTGAGGATGAGGCCTCCGTGCTGCACCACTTTGTCGGGCAGCGTCGCGGCGGTGTGGTTCGAGAGGCTTGATTTGTTGCCGAACCGAATTCCTTAAAGCAAAAGAAGACATGTATTTATAATTGAAATATTTTTGCTCAACGGTCGGAGAAGAAAATCACACATTATTCATAATTCTGAACTTATGGAGCAACCAGTTAACGTAATTTTTGACATAAAGCCAGCGAAACTAGAGAGTGTACTGCTATCCTGGTATTTATGTTAGTAAAAACCAGGATAGCAGGGAGGGCTAGATGGTGAGGTAGGCTACTTCTATCCCAGAATTAAAATTCTTTGACCTAAAGCTATGAGCGATTTCTTAGACAGTTGTGTGTTTATGGCATTTTTCTTTTATATGTCGCCTTTCACAGGTTATAATTATACGAGTTATGTCTTTTCGTCGTCGTCGAATCACTTCGATTTTGTGCAAGCTGTTTATTAATCGATCTGTAGGTGTGCAAATAAAGTTTACAAAAATAGTTGAAATGGATCTAATTCGGCAGTATAAAACATTTATATGTATACGTGTATAATTTGTTTCCATCTATCTGCGAATTTGATGAGCGCATTTTTGAGGGTCTAACAAAGGGTATGTTACAGTTATCGATCGTTACAAAAAGACAACGATAATTTTTAACGAAACGTTTTTAAGCATAATAAATTCTGGTTTTTGTACGGTTGTTACAAAAATATCACATAAACTGAAGCGAAGCGAAAGAGAGTTGCTAGTATCAAATTAATTTGTTAAGTCCCGTCCTCAATACTTCAAAACACGTAGTTAGGCTACGTACTCGGCGGCAGACAAGGGCATGACTGTGTGATGTCCCAATTTTATAAGCCTTCCTGCTACAGAAACATCTACAGAAGGAATGTTTTAAATATGTGAGTGTGAATATATACTTGTAATATAAGCATGCTAGAGGACCTAATACGATAAACGGGTGATTTGAAAAAGTTAATGGGAAAATAGCTTTTGGATAAGTGTTTTTACAGTGTGCGTAAGTTCATTTATTATCTGTTTATACGAAATGTTTTGTAATGGAATGTTTGTGACCCTAATCTATGAATATTATTGATTTTCATTTCAATTGTTATTTGCAGACTTGCATGCGGCCTGAACACATTGAAATTATTACATACTGTTAACTAAGAAATGATTTTTATCCCATTCATTTGATCAAATCATCAAACGTAGTTAACGTTAGTAAGCCCACCTTCAAACATTAAACCTTACAAACTAACCCTTGGTTTAGTAAATACGTATGAAATATTAGGATTACCATTTAGTTTTTTGGGGTTTTCTTCATTAGTTCTGAGGATGATACCTCTGTGTTGTTCCACTTTGTCGCTCGGGTAACGTTTTGTCGTTTTGTCATCGCTGTGTGTCGTGGTAACATTCGCTGTGTCGCTACTCGCGTTTGTAACGTTGGCTAACGCCTTTTGCTCTTCCTCCATACGTCGAGTTTTTGCAATCTCGTTTTTACTCGGACTGGGAACATATTAAGCTACATTATGATAATATATTGAAATTCATAGATACATACCTACATACATAACATCGCGCCTTCATTCCCAGAGTAGGGTAGGCAGAGGTACAAAAATACCACCAACTCTAAAAAGACTTGTTCATAATTCTGTAACCACATTTTGCACAATTAGGCCTAGAAGTTTACTAGTGTATGTGTGTAGTGACAGGTTGAAAGCCTATCGCCTAAAAGTAATACCAGCCGTTTTTCCATTATCTTAAGTTCATTGTTGTTTAAATAATACTTTTAACTAATTACGAAATAAAAAGTGGAAATAGCGCTTGTCTTATTTGATTTTATATTTTATAATTACAACACGGGTGCCCAAAAAAAGGATTTGTTCCTGATTCGTCATATTCCAAATTGGTCATCTTCCAAACTCGACAATTTCCTAACTGGTCATATTCCTAACTCGTCATATTCCAGATTCGTCATCTTCCAAACTCTTCATTGTACAGTCAAATTAAATCGCGAACACGTGCTTACAGAAATAATAAGTATTACTTAGTAGGTAATTATACTTTGTACTACGGCTAGTAGACAATAATTTACTTAACGTGGAGTCCAAAAGAATTGGCTTATAATGGAATAATCATAACATCTGTGATGTTATGATTATTCCATTATAAGCCGATGATGATGATGATATGATGTACATGGTATGACGAGTTTGGAAGATGACGAATCTGGAATATGACGAGATAGGAATATGACCAGTTAGGAAATTGTCGAGTTTGGAAGATGACCAATTTGGAATATGACGAATCAGGAACAAATCAAAAAAAGGAGTGTAATGTTTTCAGGATTCATGTATGTATATTTTGATGAACTCATCGTTTAATAGTCCGAATTGTCCCCTACGCTGTATTGTTACAGATATTTAAATAATACCAATAATTATGTATGCATTTGTTGACTATTTACATTTTATTTATAAAAATCTATTATTAAAAGTATCTGTATCGACTTCTTGTGATTGGTCGAGGTGTTGACAGTTATCGAGGACCAATCACAAGCAAGTATAATGCCGGGAATTTTAAAATACTTAACGGGCTTTTTAGTGGGATGCTAGCCATTCGCTTTGGGGCATCGGCGATAGTCACTCGCTCGATATCATCGCTAAAATAGTGTTAATGCAGATATAGACTGTACTCCTGTAATATTAGCAATAAATCCGATCTTCAAATGGACAAAGTGGTTTTTATATTTAAAAGTCCTTGCTCTTGAGTATCGAACCAAAGTGCGGTTCACATCTCAGAAGTGGGATTAGCAACTTATAGGTAGTGCCCACAGGATCGGAGATACGCCTAAGTATTTGGTGCACGAAAACGGAAAACGTAAGTGTTCTCTCATTTTATTTCAATTGTGCTCGCCTATCCTCCTGTATAGAAAACTTGCACAATTGAGTTCATATTGTTGCATTTTGCAATACTCATCAAAGTATAGATAAAGCTAACAAATTTATACTTGTTAGGTACATTTTTTTTTTCCTCCCGTTTTCTTTTTTCTTCATGTTTTCCTCTCTTTACTAGATGATTAAATGAATCTATAAGCTTAGGCCTATTTGAATGACTTTAGGATTGTACTGTATATGCCGTAACGGAGTTATTCCGGAGGTTTATATGGTTAAATCATGTATGTTTATCCTGCCAGGGTACTCCCTGGGTATGGACATATATGATTTTTGTTTGTATTCCTGAGATAATTATGTACTGTATATGCCGTAACGGAGTTATTCCGGAGGTTTATATGGTTAAATCATGTATGTTTATCCTGCCAGGGTACTCCCTGGGTATGGACATATATGATTTTTGTTTGTATTCCTGAGATAATTATGTACTGTATATGCCGTAACGGAGTTATTCCGGAGGTTTATATGGTTAAATCATGTATGTTTATCCTGCCAGGGTACTCCCTGGGTATGGACATATATGATTTTTGTTTGTATTCCTGAGATAATTATGTACCTACTGTGTATTCCGTAACGGAGTTATTCCGGAGGTTTATATGGTTAGTCATGCATGTTTATCTTGCCAGGGTACCCCCTGGAGATCGACATGTTTGATGGTCTATAATGATGTGCTAGTAGGTCAATAACATTTTTGTTTACAAGTAAGTATAGCGCATTTTATTAACTCGGGTATTTTCCTTTTATATGATGAAGCCGCGAGAACATGGACCAACGTAGATCTAGTTCTCGGAGAGAAAGGATTGAACCTAGTCGGACCTCTCGCGTGACACTGACGCCGCCACTAAGACTTCGTGACGCAACTCGAAGCCGCAGCCGTGGTCGAGGGCGTATGCGTTCACCTGAACGAAGTTGTGGCAGCCGCCTCCGCCGGTCGCGCTCCAGGCGGTCGAGGGGAAGGCGATCGCGACTGACGATTAGTCGGTCTCGTTCCCGGTCGCACTGTTCAAGAAGGACAAGCTCGCGGTGTAGGCGTGATCTGCGCTCCAGGACACGGCCACGCACCCCAAGGTGGTGCGAAGAGTACCGCGCGGAATCCAGGCATTCACCTAAGCGCAGAGCTTCACACCTTCGTACACTGTCCCGTGAAGAAACAAATCGCGATCGTGAGTCGAATAACACTTTGTTTATTGATAACTTTGTTAAAGCGCTTAAGAGTTTAAACAATTCAAGCGATCGCGATAGGTTTCCTGTTTTAAATAACGTAATTCCTGATTTTGACCCATTAGGTAAAGAACAAACGGTTGATACGTGGCTCCATAAAGTTGATGAATGTGCACAGATCTATAGTTGGAACGATAAACAAATAGTCCACTATGCCCTACCGAAATTAATAGGTGTTGCAAAAACTTGGTATCAGGGTCTACCCTCGCTACTATTTTCTTGGCCAGAGTGGAAATTAAAGTTGAGGGAATCTTTTCCAACTCGGGATAATTACTCTGATTTACTAACGGAAATGTTAAACAAAAAGGTACGCTATGGGGAGTCATTAGAGATGTATTATTATGCTAAAATGAATCTTTTAAATCGTTGTGAAATATCGGGAAGTCGCGCAGTTGATTGTATCATATCAGGTATAGAGGATCGTGGTGTTAGGTTGGGAGCACAAGGGGCAGAATTCATGGAGCCGGAAATGGTACTTAAATTTTTGAAGACGGTAAAAGTAGGTCAAGATAGGTCCACGAACGAGCAGCAGAGGGTTAGAGATAGGGATAAGAGATCACAAAATAATGTGTTTAATGGTAATAAAGCAGGTCACGGTTCCCAGAAGCCCACCGGATCTAGCATGGTCTGCTACAATTGTAAAGAAATCGGTCACCCATTCTTTCGATGCACAAAACCGAAGATCCAATGCTCTAAATGTAAATTATTAGGACATAAGGATACAGAGTGTCCTGGGACGAAGCAAAGTACCAACGATAAACCAAAAGCAATATTGAAAGTAGAAAACACTGGTGATTCGAGTGCCAAGTATAAAATGCCCATTAAAATTAATGGGTTATTTTCAGAATGTCTCGTTGATTTAGGGAGCGAGGGTACTTTGGTCCGTCTCAGTGAAGCTCATCGTTTAGGATTAGACTGGAAGGTAGGAAAAGTGCCACTATTAAGAGGAATAGGTAACGTGCCATATAACCCGCTTGGTAAAGGTAACGTCACGATCGAAGTGCAGGGTGTAGTAGAAAATCATGTAGAGATATTGGTAGTAGATGATTATTTAATTAATTTCCCTGTACTACTAGGTCACACTTTCACCGAAAGGCCTTCAGTCAAAATAGTAAAGACAAAATCAGATGTAATTTTTCAGCGGGTTAGTGAGGAACTGGTTTTGATTTGTCCACTTTCATGCGTGGAGGAGACGCGCATTGGGCGCGGTGAGTTAAGAGCAATCTCAGTTAGCTCGTGTAATTATTTCTCGGGTAAAATTTATGTGAATGGAACTGTGCGTAATATTAAAGGTCATGAACACTACTTGTTACCCGGCGAGTATCAATTAACACAAGGTGCGGGTAGGGTTTTCGTTCAGAATATTAGTAATAATGATCTGGTTATAGAAAAGGATAGTCTTATAACTAGGAGCCACACTTTAGCTGAGAGCCTACAAGTTCAATCACTAAATTTTAGTGATCAGTCACCCAGAGTTGATTCACCAATCAGCTGCGGGGATAATTTAACAAAGGAACAAAAAGAGGCATTAAAGGTCTTGTTGGATAAATACAAATATTGTTTTTCGAATAGTTTAAAAGATCTTGGATTTACAACGGAAACTGAAATGGTGATTCAACTGGATGACCCCAATCCTGTCGTTTACCGTCCATACCGGTTGTCCTTTACCGAACGCCAACTAGTTCGAGACATGATTGAAGAAATGTTAGAAAGTGGCATTATAAGAGAATCTAACAGTCCGTACGCGAGCCCTATAGTATTAGTTAACAAAAAATCTGGGGAAAAGAGGTTATGCGTGGACTACCGTGCCCTGAATAGTAAAACAAAGAAGGAGCACTACCCGCTCCCTCGTATTGAAGACCAGCTGGATTTATTATCAGGTAGTTCTCTGTTCGTTACCCTTGACTTAGCGTCCGGGTACTATCAAATCCCAATAGCTGAAGGTTCTCGGGATAAGACTGCTTTTGTGACCCCTCAGGGTCAATACGAGTATAATAGGATGCCCTTTGGGCTAGTGAACGCACCATCAGTATTCCAGCGTACAATGAATAAAATCATTCACAAATCTTCCGCTTCGTCTTATGCCTTGGTGTACATGGACGATATTTTGATTCCTGCCAAGACATTCGATGAGGGGATGGTACGTTTGGAGGAGGTGTTGCGGTTAATAGCAAAAAGCGGTCTTACACTCAAAATGAATAAATGTAACTTCTTTTATGACAAGATAGACTACCTCGGGTACGAAGTCAGTTCAGAGGGTGTTAGACCAGGGTCTCTCAAAACAGACGCCATATCCAAATTCCCTACGCCAACAAACGTCCATGAAGTTCGGAGGTTTTTAGGCCTTGCTAGTTTCTTCAGGAGGTTTGTTGCGGGTTTTGCTTTAATAGCACGTCCCCTGACTAGTTTGTTGAAGAAGGACTCTTCTTGGAGTTGGGGTAGTGAAGAAATAGAATCATTTGAGAGATTAAAGCAAATTTTGGTACAGAGACCGGTCCTAGGACTTTATGATCCTAGTTCACCTACCCAACTTCACACCGACGCAAGCAAGTATGGGATAGCTGGCATTTTGTTGCAACAAGACAAGTCTGGGGTGTTCAAACCCATTGCTTATTACAGTAGACAAACCAGTCCAAATGAGCAAAAACTGCACTCATTCGAGTTAGAAACGCTTGCTATTATTGCCTCAATGAACAGGTTCAGGCACTATTTACTTGGGATTAGGTTCACAATAGTTACAGACTGCAACGCTCTGCGAACCACTTTGAGTAAACGTGACCTGGTCCCACGAATTGCTCGCTGGTGGCTGCAGTTCTTAGAATACGACTGTATAATAGAATACCGCCCTGGCGACAAAATGGCACACGTAGATGCCCTCAGCAGGGGTGCTATAGACTGTAGTCCAGACGTAGATCATGTGTTAGATGTACTTACAGTTGGTACTGACGATTGGCTCGCAACGGTGCAACAAAGTGACGTAGAAATTAAAAATATCGCGGAGATTTTAAGGGATCCTAAATGTAAAGATGCCATTGACATATTCAAAAATTACAAGCTTGTAAATGGGCGGGTATATCGTGTAATTGACGAAAATACTATCCGCTGGGTTGTTCCAAGTGGCACCAGATGGCAACTACTGAAAGCCAATCATGATGATGTGGGACACTTCGGGTATGACAAAACTTTGGCGCGCTTACAAGCCACTTATTGGTTCCCAAAGATGAGACGGTTTGTTAAGAAATACGTTTCAGCTTGCCTTCAGTGCGCACATCACAAACCGCCAAGTAGTGCGAAGCCCGGTGAGCTACACCCCATCCCTAAAGCTATCATCCCATTTCATACAATACATGCGGATCATCTCGGTCCTTTTATTCGAACCAAGCGTGGCAATACATTCATCCTTGTTATCGTAGACGCGTTTACCAAATTTGTTGATATTACGGCTGTACAAAATACCAAGTCAGCCACAAGCATTCGAGTATTCAGAAAGTACTTTAGTTACTTCGGAGTACCAACCCGTTTGATTACTGACCAAGGGACAAGCTTTACTAGTAGGCAGTTTAAAACATTTACTCACTCATGTGGCATTAAGCACGTCCTCAATGCTGTCGCTACACCTCGAGCGAATGGCCAAGTGGAACGGTACAACCGTACCATTTTGGCAGCGCTTGGGGCAATGAATCATGATAGACCAAATGGTTTATGGGATGAACATTTACCAGACATTCAGTTGGGTATCAATACCACAGTACACGCCACCACCAAAAAGACTCCAGCGGAACTACTTTTTGGTCGAAATTTAACTAACCCATCTGAAGGTTTGCTAAATGACGTAATAAATGAAGTTACGTCGGAGGTCGGGGAAAATCTGGATGATATTAGGGCTACGGCCGGTGAGCTTATTAGGACACAACAGGATAAGGACAAGAAACGCTATGATAGGTACAGGAAAATGACAATGCGTTTCAAAGAAGGCGATTTGGTTAGAGTAGTAAGAGCTGTGAAAGGAATAGAGGGGCAGTCTAAGAAACTTGAACCCAAATGTAAAGGCCCTTACCGAATTAAGAAGGTTCTCCCCAACGATAGGTTCGTGGTAGAGGACACGCCATTAACAAAGACTAATAAGAGGTACGAGGCTGTAGTTGCCATTGACAAAATATTTCCGTGGGTCTGTTTTAACGAGCCCGTATCAACCGATTGTGAACCCGAGCTTAGCGATAGCGAAACTGAGCGTGATGCTTTGTAATTAGATGTATTATTATTGTAAGTTTAATGGCATTAATGAGAAAGAGCAGACTTATTGTACATAGAGATTGTCCCGTGATATTTTAGTAAAGTGTACACTTTAGGAACTATAAGAATAGAAGTCATGGTAAAAGTAATGATCATGTTATTTTAAGTATTGATGATTAATGTCATGTATCATCAAAATTAGCCCATGTACCAAAGGCTGAAATATTTTCTGGTCAACGTCATGGACCAGTAAATACCTATTCATTGGTTAAGGTCATGAACTGATGAGTTGGTTTGAGGTATCAGGTAACGGATGCCTCATATTTTAGCAATTGGTGCATCAGTGTATTTACTGGTCAAAGTCATGGACCAATACACATACTGTCGATGTATAAGATGTGGATTGAGTGTCAGGCAACCGACACCTTTAAAGGTTGTAATTATAATCATTTTGTTAATCAAGGTCATGGATTAATAAATAAGTAAATGTATTGTACAGTAAGTAAATAGTATATGTACTGTATCATGAGCTTTATTTAGACACTGAATGTAATGTACTACTGTAAAGATTTATAGCTTACCTGATTTATAGCTAATCACTTTAGGCTAGAGATATCAAGTAACCGACACCCTCAAAGGTTATGGATATATTTTTCAAGTTCATGTAAATATATTGTAAAATAATTGTAGTTGAGATTTAATTAGATATATATACTAATTGTACTAGGTACTATATATGATGACCTATACTCGTAGTTCCATTCATGACATAACAAAGTACTTAAACACATTTATTTGAAACTAATGGGATAATGCATGTCCAGAATAACTTAAGTTAAGTTTAATCTGAAATATCTAGATGTTTAATTACACATAACAACGAGGGACTCGTTGGAAACCGGATGGCCGAGCTGTTACAGATATTTAAATAATACCAATAATTATGTATGCATTTGTTGACTATTTACATTTTATTTATAAAAATCTATTATTAAAAGTATCTGTATCGACTTCTTGTGATTGGTCGAGGTGTTGACAGTTATCGAGGACCAATCACAAGCAAGTATAATGCCGGGAATTTTAAAATACTTAACGGGCTTTTTAGTGGGATGCTAGCCATTCGCTTTGGGGCATCGGCGATAGTCACTCGCTCGATATCATCGCTAAAATAGTGTTAATGCAGATATAGACTGTACTCCTGTAATATTAGCAATAAATCCGATCTTCAAATGGACAAAGTGGTTTTTATATTTAAAAGTCCTTGCTCTTGAGTATCGAACCAAAGTGCGGTTCACAGTATAGGATGAATAGACAGGGTATCCGGGCTAGCATACCACGGTTGTAGGCAAAAATCCGTAGGGCAAGTAAGGCCGCGTGCGTTTCCACTTTTTCGTAACGACAGGTAGTCGTGCAGTTTAACTAAGAAAATAAAAACTAAAAGTTTATTACCCGTCTGGATGATCGAGCCAGCTCATTTCCGTTTCTGTATGCGTAATGCTAGATCTATACATCTTAGTGCAATCCGCTCTGAAAAAAAAGGGAAGCAATCATAATTTTCCCGTTTATTTTTAGTTTAATCTCTTGCCGTTCTTGAGATTTCTATACTACTTAAAGGAAGAAGGAAGAAGGAAGGAAGGAAGGACTATTTGGGGTTATTTTAATTTAAAATAACATTAAAATCTAAAATTCAGGTAGATGAGAGATTATATCTGTGAAAGTAATATCGATTTTGAACTACAACAACAACAAAAAAACAAGCACGAAATTAGTATGGAAAGAAGATTGCCCTACTCATCGCCTTAAATAAAAGCCCGAAAAAGGAATCATTTCCCACTAAACAAACAGAAAACCTTACGCTTTATCCTTGTAGATAGCGCAGTCTAACAGGATTTTGTTCCTGAAGACACTGGTGTAGAGGAACGGACCATAGCACTTGTTAGTTCGATCCTTGACAAGGCAAGCCGAGATAATACCGATGACCATCGCGTTTACTCCCTCACCAAACACCAAGGGCCCGCCGTGGTCATTCTGTGGCGAAAAAAACAATAATTATTAGAGATAAATTCATAAAAAATATGGTTTACCAGATTTACGAAGTTATAAATACGCAAATATCAAATCAAAGCTAATCGTTAAGAATCATAGGGTTTCGAAGATTCAACCAAAAAAACGCGAAAAGGGTGTCATGTTTGAGAAACAAAACTCCGCAGTTTTGCTTCTAATCATGTTTTCACGTTAAAAATGATCGTTAAATAATATCCATACAATAACCCTGCTTGCGATATGGCTGGTTCACAAATTTAAAGTCGCTCAGCGAGCTATGGAGCCCTCTCCATGGGTTATGTTGGGAGTTTCTCTGAAAGATCGGATCCGGAATGAGGTGATCCGACAGAGAACTAAGGTTATCGACGTAGTCCATCGAATTAGCAGCTTGAAGTGGCAGTGGGCCGGTCATTTGTGTCGCAGAACCGATAATCGCTGGAGTTATCATATTCTTGAATGGAGACCGCGAATCGGCAAACGTAGAGTAGGACGCCCTCAGACTAGGTGGAGCGACGATCTTCGCAAGGTGGCTGGCAAGAGCTGGATGAGTCGTTGGCTTGCAATGGGAGAGGCCTATGTCCAGCAGTGGACTAATATAGGCTGATGATGATGATGATGATGAACCCTGTTTGGCAGTCGGGTTAAATACAGACACATGGGCGTTAAGGTTATTGAGATCCAGATCGTGGACAACCACCGACTTTAGCAAATGTGCCCTCAAAATACAATATCTGGTTACCCACTAACACAGTAAAACTCACAATAACAAATGCTGTTAGTTCTCTAAATTTCACGATTTAAATTTTAATATTAATAGACATTTATTACGTCACGGTCTGCTGTGATCTCTGTGGGCAAACTGTCAACCGAGTCCGTGGAGCCTAGTTTGGTATCGACCGGATAATGCCTTTGTTTGCAAATAAAATTATATTCTTTTCATATAGAACGCCTTACTTAAGAGCCATTTCAAGTTCATTAAAAACATAATTTGAATTACAAACATAAAACAGTTTTTTTATATGACGAAGATACCATTTAAGTGGGATCCTATCACTTCATAAGCAATGTTTTGATTCATTTCAGACACATTTTATCGTTTGACAACCCGCGTTTTTCCCGAAACTGTAAATAATTCTGAATTTATTTCAGGACCATCGTGTAGAACCCTTTAGGTTAGATTCATAAAAATCCTGAAATATTTGTAGTTACAGAAAATAAAGCGCATTGGCATTTGGCAAGGTTGCGAATCCAAGCATTTGTCAAAGATTTGTCGGTGAAAAGGCAGAGAACCGATTTTAGTGTCTCAAAAATGTTACAAGTCACACCTCGCAGAAGCCGCCACTGCTTGTATCTCTGCCTTCCCTCCTGGTATCGTTGTGGAAAGGGCTGTGCAGGCGCAGGCTGCTCGGGTTGACCACTCGGCGGACCCGGCGCGTGCCTTCATCTTCATCGCCGGAGTACATTACGTCTGAACAATCAACGTATTTCTCCTAAAAAAATATTGCCCAACAATTAATTTTTATATTGAGAAATGGCTCTTGCCTTCATTTAATATAAGTACCATCATCCATACTGTTAACTGTCCATCGATAGACCTTATTCCTTTTGTAATAAGGTCCACCGATGTACAGTTAACGAACAGTGTTGCGGTTTGTACTCGTATTTTAGTGTATCAGTTCCCGCTAATTTACGCGGACGAATAATATAATTAGTGATGCAATTTTATTAAGGAACCTCAGTTTTAAACTAAAACTGAACTGGGGGTTCATAAGCCCTAGGCGGAGTGCCACAGATTCTGACAGATTTACTTTGTGGACTTCTTCTGGCTTAATGACGATGATTATGTACCGTTACTTTCCGGATTATTACAATTGTTATTCTGTATGTAATAACAAAATAATTTAGAACTAAATCAATGGTTCCCCTTTTTCTCGCATATAATGAAGCATTCAATCCACTTTTAAATAGGTGCACGTACCTCACAGATGTCAGTCATGTCTGGTACCAAATCTTTGGTGCAAATCATGTAGTTTTCTATGATATTAAAGTATCGTGAACCCCACCGACGTTTGCACTTGTTTTTACTAATAATCTTGACACTAGTTTCTAGCAGCTCGACCACCGGCATTTCTCTCCTGGTGTTCACCCACTGAAATATAATAAGTAGTTGGAATTTTAACAGTGAAGCAAGTTACTACAATTGGTGATTACTTTAACAATATTTGATACGTGTGTTTAGTCAGTATAATAAAAATACAGTCAGAATAAAATGAGCGTTCTGAGGGCGTAGGCAAAATGCAAACGCTGTGAACATTTCTGTTTACTATCGACTGGAAATGCATGCAGTTGACATAAGTCAATCCTTTACATATTATTTGTTACGGACGAATCGCTCGCTTTCGTTTTTTGCGCTAATAGAATCTTGTTAGATTCGAATTAGCGTATTGCGTAACTATTTCATAAGATTTTTGTCTAGTTTGTAATGTTTTATGGAATGTGAACCTTTTATTTTATTGCCGCTCGTCCCCATAACCTATAACGACCATGTTTGTTTTATTGTGATCCCCGAGGTACCCGGCCTCATATCTAACCTTGGTCCTGAAGGTCGGGTACTCTCCGAAAGCATGGGAGGGTTCCAATCAGGAATAAACTGGGATTGGGCCCTCCCGAAGCTACTGAATGTCCTACCACCGGGAAAGTAAGAATGTTACAGTGGTAGGACATATACATATAGACGGGCGGCAACCTAAGCTTTAATATGCACTCTTTCATAGAGAAATCGATAGGCAGGTTCTAGGAAGAGAAATTAAAATTGTATAATTCATAGAGGATCTCGAACACAAAAAAGAGCGAATTGGTGCCGTGTGCAAACGGCTCACTTTACGGCAAAGCCTGGGGGTATATATACCGGAACACACCCTCAGTCATTGTAGTTGCAATAGAGCAGTAGTAGCAGTAGGAGCAGTTGAAGAGTGAACCAGAGGAACCCAAAGGAGCAAAAGTGAATCAGAGCGAACATTCGGACGAACATTCCGAACGAACATTCAGAGCGAACATTCGGACGAACATTCCGAACGAACATTCGGACGAACATTCCGAACGAACATTCGGACGAACATTCCGAACGAACATTTGGACGAACATTCCGACGAACATTCGGATGAACATTGGAGCAAAATTGGAGAGAACTTCTTAGCAACTGAACCACGAACCGCAAGGAAGAACTCATCCTCGAACCCCGCTCATTGTCGAACCTCGCTCATTCTCGAACCTCGAACCTTGTTAAGTTTAGAATCAGTTTTGAACCTTTAACTAGAATCTTTTGCTTAGAATCGTGTAACTAGAACCATTAACCATAAAATATACAGTCCACTGAACCTGAACCCTTTTTTAAATTAATCGAACGAGCTACGTAGAGACACCGTTGAGTGACCATCCTCAACATTATTATTGTCAAATTTCGAAAGTTAGCGTTATGTTGTGGCGTTATGCGTCTTGACTAGGGCCCCTGTTATGTTATGGGAAACTAATTCTGCGCTTACGTTGTCGCGGGCGTCATGCAGTTTAAACATGTGTTTTGTTTATTTTTGTAATCAGCTATCGTCTCCTTCAACCATATGTTTGGGAAAGTGGCACCCTGATCAACAAAGGGCGGACAATGGATGCAATATGGAGACAAAAGCATAAGACTTTCATTAAATTTCGAGTAATATTTATATATAACAAAATAAGCAGTTTTAGTTATACGTATATCAGTAAGTGCACAATACTCTATCCAATCCTCCATAGTACATAATTAATTAATATATTAAGAAAGTACAGGCCACTTGTAAATTTTCGCTATATAAGTGGATAGTGAACCATAAAAGGAATGGACTGAAAATATAATATATTGAAATAAAAAACTATTTTGCAATTATGTTCTCTTTTTTAACCCAATTGGTAGTCATATCCATATTATGTATATCGTTTGATATGATTTTTGGCCCATTACTGATTAACGACGCCACCGTAAGCAAAAACCTTTGAGCGAGCATGACATGCTCACGCTTCCGGAGTATTAATAAATAAATATCAAGGGAGAATGTCACACCAATTGACCTAGTCCCAAACTAAGCTCTAGGCTT
This sequence comes from Acleris holmiana, assembly GCA_949316455.1. Lineage (NCBI taxonomy): Eukaryota > Metazoa > Arthropoda > Insecta > Lepidoptera > Tortricidae > Acleris > Acleris holmiana. Next base: position 6,550,172 of record OX438784.1, read on the forward strand.
GTGCTATGGGTACTAGATAACGATAAATATACTTATATAGAGAGATATATATATACTTAAATACATAGAAAACATCCCTGACTCAGGTACAAATTACTCGTGCTCATCACACAAATATCTGCCCCGGGATTTGATCCCAGGACCGCTAGCTTCGTAGGCAGGGTCACTACCAACTAGGCCAACGTGTCGTCAAAGTACGGCTAAGCTAACTCACGTCATTGTACTTCAGGGTGCTGCCCCAGCCTGCTATTGAAGCGGTGTTGCCCGGCTCCTCAAACGTATGGCTCTGGTTGTTGTAACAAATCGGTTTTGGGATGAAGTCGCATCCGCGAACCCGTCGGGTAAAATCAAATTCCTCTTCGACTTTCACTACTGCAATGTCGTTGTTCATCCATCTTATGTTGTCATTTTCGTGGCCATCAAACACATAATCTGTGGATGAATTAGTTTGGAAGGACAATAATCAAATTAGCAAAGTAACATCTATATGACGTATTGTAGTCACGTGATCATCTGAAAACTGCAAACGTGGTGATGACTGAACCTAGAGACTTGAAATTGGACGAAAATATTTACGAGAATCCACCCCTATCGAGAAGAAATAGGGGGTAGTAACTCATTCTACGCGTACGAAGCTGCAAGTGTACGCTAGTTATGATATAGCTAAAAAAATATTTTGATCTTAGAGTCAACTCACTTCTTGGAACGCATTTCCAGATAGCTTTCTTCGCTCCATTCTTGATGCACTGGTTATTGTGGCGGTCAGCGTCTTCACTGTGCCTATGGGTTTTAAATAATGTCAACTCATTGATGAAGAGAAAGTACATTTGGTAGGTACAAACTGCTAAATGATTAATATTTATCGGCATTTTTCGTATTTAAAAATTAACAAATTCATAATCATTTGATACTAGAGCAAAGGGAGGGAATTTACCCCTCGACTGCCGATGGTTATAATATTTATTATACCAATATTTATGCTACCTTTGTTCTAAAAATTATACAATGACAAGCAATTTTCACCTTACAATCGTAAAGTAATGTTTGGAAAACCTTTGATTGACAATGATCGTACTGGGAGAGATTTTGCTTCTTCTTACAACCTTGTTCCTTGTGCTATCCATTCTTGTTACACCACTCCTTCAACTCCATCAAGTGGCGCTCGTTTGGCTTTTTAAAGCCATAAAATACATTCACATTGCAGCTTCAATACTTTATTTTCTACGCTAAAAGACCGCTCCTATATATTCTTCCCCATAAGCTTATAATGACGTAGAATATAGTTTGTGAAAACTTTACTGCACAAAAGCCTAAAACTTCCTTGTCGTACACTTTGGTTTGAAAGCGATACCTGTACGTTCCAGAAACTACGTAGAAATTTCTGGCATCTTCGATGCAAGCAGCAGATGTTAGGATGTACTCGTCATTGACTATGACACCGCCACACAACCAGCGCCGGTACTCTCCAAACTTGGGGTTATTGTGCGGCAGCTTCAGAAATACCTGAAATCAGACCAATTTAGTTAAATACAATACAGTGACAACCTTGACCACAGATAACTGAACAAATATCTATTTGAAATGAGACACGAGATGCATGTTCTGTCAGGAGACAGAGGAGACAGCAATGCATATACTGTGCTCATGCAACCACTAATGCAACGGAAGTATCTACCTTGGGTAGCATATAAAGACAGCTACAACTCCTCACTGCCCGAACCATCTGGAAATTCCTACGTAATGGGGCTTTGCGGTGCTCCTTTGCTTTCTCCTTGCCATAAACAAAAGAGCACCGAGGCAGACCACGCAGATTTAAGTGTGCATCCACTCATTTAGTAACTAACATAAGGTGGTCGAAATACGAAGTGCCTACTTACTTAAACTTGACGTACATGCATTCATACACACGATGGCAACACGTTATTGAATGAACATGCTTTAATTTTAGGTAAATAATCACTTCACATATGTCACTGGTTATCCCAGCTTCTTCCCTTAAGTTACTAAGTGGTTTTCATTTTCTTACCATGTAAGGCCTGCCGGCTAACGATTCCCCTCCATTGATGATTCTTCTAGAGTAGTTTAGATGCTGTCTAACTTCATCAACATTTGTTTTCTTTAAGATATCTGAAACTTCTGGAGGCACTGTTGTTGCCACTTCTATCGCTGTTGCGTCTAGAAGTATAAAAGGTGGATAAACGAGATTACCTTGGTAATAAATGGTGTAAGAAAGTGAAAAGTTCTACCTAAGCAAGATGTTAGTTGACTTAGATGAAGGAAATTTGAAAATTTCAAAGCAAATGGGGATGTAGCGGATAAGTTACTTAGGAAGAAAATTTATTAGTTAAGATGTTAGTTGACTTAAATGTAGCTTTTTTAAAAATTGGAAAGGAAATAGAGAAGTAGTGGAAAAGTTTTTCTATGCGTACGAATTCTTATAAACCACGACCATTGTAACGAAACATATATATACTTATATTTAAAAACTACCGACATAATTGGATCACCTGTACAGGGCAAGCACAGACCGGTTCGGCCGGCGAGAGATAACGAAAGACTCAGTGCAATGTTTTCCTTACATACGTAGTTTATAATTTTAGTTGTAATGATTTGTAATATATAATGCATAATGGATATAATATAAGTAACTTAAGTAAAACACTCTTGTGTACCTATTTGATACTAGCTGTCGTGGAATGGTGCATCGATACAAACAAGGGGCCCTAGCCAATATGCAAACGCTCCTAACGTTTTTCTTTTCTATCGCTCAAAATGTATGGGATGACAGTCGACCACGTGGTTTATCGAAACGCACGAGATTGTCATCCCACACATTTTGAGCGATAGAAAAGAAAAACGTTAGGAGCGTTTGCATCTTGGCTAGGGCCCCAGATAATTGTTTAACGGTGCAGTTCTATAATGATTTTAAATGTTTGTTTGAATTATTTAATAAATAATTACATAATATTAATAAAATTACGTTCTGCTAGGCGGGGATAACGCGATTATATATAAATTATAACATTGATATTAATTCGAATAGGTCAACTAACCTAGCATCATTGGACGTTTTGGCTTCGCATCTAATTCGAATCCGAGAAAAAAAAAACTTAGGATGCGGCAAAAAATAATTTGTGGTAGGTTCAAACCCGACACGGTGCAAGATCACCCTAATGCATAAGGTATAAAAGAGATGATTGACAATAATGGCACTTTTGATACATATACCACGTTGAGGTAATGCCTCTCACTCTCATCACTAACTTCCTTAAAACACTTACCAAAAATATGGCATAAAACGCATAAAAAACTCGCAGAATAAGCATTTCTAAACATATCTTTAGAGGAAGCGTATTTAAGCCCCAAAGGTGATTAAAAAAACGTAGTATACAAAATATAAATTAAATTGCAACCATAATTTCACGCTGAAATGGAAAGCTGATTGGTTAAGATCATAACTCTGTTATTGGAAGACCTTTTGTAACTAGGTAAATAAAGCAAGAAGTAATAAAACCAGAAATTATTCCATTGAAATACTTTGCATCGAATTTTTTGGTCGGTCTGAATTTAAACAACATAAATGAAATGTGCAGCAATTGTCATAAGTGAAGTTGTAATTATTTGGCTTTTCATGTATTTTTTGAAATGTATGAATTGTTTTTTCTGTTTATAACATAACCGTTTTCTGCTGGATTTAAACCAAACAACACAATACAAAAACTCACATTAAACAACTGTAAAATATCGCGATACACTACTTTGTACAAAATGTAGGCACTTATCAGAGATCGGACAAGTTGGCTTCATTACTCGCAATAATGTGGACATGACTCCCAAGATATTTATGAAATTAATAATATATTTATTACTTGGAATTTAATTTCGATTTGTAGTAAAGAATACAAAGTCTTGTTTTTGTGTAAAGCAAATAATCATTTATTTTCTAAATTTTATGTGTTTAGTTTATTCCTTTTCACACCTAAAATAAACTTATGAGTTGAAAAACTCCTTTCGAAATCCACTGATGTTAATGGAGCTTCAGTTGCTTAACGGGAATATGATCATGCCAATAAGATTCAGAGACTATTTTCTCCTTTATGTATTGGATGACAGTCACAATATCTGGATTTATTGTAAGGATTGTTTTCCTTGGATTCCAACTGATTTCAACGGCTTCCTATTTCTCCTTATGCGCTGTTCAGATAATGTATAATCTGTTTCCTTTTACGGATATATGCACTGTGACTACTGTTAAACGTTTCTATAACTCTCTTTACAGTAGCAAAATTAATTTTATAACCGCATGCTGTGTGGATCCAAATGCCTCATCGTGTAATTGTGTGTTTTCATTTGTTTGTGTGTTGCAATCCTTGAAGGGGCTTTTGAGAATTCTTAATATTTTAACATAGCTGATTAATGCGTTTTATTTAATTGTATTATTTATTTGCACAGGATAAAAAATAAACTTCAGGGAAGAAAACACTTTGTTAAATTTTATTATTTTAATTAATTCTTAGGAGTCATGTCCACATTATTGCGAGTAATTGACGCCAATTTGTCCGATCTCTGCTTATAACTCAGTAAGAAATGAGTTTTGTTTTCTGGTATACCAAAAAACGAGGAGTAGATTTGAAACTTACAGTGACGATGCGGTTATCTCTATTTGGTAGTGGCTCCACCTACAAAGCTAACGAGGAGTAGATTTGATACTTACAGTGACGATGCGGTTATCTCTATTTGGTAGTGGCTCCACCTACAAAGCTAACGAGGAGTAGATTTGATACTTACATTGATGATGCGGTAATCTCTATTAGTAGTGGCTCCACCTACAAAGGTAACGAGGAGTAGATTTGATACTTACATTGATGATGCGGTAATCTCTATTAGTAGTGGCTCCACCTACAAAGGTAACGAGGAGTAGATTTGATACTTACATTGATGATGCGGTAATCTCTATTAGTAGTGGCTCCACCTACAAAGGTAACGAGGAGTAGATTTGATACTTACATTGATGATGCGGTAATCTCTATTAGTAGTGGCTCCACCTACAAAGGTAACGAGGAGTAGATTTGATACTTACATTGATGATGCGGTAATCTCTATTAGTAGTGGCTCCACCTACAAAGGTAACGAGGAGTAGATTTGATACTTACATTGATGATGCGGTAATCTCTATTAGTAGTGGCTCCACCTACAAAGCTAACGAGGAGTAGATTTGATACTTACATTGATGATGCGGTAATCTCTATTAGTAGTGGCTCCACCTACAAAGGTAACGAGGAGTAGATTTGATACTTACATTGATGATGCGGTAATCTCTATTAGTAGTGGCTCCACCTACAAAGGTAACGAGGAGAAGATTTGATACTTACATTGATGATGCGGTAATCTCTATTAGTAGTGGCTCCACCTACAAAGGTAACGAGGAGTAGATTTGATACTTACATTGATGATGCGGTAATCTCTATTAGTAGTGGCTCCACCTACAAAGCTAACGAGGAGTAGATTTGATACTTACATTGATGATGCGGTTATCTCTATTGGTAGTGACGAATAGTTCCTGATTCGCCGGATTCTTGATTCGCCGGATTCTTGTTTCGCCGGATTCTTGTTTTGTCGGATTCTTGATTCGCCGGATTCTTGATTCGCCGGATTCTTGATTCGTCGGAAATATTAATATACAAAAAAATCACCATTGTAAAGGAAACGTATGGTGATATTTTCTTATCGTATGAATTGCTATTGATTTCTTTTTAATATGCACGTACTCATGATTAAGTATGTGTGTATGTAGATAAGTGCCTACTACCGACAGTCGGCACCTACGATCAAAATATTCTAAAGAGGTTCTTATCATTGTACGAACAATCTGATGTACCTACTGGCCACTTGGACACTATTTAAATACTTAACTCGCTGTCTAAGATTCATATTCATTTGTTTTCATTTCATTTCTTTTCAAAGTCTTGGTGAAGTAAAATACGTTTCATAAATTTAATACAAGTTTTGATTGAAAATGGAAATTGACGAAACTAACAAGATAGTCTTTATCGACAGTGAAAGGCGTCCAAAGAGTATCTTACTAAGGGGAGGATTTAAATACAATTTCGAAAAAGAGAATAAAAGTGGTTCAAGAAATTTTAGGTGTTCGAACAGGCTTTTGTGCTCAACTTCAATTACGTTAGATAAAAACGACAAAGTAATTAGAGAATCCAACCATAGTTGTCAGCCAGAATTCATGAGAAGAGAGGTCGAGGTTCACATAAACGTGTTGAAACGGAAGGTATGCGAGAATTTGGGTCCAGTAAATCCAATATATGAAAATACTCTTCAAGATTTGGTGTAAGAGTGTGATGCTGAGTTCGATTTTTCCCTTATACCTAGCTGGAAAAAACATAAAACATGCTTATATAATGCACGCAATAAGTCGCTTGGAGTCGGAAAATGTACATTTAAAACTTTAGAGGAAGTGGTCGTTCCGGATGTGCTATCTGAGAGCTTTTTAATTTGCAACGACGGCAGCAGTGACAAAATATTGATATTTGCTTCGTCAGCTGCTTTAGATGTTATGTCTAAAGAAACGGAGTATTTTGGAGATGGCACTTTTAAAGTCGCACCACCGCCGTTTTTGCAGTTATATATTTTGCTAGCAAACTTAAACAAGTCACCGGAAAAAACGTGTTTTGTGCCAATAATATATGCACTCCTTCCCAATAAAGAAGAAAGAACATATAAGAGATTATTTTCCATATTAAAGCACAGATTTGCCCTCGATGTAAAAAAATATAAATGCGATTTTGAAATCGCCACAATAAATGGTTTGCAAGCAGAACATCCAGGTGTTATGGTGAGTGGATGTTATTTTCACTTCAAGAAAGCTCTGTGGAGAAGGGCGAAGCAATTAGGTCTGGTAGAGACTGAAGAAGGAACAGTGTATACTAAATTATGCACACGCCTGGCATTATTGCCCAAGGAAGCTATTCCAGGAGCTTATATGGAGATTGCGGTATCGTTATCAAACTGGAATCCCATAGTCCAATTCCATAATTACTTCATGGACTTCTGGATGCGTAAAATTACGAGCTCATTGTTTTGCGTTAGTGAGGAAGAATTCCGAACCAATAACGCCGTCGAGGGATGGAATAACAGGATAAACCATAGGATCCCTAAAAAACCGTCCGTCTTTCAATTTATACAATTACTCAGAGCCGAAGCACAGCAGCAAGATGTTGTTATAAGAAAAATGCAGCTACATTGCCCCGATGTAACACGGGTGCGTCGAATTAATATATCAAGATATCGACAAGAAAGGAACATAGTCAATGACTACGTCGAAGGAAGAATAACAGTCATAGAATGTTTGAGCAGGTTATGCCAATTATCTTAATTAAATGTTACCTCATTAGGTATTTAAATAAATGAATAACAAATAAATATTTTAATTAATGTAACGAAGTGTCTGCCTTTTATTTAATAGATAGGTAAAGCCGCGATATTTCTATAGTAGTTCTTAATCAAAAAAAAGTGGCGAATCAAGAATCCGGCGAATCAAGAATCCGACAAAACAAGAATCCGGCGAAACAAGAATCCGGCGAATCAAGAATCCGGCGAATCAGGAACTATTCGTAGTGACTCCGCCTACAAAGCTAACGAGGAGTAGATTTGAAACTTACATTGATGATGCGGTTATCTCTATTGGTAGTGACTCCGCCTACAAAGGTAACAAGGAGTAGATTTGATACTTGGGTGAATTGCAGAAAAAATGTACCTTTTGAATTTCATAACTAACCTGACAGTAAACGAAATTGATAATTGGTGTAACGAAACTGATAAAATAAAGCGTCGGACACATGGAAAAATACTAGTGATATCTTGTGGTTTCATTTGCAGAATTATTTATTCCATTGATTTTTTATTCCATTTCTTTTTGATTTTTTTACTCTATCTAAATGTTTTAATCGTAACTCCTCATATTTTGCAGGGTTTTGTTTTAAACGTTCTCTGTACTTCTTTTGCCTTTCAGCATTTGTCATTGGAGCCATGATCTACTGTAAACAATAGTGTTTTTTAGTCGTGTTATTGAATCAATAGCTGCAGCCAGCCATATCTTTACAAAAAAGAATACACGAAAAACTCCAAAAAAATCGGTTAGGGAATTGACAAAGGCAAAAAAACATTACAGTCCATATGCAAACACATATTATGTACCGTAAAATGGGGCTATTTGGGAATCACGGGGCTATTTGGAATCGAGTAATTATTAAGCTTTTAGTTGCTATAATTGTGTCATGGCAATGGCAGAACTGAAAAATTAGCCTGACACCGAGTTTTACAGTTCTATCATAGCCATGACAAGAAATATATCAACTAAAAGCTTGTGATTACTTAGTACCAAATAGCCCCATTTTACGGTACTAGCTTTTGCCCGCGACTCCGTCCGCGTAGAAGTCGTTTATCGCTGCTCCCTCGGGATCTGTCTAATTTTCCGGGATAAAAAGTAGCCTATGTCCTTCCCCGGGACTCAAGCTATCTCCATACCAAATTTCATCTAAATCGGTTCAGCGGTTAAAGCGTGAAGAGGTAACAGACAGACAGACACACCACATTCATAATGTTAGTATGGATGGTTTGTACCGTGGCAGACTTTTCGACTGAAACAAACTTACACACCAGTATTTTCTATATAGTTTTATTGTATGAAATAGGCTTTACAGTTTCTCAGTTTCGTTACATAACGAAAAATAACGAAACTGAGAATGATAATATGAGAAACGTTACCTAAAAAATATATTTCCCTTCAAACGTGTAATGCATTGTTCTAGAACTTTGTAAATTCTTAAGAAGCAGAGTAAAACTACACGGTAATGAATAAAGTGGTGTACGAAAATGAAACTTTTACCCGAGAAAATCGCCGTTTATCACCATGAGAATTTTTAGATTTTATACACTAGACTGTCAATCCGCGTGCCACTTCGTTGAAAACAAAATGGGTGTCGCTGTGTTCAACAGTTTGATAGATATCAAGGTGTATCCAGATTGATAAAAAGTAATTCTACTAAGATATTTAAAACTTTTTTTGGGATTAAATGCTCCGTAACTAAAGCTGAGTAACGAAAGTCCAGTAAGTTGGGCTGTCCCAACTTACTGGACCTAAACCTAAACCTACCTGGACCTAAATTTACCTGTGTAAATTAATATTAAAATTTCATAACTATTTACAATAAAATTTAATAGATTTGTACGGAACTTAAAGATTAACTAAAAAGGACTGAATAGTTTACAGGTAAGTATGCTTTATAAGAATTAATATAAATCGTAACAAATTTCCTAGATAAAAACACACTCGGAATTGGGACATGACCATAATATATGAAGTACTCGCGTATCGCAGGATTGTTTTTTATTTAAATCTATATAAATAAAACAGAATAAAAATAAAAATAACTTTATCTGAATTTTAAGAATTCTCATACTTTAAGAAAAATAATTACATCGTCTTTTCTTCTCATGATATAATTTTAAATCCACCGTGTTTTCACGGGACACCAATTAAACTAAAAGGTACATTTTTTCTGCAATTCACCCACTTACATCGATGATGCGGATGGGTAGTTCTACCAGCGTTTCAACCGCTTTGACTTCGGTGTCGCATTTTTAACCATTTCCGTGTACGAGTAGGATAACCATTTTCGGTTATTTTGAAGAATGCCTGGACTCCTAGAAAATAACCGAAAATGGTTATCCCACTCGTACAGGGAAATGGTTAAAAATGCGACACCGAAGTCAAAGCGGTTGAAACGCTGGTAGGACTACCCGGATATCTCTATTCTAAGTCGAGGATACAATGGGTTTTAACACTGCTTTTCATTTTGATTACGAGGAAATAAATCAGTGATTATCGAAAAATAAATTTCTTAATGCCTGTTCAATAAGTTCTTTTGCATTTATTTCCATTAGTGTTAATAGTATTATTTCCTCTTAACTTAAGTTTTGCAAAGGAAATACTAATTGTCCAAAACGAGAGCTTTTTCCCGCCGCTGTATTTCTTTTTGATTTTGTTTTTTTTTTTACAGTCTCGTACTCTAACGTTTGTTTTGTACTCAAGCCTACTCGTTGCCACTTTTAGCCTTTCTTATTTTCCTCAACCACCCAAAGGTTACAAGGAAGAGATCGCTTAAAGGGATAAGTTTGCCTTCATACGTTCCTATTCTGTGAATATTGTATTTGAATTTCTGTTTTAAGTGTTTACATGCATGATTTAGTTAATGTCGAGCCCAAATCTACCTAGTAGGTAAATGAAACAGCATTAAACAAAATCCCAAGTATTTATAAATTAGTGGTGTGAAGATTTAGTTCGCTTCTTTCTTACGAATTGAATTGTATCAGCACGTAGCTTTTTTTCTGATGATGGCTCTTCTCCAGTCATTGCAGTCGTTGGGTTTGATCTATAATGTTTAGAGGTTTTTTATACTTATCTTTATCACATTATTTATTTTTATCATAATCTATACATATTTAACACTTGCGTGCCTGTCTGACGGCTTACCGACTGACAGTAGGGTCATACACAGATTTAGGTTACCGTCTTTCCTGTGGACACACCGAAAGTTAACGTTTTTAAGGCCTAATTTTCTGGCAAAGCCCATTCCCGCATAAACGGCGTCAGGACTGCTTTAGACCTATCATATAAGAACATAACTTATATGCACACAAGCTATTTAACTATTGACCACAGGAGAGACAACTTTTGTTTTTAAGAGTGTGTACGACCCTATAAGTATTTTTTGTCAATGTGAAAGTTTGGATGGATGGATGTTTGTTACGCTCTGGTAGATTTTGACGTGCTAAAGTGCACGTGCGGCCTATTTGATTTTGACGTAGAGACCACGTCGTGTTGTTCTTCTAGTTATTATTCTTAATAATAAATGTTGGCTCCAACGGAAGACCAGCGCTGGCTTTAATGCCATAACGCTGAGTAGGAGCCATTGCGTGACAACAGGCCTTTTGTCTATGTCAGTACTTTGTCCCTTTTTGGTTGTGTGTTTGTCATGAATAAATGTTTCGTCTATCTTTCTATATAAAGTTTGTCAATGCAAACCTGTTATTATTTCAGCACAACTTACGCATGTACATTTCTAATGAATTGACTTTGTGCTAGTTTTAATAATTGTTGTTTATTTTACCTTATTACATTGTTATATAACGTACTCTTTAAGTAGTATTGTGTTTTATGATTGAAAAAATATGTTCTGCTAGAGATTTTTGCGGCGCTTCTTCGTTGCAATGGTGGTCCTATCCGCAGTGCTTTAGTAGATCCGCTCCCTTTTTACCATAAAAAGCTTTAAACTTGTAATGAAAGCATGTATTACCCATCATTATTATGATAAGCCCAATCGTAATGTGTCTCCAGCACACCTTGCCGAAGGGTAGCAACGTTGTCCTTGCAATGTTCCCTGTAAGGGAGAGTGAAGGGTTAGAAACATGAGAATGGAGCTGTCAGGGATAGGTAGGGTTGAGACTTAGGTCCGAGTAAAAAAACATTCAAAATAAAAGTCAAGTCAAAGGAAGCTGTCATTTATAAAGTGTCCTGAGCGGGCACATTTTAACTACTTACGCATAAATATACATACGGGTACCTGTCACTGACTGACCAGACGACGCAAAAACCAAAGAGGTGAATTATATATTCGAAATCTAAAAGTACGCGACGATTTGATGTGTGAAACTGCCCGTACGGCCTACTTACTGAATAAACATCTTTTTTTTAAAATATAACTTCTCTTATAATTATAATGTACACCTTTTATCAAGGTGCATATACTGCTAATATCTCATATTTGATAGGAGCTATCAAAATTAAATGGGGAAAGAATGCTCGTCATCACATTCCCCCTTAATATACCGTGAAAAGTATATTTAGGTCTCGCTCATCGCCACCACAGCGACCCATGGCAGACTTCATTCTTGCTCTAGTTTGTTTACAATTATAATACAACAAGCAATAAACTCCAGTCTTATTAGTTATTGCGATTCTGAGGCCCTAGCCAAGATGCGTTTGCTAACTAGCGTTTCTATTCGTTTTGTTTGTAAACCAATCGCGTCACTGGTAGATCGCGTCATACGAAAAGTCACGTGATCTACCAGCGACGCGATTGGTTTAAAGACCAAACGAATAGAAACGCTAGTTAGCGAACGCATCTTGGCTAGGACCTCTGGTGAGCAGCCAGTCAGTATTTAAACATAGGGTTGCTTAAGTCGCGGCTCAGTCAATCCCAAAAGCAGGCGATGCGTGCGCGCATGACGCCGTAGAAGTCTGGGCGACAAGCGACGTAATGCAGCTTGTGCTACTCGTGCTGGTGTGCCTGCCATAGAGTTGGCAGGTGTAGAATGATAGGCAGGCAGTAACACTAAAGTTGATTTCACTTGCCTGCTATACCCGCCAAACCTTCGGGCTATCATGTTTCCCTTTAACTTAAGGGCAATTTTAATAATGTACTTAATTGTCGCCGAACTTGTCCCTAACTGTATCATTTGGCATACAGCTTTATTTAAGGATTTATTTCACAATCAGAACACTATAGGTTAGGTTTTTTTTTTATGTTAAGGAGAAGGCACACGAGCACTCAGGCCACCTGATGGTAAGTGGAATCTGAGACCCATACACATTTGAATTCTCAAGACTATAATCCTAAGACCTCAAATGCGTTGTCAACCCTGAGGACTAAGATGGAATGCCTCTATGCTAGTAATTTCACCGGTCAGGTTAGTTTTGTAAAAATCCTGAAATATTTACAGTTTCGGAAAAAAAACTTATGCCAAATGATACGGTTGGGAAACGAATCAGTTTTGAAAACGTTGTGTTGTGAAAAGGCAGTGAACCAATTTTAATACATACACTGACTCATCCGAAAGTACACAAGTGATGAGCTTGCTGTTTTGGAGCACGCTGGTGAACAGGAAGGGGCCATGGCACTTCTGCGTGGCATCCTTGGTCATGCAGGCGGAGATCACGCCCACCACAACGGCCCGCACGCCCTCTCCGACCACAAGCGGCCCTCCATGATCGTTCTAGAAAAAAACAGGGTTTAACGTTTCAAAAGAAACGGTTGGCGAGTGACGTCAACAGCTTTTCTTGGTGCGGACGCCCTACAGGATATTTTACGCTTTATTCATTTTGCGACAAGATATGACATTCTGCCTTCTGGCTGAAGAATGCAGTCAACGGAGGTGTTCAGAAGGTTAGGAAAAGTATTGAATTAACTGATGAAGAGCATTACTGGTTAACTTCTGGCCTGGATATCATTCTAGACCCCTAGATTGATTTCTGGCTGAAGCCTTTGAACATGGTAAAAAGTGAATTAAAATAATGGTAGTATGAAACCCATTGGAAAAGGAAGAGAATGTAACAAAAATGAAAGGAAAGACTACAACTACTGACGTAGGCCACCGAGATAGTCACGTGGTACGATCTCGGTGGCTTACGTCAATTCCATACAGAGAGGGTAGGTACCACTAGGATATCTAAGGAATATTGCCTCCACATTTCAAGTCCAGCGGTTTCACCTGTGTGTTGTCAGCCAGCTAGACACTGTCACAGTATGGGAATTGACATTCCATACATTTGTCCCCACTAAATAGTTATGTCATAATAACCCCCCAGTAGTAAGTAACACAAATGCATATAATATTACTATGACTAGTCTGACTGGCCGATAACAAACAGCCGAAACCGCTGGACTTAAACTTCGGAGGCAATATTCCTTAGATATCGTAGTGGTGCACTTAGAGAAGGGATTTTTGGAATTTCATCCCCTGAGGGGTTGAAATAGGGGGAGTAGCGGGAACCTAATTTAATGTCCAAAGGAGTCTGCCGTTTAGGCGAAATAGTTAAGATCAAATTATAATTTCCCAAATTTAATTTAACCAAGGTAAATCTTACTTCAGCATTCGCAAATTGCTTTATTCACAACAAAATTGACGACGCGTTAGCCTAGTTGGTACCTAGAGACCCTGCCTACAAAGCTAGCAGTCCCGGGTTCAATTTTCGGTATGGGCAAATATTTGTATGATGAGCACGAGTCCTGAGTCCTGAATATTTTCTATGTATCATAAGTATATATATATCGTTGTCTAGTGCCCATAGTACAAGTCTAGAGCTTAGTATTATGTGACTAGAGTCTGGAAAATGAAAGATGAAAAGAAAAATTCACTTACGCGGCAACACTATAAGTCATTACAATAAATTTTTGACAATCAGTGTTGCCGCGTAAGTGAATTTTTCATTCTTTCATTTGCCAGACTAAAGGTCAATTGTGTGAGATAGTTTCCTGATATTTATTTACTTATTTAAATTTACCCTAATGGGCGCGTTCGACGGTCAACATTTAATACCAATGTGTGGCCGGCAATTGCTGTCTTATTCTTACTGTGTATGTTAGAGCAAGACGCACGTAGTTGCCGGCCACACATTAGTGTGAAAATGTTGCTCCGTCTAACTAGCCCCAAACCGAAGTAACAAGTTTTATGTGTCTTAAAAACAAGACGCAAACTGGTTTTTGGAAATTTTTACAATGCAATTCCTCATACGAACCTCACAGAACCCTCCGAAGGCAAACGAGGTACGCCGGGTATCATTCAAGTCGGCGGAGGAAGGCACCTCCGCATTTTCGCGTCTGCTACTCTTCGGCGTATTAGCCTCGTCCTCATACGAGTCTTCTTTACAATCGGGTCCCTGAAAGAGGTAAAATATTCTAACGCTAGAATACGCCCTGCTTACACAAATGGCCGTATCTCAGACAAAACTCCTGTAGCAAATGCAACCTTATAGCTAACGAGATAGGATTGCTTTTGCTTTGGCCATTGAATTTGAGATTCTGCTTATTGGCTTAGGAGGGCAGAGAGGGTAGCTATCACAGAGACCTACACAGAGGAGGTAGTTCTGAAGTTGAGAATAAATTAATCACTTCTATAAATTAATTGAGGTCACGGTGGCCTAGTTCGGAGTGACCCTGCCTCTGAAGCCAGCGGTCCTGGGTTCAAATCCCGGTAAGGGATGTTTGTGTGATGAGCGCGAATATTTGTTCCTGAGTCTTGGATGTTTTGTATGTATTTAAGTAAATATTTCTCTATATAAGTATGTTTATCGTTCTCTAGTACCCATAGTACAAGCCTAGAGCTTAGTTTGGAACTAGTTCAATTTGTGTGTCATTGTCCCCTGTATCATTTCATCGAATTTAATTTCACGGAACCCTGTTTTCTGCTTAAACCATATTGTTTTCAGGGTATCTTAAACATCTAACCTAACGTAACCTACGTTTTATGGTTTCAGCAGAAAATAGCGTTCGATGAAAATTAAATGATACAGTCGATGAAGTGAAATTCGATGAAGTGATGAGTTACCGTCAAAGGCAATATGGTTTTACCTGGTGAAATATCTTGCTTTTTGTTAGGCTTATTCACCGTTTAAAAAGAGGGCGTATCGTCCCCTTACTATCTCAACGTTGTATCGTATCTAATTGATTAGTAAGAAAAGCACTCATGTTCCAAGAAGAATAAAGACTACTTTTCTATTAAACTATTCGATCAAATAAAAGTGGAAAGTAAAGGGACGATATGTCTATCAGTGGACGTTTTTCGGTTGCCATGGCGATGATGCGTACTTTGCACGTGGTCGCGAGATCTTGCCCCTCGGAGTCCTTTGCGCAGATCATGTAGTTGTCAATGATGTAGTGGTAGCGCTCCGCCCAGCGCTTCTTGCAGTTCTTCTTGGAGATTATAATCACCTTGCCCTCCATCAAAATCGGTGAGTTTACGATGTTTAAGCTTGTACGCTGAAAGCAAGAAAAAAGAAAAAACATTTATATTCGTGACAGACAAACAAAAAGGGACAAAGTACCGACATAGACAAAAGGCCTGTTGTCACGAAAACACAAGAAGAGAGAGTTGGTCATTATCCTCGTGAGGCCATAGTACAAACAAGAAGATATTTGTAAGTTGGATTTTGAATCTACCATTAGGGAAATAAAGTGTAGTTACCTTTGCTCTTAAATGCCATTTTAAAATTACAAACAAACAAAAATTAACGTTATGGTCTGTAAAATATTGTTTAAACTAAAATGCCTTGATTTTCACGGAGTTCAGATAGGTGCCAGCTGATATATAAATATCATTTAGGACCTTTCTAGTCACGATATACAAGCATTATTGACTTCCCCGAGCATAGTCTGACCCACCATAGAACGGTGTCACAGTGAAAGTATACCACAATTTGTTTGTTTGAATTAAGTATAAAGTCACTGTGACACATTTCTTGGTGGATCAGGGTCCCATTGGAGTACAGTGGCGCCTTCATTCATTACTACGAGTATTATTATGTTTTCTAATAAAGCATTATCTTGTAATCGAAGATTTAATTATTGTTGTACAAATGAATATATAATTTATAAGGTAGGTAGGTTTAGTAGCCAATATTTTAGTAGCCTTTGTCTTTCGTCAATTTTTTATAAAAGGTGGCCACTTTTTTCCGTTAAGTTACTTGCTCACAAAAAGGAAGTCAAACCGGGCAAGAGCATGTTGGATCATGCTCAGTGTAGGGTACTGAAGCCGTTAAGTACTACAAACATAAAAAAAAAAAAAACAAAAAGTAATAACAAATTTTCTATTTAAAGTCATTTGGTGCTATCTTAGATGATTTTAGTAGGTATAAACACTTTAATCGCCTACAGGCAATGATGTATGATCTTATTAACTACACTCCTGTTTTAAAACCCCTCATTATCAGTCACATAAAGTATTATAAAATCAAGGATCGCTTACATCGCTATATTTGTCATCGGAACCCCAGCCCGCTATGGAAGCATCTGTGCGAGGTTTCTCCAAGTCTGTGCTGTCGTTGTTGAAGGCAATAAGCCGCGGGATGAACTCACAGCCCTTTACACGTTTCTCGAAATTGAAGTCTTCGTCTACCTTCACGATGGCGATGTCGTTCGCCATCCAACGGATATTGTTGAAGTCGGAGCCGTCGTAAGCGTAATCTGTTTAAGAATAAATCGGATGTATGGGCAACCGATTTTATCGAATTTCAATTCATCGATTGTATTTTTTCGAATTTTAATGCAACGCGTGCTATTTTCTGCTGAAACCAAGAGATTTTCAGGGAATCTTAAACATTCATTACGTAGCTAAGTTAGATGTTTAAGATACCCTGACAATATTATTTTTTCAGCAGAAAATACAATCGATGAAAGGTGTTTCGATGAAACGATAGACATCCATGTTGTTCCAAAAGTAAACCGGAAGTCAACCGTTGGAGATTAGAAAAGACTACAAATGTTTCCCGAAGGAAGCCTGGCTAGTAATAATAAAACAGCCTTTCACTTACTTTTGGGTACAATTTTCCCCACTGCTTTCTTTGCACCATTCTTAATACAAAGGTCATCTTTCACACTTAGTGGAACGTATCTGTGGATTATAAAGATATTGTGTAGGTATTATAATATAACTATGTATATTTCAAAATTAATTGTAAGAGTGCTGTACAAAGAGTGAGTGGATGAGTGTTGTGTGTGTGAAGGTCAAAATCAAGTTGGTATATGTATATCATAATTAGGAAATAGCTACTCCGTGGATTCTTGAACCACGATTTGCCACCAAAATCCTAACCCTAGTTATAGCTGGAGGTATCGAAGACTACGTAGATTAGCTTGACGTTTTCAATGCTCCCGGCCGAAGGTATACCTGCACCGGTACTGTCACGGTATCGGTGTTATTAGTTACCTGGAGGTACCGGAGATCACGAAGAATAATTTGACGTCTTCGATGCAGGCGGCTGAAGTCAGCACGTAGTGAGCGTGGATAATGGCGCCGCCACACAGCCAGTTGGGATCCACGGTGGTGGGGTCAGCCGCCCGGAGGTACACCTGCATCGCCGTAATGTTAACGGATACGGCTAACCGTCCCATTGTTTTGTAAGTAGTCTTACTTTTTTTCTTTTAATGTTAGGTATGTATGATAAATTATTTAAAAAATAAGGATGTTCAAAGGCGAAGTTATCCCGAGTCCCCAGAGCCTAAAGCCAAGATGCGTTCGCTAACTAGCGTTTCTATTCGTTTGGCTTTAAAATCAATCGCGTCACTGGTAGATCACGTACTACGAAAAGTCACGTGAGATACTAGTGACGTGATGGGTTTTAAAACCAAACGAATAGAAACGCTAGTTAGCGAACGCGTCTTGGCTACGGCCTCAGGTTCCCGCGTGAGGACATGATGCCAAATTAGAAATTAAGGCACCCTATAGATTTGCCACCCTAACGGCCGAACGCAATATTCAAACCGCGGATAGATAGCCTTACTTCGGATTAAAATTTGACGCATTTTGCATGGGCAAATGTCAAATTGC
Organism: Acleris holmiana; assembly: GCA_949316455.1. NCBI lineage: Eukaryota > Metazoa > Arthropoda > Insecta > Lepidoptera > Tortricidae > Acleris > Acleris holmiana. The sequence goes on from OX438784.1 coordinate 6,568,568, forward strand.
AACCCGAAGTAAGCCTTATCTATCCGCGGTTTGAATATAAGGTTCGGCCGTATTAGCCAATAAACAGTATCTCAGATTTAAATGCCAGTAGATTGATAGATTCAACCCTCTTCTCTTAGTAATTAGGTTGTGATTGCTACATGAGTTTTATTAGAGATACGGCTATATTTATTTATTTATTTATTTATTTATAAAATAAGGTACACAAACAACAAACATATTAACAAAATTACAATAAAATAAATTTGAACATTAATATCAGATATGAATGTCAATTATAGGCGTACACGACATTTGCAATAAGCCATATTGACAGACTATTTAAATTAAATATTAAATTTTTATTAGCCTGGTGACAGACAGACATGCGGACAGTGGAGTCTTAGGGATAGGGTCCCGTTTTTACCCCTTGGGTACGGGACCCTAGAAAAATATGCTTTTGAGACCGACCTTTATAGAGGTCGAGGAGGACGTTTCTTTTCAAAACACCTTTTCAAAAAAATTCGGTTGTCAATTGGTGCTCACCCGTGAATTTTTGCTGTGTATATGAGTGATATCAGTTGAAATTGGCACTTGCTTACGTATATATACAATGTAAAGGCAAAGCGGTTAGGTAAATACTACGATATATTAGAAAAAGTAAGTTCCTTTCCCTACCATGTAAGGTCTCGTGGCGCCGGCGACAGATTGCCCTCTTAAAATCCGCCTGTTTTGTAGACGTTCAACCGGTAACTCTATTCTGTTAAGGGGCTCTAAAACAAAAAGTAACAAACCTGTATTATGCCACGCGTAAGGCTCAAAAGGAGTTTTAGATTATTGAAGAATATACTGTCAGCATTGTTGAGCGTGATGATAATTCAACTTTAAGTTCATAACAACAGATAATTGAACAAAAAACCCAAAAAGCCGTAACATAAACCATCATCTAGATGAGATAAGATAATAACAATCATGTCATCGTCTACACATCGTCAAAAAAATGACTGACTGTTTAGTTTCTTGCGGCGTTACTTCTCAGCAGTGGTCTCCTCTTGGGAGCTGGTAGAATTTTGACGTGTAAAAGTGCCCGCGTGGCCTACTTACTGAAAAAAACAACTAAAAATAGGCCTTCCCTTTCTCCTCAAAAAAAAAATCACTGTGAAGTAACCAGAAAACCAAGGTTCTGTCGTATACGCGTAGAAGCATGCAAAGGCAAATATATATGCTTCTTTTCATTGCATGGAGTAGGCAAGCACACAGGACACCTGTTGGTAAGTGGGCTAAAGGTCATGTGACCTGAAGACAGCTAATGCGTCGCTAACATGACTCTGAGGACTAACATAGGCAAATCTACGTTACGTGTTACGGTAAAAGTAGACAGTGTAAATCATGCGCTCGGGATGGGTCACATCGCTACAGTACGTAATATGACAAATACCGTCCTCATAACTGGTACTGACACGCGTTACTGACATGGTCACGGAATCATGTTACGATTAAATGTCACAAATTTGCACCTACCTTTAGCCCTACACTGAAACGTCAGGACAAAGCAACATGAACAATGCTGCTTGAAAACAGGTTGAAAAGTACGTTGGTGGTAGTTGGTTATACTCGTATCTGAACTGACCCGTACTAAAGCAAAATAGAAAATACTCATTCAGTAAATTGACCACATGAGGGCTTTTTTATGGATTGAAAATACGATCATTGCCGTGTAGAAGCGAACGATTGTGTAGCAATAAAGACCAGCTGCTCTGTGGATTGAAGACTTTAGAGAGGCGGGCGACCGATGCATTAAAGCGGATGGCTTAAGATGGAATGGTGGGCTTTGGCAGACGGAACTTTGGGAAGCTACGTCCAGCACTTGACTGTAGTTAGCTAAGCGTTGTTGTTCCATTTAGGACACTCCTCATACCTTCAAAGGCAAATTAATTTCGACTTTTATAAACAAAGGAGTAAACATTTCTGTCGCTTGTTAATTTAAACGATAGAAACTAATACTGACCTGCTGTATTTAAACTGATTATAGTGATAATCAAGTCAAATAATAAACATGTTTTCATTTTTACTAAAACTCCTTCCGTAAAACCACGTAAAAAAACTAAATAAATTCAGCCGAACATAATTTCACGCGCATTTGGAATAGTGATTGATTTCAGTTTCATAGCGAATCGGAAGCGGAAAGTGGCGGTTAGATCTCGGCTACGCGATAGATTTTAAAGCCAGAAAAGTATTTTTTGCTAGTGAGCTGGCAACTAAATAAAATAAATAAATATATCTGAGGACATTGTAGTGCCTGCCTTCGAAGCTAGCGGTCTTTAGATAATGTGACGAGCGCGAATATTTGTATTTAATTATTCAATTAATTAAATCTTTATTTCACATAAGAATACCTACGCTTAATACATAAAAGACGAACTTAATGTTGTAATTCTTAACTACCTACGTATTTCTCTATAAAAGTGAGTCTAGTAACTATAGTAAAAACCTAGCCTTTAATTTGGGACCGAGTCAATTAATGCAAGATCGTCCCCTGATATTTATTTTCTACAACTCTATTCTTCTTAATAATGTTATCGTATGGCCAAGATTACGTTAGCTCTTCATCTACTTGACTGTAATGGCGGCCGAGTTAAAGTTAAACGATAACATGTCAATGGCAATATAGTTTTACCCTTTAGAATAAAGGCCAAGTTCATACCTATTGTGGGAACGGTCGAAGAATCAAAATAACAGCGTTTATGTAACGGAATTTATTATATGTACTTCGGATTAAAATGATATTAAGCGTACTCTTCCAATGATCACCAAGAACTGCCTAACGCGTGCTGCCTTCCGCTCTTATTAAACCAGGGTCGACCAATGGCGTCGTTCAGCTAATCGTAAGACAGACGCGTTATTACAAAGTAACTTCCGTTTCCCGATGAAATATATTGTTCAACAGTAAGTATTTCTATAGCTAAGGAACATATTAAAAGCATATCTATTATTAATAGCAATATTAAAAATATAAGTACAATTTTTAGATGCTAACACTATTTTGTAAAATTTGATACTTATCTAAGACTGGCATAATTTTCGTCAGTTTCATGACGTATGCCCTAATATGGTGAAGACTTTAGCTTTGGTCCAGGACAGGATGAATTCGTTTTACCCAGGTATTAAGAAGGTCCTAAATGGTCACAAGAACTGTCATTTAGACCTGTTTTACCTGTTTGTTATAGAAGCAGAGTTGTTTTTTTATTTACCAGCTTGTATTAAGGTGGTTTGTGTGCCAGTATGTTTATTTTTTTAAGATGAGGAGAAGGCACACAAACACTCAGGCCACCTGATGTTAAGAGAAATCTGAGACTTTGATCATTTGAATTTACAAGACTATAATCCTAAGACCTCAAATGCGTTGCCAACCCTGAGGCCTAAGATTTAATGCCTCTATGCTAATAATTTCTCCGGTTGTCTATCCCCACACCAGAACACAACAATGCGAACATTGCTTGGCGGTTGGTTAATGGATAAGATGGTGGTAGCGATCCGAACGGACCCCACACAGGGTCCTACCACCACTAAAAAAATCTTACAAGTCAATTCAAAACCAGTTCCCTTCATTGGAATGGCCTAAAATTTGGAACACGTCATGTGGAATCTAGGTGGCAGTTCAATATTATGGTGTCTAAACTGGGAGTTTTATGATATGGCTATGCAGTTCATTTTACGGTGAGCGTAAAGGGCAGAGCTATAGCAGTGATATAACTCTATCCTTGTCTCTCGGCGTGAACTGGTACTGCATAGCGATTTCATAATAACCCCCCTGATTATGGAGTTGAAAGGTGCTACTGGACCTTCGCTGTAGTTAACTAGGCCTGTCAAGTTTGGAAACGTTGGTTTGATAATTATAATAACATGAAGACTGTGCAAAAAAGTATGATCGTCAACAAAAATATTTTTTACACTAACTTTTGTCATAAAAATCAAATTTGACAACTCTTAGTTATTTAATTTACCTACAATTGAACCCGATTAGACCAACTAAGAGTTCCTCATCCTAATCGTCATAATAATCTTTAATATCAACCGAAAAACGTCGCATCCACAGCTTACAAATATAAATAAATAAATACCACGGGACAATGTCACACAAATTGACCTAGTCCCAAAGTAAGCTCTAGGCTTGTGCTATGGGTACTAGACAACGATAAACTTACTTATACAGAGAAATAAATGCTTAAATACATAGAAAACATCCAAGACTCAGGAACAAATACTCGTGCTCATCACACAAATTTCTGCCCTTAACTGGGTTAGCGTGTCGTCGTATATATCAACAACAAGTGCCACCAAACTTAAAGCTTTGAAAATACATCTATGACTCCTGCAGCATTTACGACTGAGGAGGTTTTATTTTAATAGCCTATGACAGTCATTGGGTACCAACAATCGAACCGAACCCCACACTTTAAAATCCTTCCTAGCCTAAAGGACGTCACAATGAAATAAGATACATAAAGTGCATACAGTCGAAAAACACCCTTCATTCGGATAGTCAGGTAAAAACGGGTGCAGACTCGTGGTCACCCCAGTTTGTCATCCCAGTGCCTTTCGACGGAGCCCTGCCTATGGCAGGGCTCCTATTTCTGAGCGATTTGCCCTTCGGGCATCTTAAGATACCTACCTAACGAACCTAACCTACCTACTTTTGCGGAATAAAAATTATTTCTGACGAATAACCGACTTAAGCGAATAGCACTGGGGTGACAAACTGGTGTGACCACGAGTCATCCGCTGTAAAAACACGATTAAATAGAAAAATAACAAGCGGTTTCTATCTTATAATTAAGTATTAGCAACGCCATCTGTAGAAAAAACTTGACATCACGACATTTCTTACTTTTACTACTTGCCGATAGATGTCACTGCTATTCGAATGTACTCAGGTATGGCTACTGGTCAATAGATGGCGTATGGCATATTAATGTAGTGCCCTTTATTATGCGACAGCTAACAATTTTTTTATATGAATTTTATTTTATGTCTAGTGTTGGGTAAGATTCAGTAATCTGATAACTATTACACCCATACAGGCGCCTGACCTTACCTACTTATATTAGAGTTCTTCTGACCTATTTATGCAATTTCGGCATTATAATGGACAGCAATGGCAGGTGAAAGATGCTCTCAATGGACTTATTGTAAATCCTGCTAATATTACAAATGTGACAGTTTGTGTGTCTGTGTGTTAGTTTGTCATTTTTTCACGCTGATGAAAGCTGCAACGGCTGGACGAATTTGGATGAAGAATGGAGATAGCTCATACCCTGGATTAACAATCCCGGAAAATGTAAATGTTCCCGAGGGAATAACGATAATTAAAATTTATGCGGGTGAAGTCGGCAGGCAGGAGCTAGTTATTATTATAACATTAAGCCAAAGGAAGTATCAAGCACGTGATATAAAATATACGAACGCGAACAGAAGAAAAAAGCTAATTAAGTAAAATAAAAGTAAAATAAGACAGTAAACAGGGTAATTAATTCAATCCTAATTACTCAAATAAAAAGGTAACCGTTTAATGTAATTTGTTTTTGCCTTTACATTTCTATTTAAAGATGAGCAAACAAAATTAAAAAAATTATTTCGGATTATCAGGTGATTTTGGGTCATTTTGTCAAGCGCTAAACCATGTTACTTATTGTATAATTTATAATAAGTTAATCTCTAAATCTAATATAATAATATGACTGCTTCCTTTTAGGTACTGAATTGTGGAACATGCATGTTAAAGTGACACCAATATACTTAATGTTGTTCCAAATATGATTTTCTCGAATTTTCATGTTAACGAAAGCTCTTATTAAAATATATAATATAAAATATTGAACGCATAATAGGCAATGAGCACTATGAACAAATTATAAAAATAATTGTTTTCAATAGAAAAATACAGTTCGGTATTATGAAAATTCGGGATTTTGACCAATTCGGTATTATGACTTGTATAATACAGTGTTTCCATTGAATTTGTTATTACTCTTTTATTTTCATGTTATATGTATTTTTTTTACGAAATCGTCAATATAAACCTACAAAACCGGATGTGAAGAAAAATGTACCTAGCTAAGGACTGAAAGACCAGGGAGGGTGATTCTCTCAACACACCGCTGCGTCGATCTCAAAGATGAGGTTTTATCCGGAAATTTTAAGAAGTCCCGTTGGAGCGTACAAAACAAATTTTTGCGCGTGCCTTCTTAATTAGGCAGCTTTTTACGACACTGAATTCGACTCACCTGCCTGCTGCCTAATTGAGAAGGCACGCGCTAAAATGTGTTTTGTACGCTCCGATGGGACTTCCTAAAATTGCCGGATAAAACTTCGCCTTTGAGATCGACGCAGCGCTGTGTTGAGAGAATCACCCCCAGGGGATTACATGATAGGTTGGGCTTTATGTTTTTTGGCCACAAAAATACGTTGCATACCTACTGGTATCGGGTAATAGACGATAACATAAAACAATTTGTCTTTCAAATGGGACCCTAAAATCAGGCAGACACAACCGGGGGATCGGCAAACCAAGTTTTTCTAGCTGTATCTACTTATGCCTATGGAAAAAAATATTTATTTATTTATTATCTACACTTACAACTATTTTTACAAGGCTTAGCCTAAGACAATAGTGTAACTACTTTTAGGTACGATACCTATCAACTAAAATAAAATGCGGTAAATTGCGACGCTTTTACCTTTAGATGCCTATCGTTAGCTCTTTGGCCTTTATAGAATTCGTCAGAAAATCGCACGACACTAACACATTTGCCTTGACTTCGAGGAAATAAAAACAAGAAGGAAGACATTTATTCACTAACTATTTCATTTATACACAAATCAAAAAGAAAACAAGGAAGGCTAAAGAAATACTACGGAATGCGGCTCGCGGCAGTAAAACGGTATGTCAACTCTGTCACAGTGACTTGTAAATCAATTGTCAAGAAATATCCAACGAAATCTCACTGTGACACACTTCTGCTGTGGGTCAGGGTTCCACTCTGTAATCGTTCATAGCGGTAAAAGGGCGAACGCGACCCTCCTTTTCAGAGGGATCCTGACTAAAAACTGAACTAAAAGTGTGTTTTCTTGTGCACTGCTCGGAAATATAAACCTTTTTAGTCTGGTTTGGGGTCAGAAGACATCACTTTCATGAAAAACCGTTTTCATAAAAAAAGTGTTGATGAAGCTGTGTTAATTTTTAACTAGCGGCCCGCCAGCGGCTTCGCCCCGGTGGTATTTTTTAGTTTTTTTCTTACATTAGAACCTTCTCCTGACAGTAACAAACACAATAAAAAAATAATTAATAGCGAAATCGGTTCAGCTGCTCTCGAGTTTTGCGCTTAGCAACACATTCAGCAATTCATTTTCATTATAATGATTTACACAAAATTCTTTTATTTTCTCGCAGTAAGTCTTGGCAGAAAGAATAGGTAATCTATGGACTCGGACACTACATATAACTCGTCTATGGGATGCGTTCTTTCTATCGCACTTCCACTGTGGTCTGTGGTCAAATCTTTTATTCCTTGGTTTTCTTTCCATTGCCCCCACTGAAATGATTTCTAGCTCTTGGTCGATTATCACAGGTATTCCACAGGGTTCGATATTGGGTCTTCTACTGTTCACTTTGCACATAACCGACATCTGTGTAGTTGTTTAACTACCCTGAGGAAATTGGTCCCAAAATATGCAGATGCGCGTAATTTTGAACAATGATCTAAAAATCAACTTTAAGCATTCAGGATTACAATTTGATAAAGGTTGATTAAATGCGTCATGCTTTTTGGTAAGAACTATATAGAAGAGTGTTGTTTTTTTTTTACTCTGTTTAATAAAAGTTAAATTTCTATTATAGATAAAAATAGAATAAACCTAGCAAATGTGGTGCATACAATGGTCGAAATTAGTAGGTAATAAAAAATCAATATTTCCCAAAAAATAAAAAAAATATGTTTGGCTTTAGTCAATATAAACTCAAAATGTATAAAACAGTAGGTACTGTAAGCCTGGGAGGCGCCTATTCCTAAGCGTAATACTTTACGCACTTTCAACTAAGCTACGTAGAATAAAAGTATACGTCTTGCAGTGTTAATATATTCTTTCATTTATTTTAACGTTTAAATATACATTAGTTCACATGTGAATGCCAACGCGGTCCGTTGGAGACTCTCGAGCGTCCCCCTGAAAACCACCGGCGGGCATTCCATATTTCGAAATCTTTTTTTATTCAAAAGATTTCGAGACATTTCGACATAACAAAATAGAAAAAAGAAAACAATGAAAGGAGTATGTACTGCCACATCCTTCTTTCATTACATCCCTCGCCCCTCTGGAAGCAAGGTCCCTACCTATGCTATCCTATACGAAACCCTAATGACTACCTAAGGAGGGAACAATACATTAAGGGGGATCGTCCTGCTCTACAGGATAATTTCCTGTGACAATACCGCATCTGATGCCAAAACTTGTGTTAGTGACGTACCATGCGTCATCGGCATCGTCTGCGCTACTTGCCATAGCAAACTTCGACTCTTCAAAAACCCTGCCAAAAATAAAAGACGCGATCCATGGTTAACCATACATATCTACTGTCAAACATGCTTGACAGCCCAAACACTGAAGGAGTGAAGGTGCCTGGTCAACAAGAAAGAATCAATTCCCTTTATACGTTGCCAGCATAAAATTACAAAAGCATTAAACATCGTACCAAGGAGGTTGGTATCGACATTAAAAAACAAATAGACCCGTGTCTATGATTTAACGCCTTAGGGTTTGGCGCACACAGTCGCCTTTACTTGCGGAACCATAGACATCCCCTCTCATCAGACAGAGAGTTACTGTCTGTGGTGCCACAGGCACTATTTCTAAGTGAGATGACATCAGATATGTCATGTCACTTTGGCATGACAACTAAACTAATATTCTGAAGGAATATTAGTTTTACCTACCTATTTAAGTCGTGATAAGAATTCATGCTCTGAAAGACCATCAATCGTTATCTCCTATCAATATCTACTAAAAAAATTTTTTATTACTAACTACAGCTGTGCTAAGATATTTAATTACATGTCATTAAATTAAAAAAACCATATATCAGTAGTACAATTTGCGAACGTAAGCGTCGCCAGATGGCAGCTTAACTCAGCATCAGTACATGAAATTAATAAACACCATTAAAGACATCTGAAAACAAACAATTATACGGGGCCAAGCATCCAAGCTATCGAAGAGCTGGCGCCTATTAAAAGACAAGACATAATAGTTTAAAACAAAATTTCAACGATACGGCTCTACAGAAGGGACGGGCATGGTGCAGTCCAGACATCGGACTTCCTGTGCCTTCCACATCAAAGGCAGGATTGCATGCCAGTGTTCCTTCTGCTAACAGCAGCCGTCAGACTTCTTACATCAGTTTTTTTTCAACTCAGCAAATGCGCATGAAATAAAAACATAATTATACACATTAAATCAAATAAAGCTGCCCATAATAACATCATAAGAGCATGAATAAGCATCCAACCATATCGCCATCACATAACAAACGATATGAAATACGTGACTTGAGCACCATAGAAAACATCTGTCAGGCGTTATGTGAGATGAAACCCATACAGAGTTTCTTCCACACCTTACAGGCAAAGTGGAATTCTCATCATAAGACCAGAAGTAATGTTCCCATGGAGACAAGCCTGCATCTCACTTTCCTCTCCCTTTTCATGGCTATTCATGCTCGCTCATTGTGTTAGCGAACTGCAAAGACAAAATGAAAGTTAATATTATACATGACTATACACAATTATATACAACTTTATAACTAAGCTCTAGCATGAAATTTCTTTAACCTATTCCTATGAACAATAATACATTTTGTTACCGTACCGACTTTCCTGATCTTATAATTATTATTACAAAGCCTTGTAACAATTTCGAATGGTCCCTTGTATCTCCTAGCAAGTTTATTGCTTAATCCAGACTTGCGCTTCGGACAGTATAGCATTACGAAGTCCCCACTATCATATGAGATATCTTTGGCCTTGATATCGTAGTAAAACTTCTGCTTCAGTTGGGCATGCTGTATATTCCGGGCAACTTTTCTTCTTAATATCGACAATCTTGTTATTTTATCCGCTAGCGTATCTGAAACCCGGAGATTATTGATGCGCAACTCGATATCAGATTTATATAATGGTTCCTTACCATACACAATCAAATGCGGCTCCACGGCTACGGAAAAAAACATTTTTTTCTATATGTGCTCATGATCCTAATGAGTTTGTATATAATGAATCTTCTTTGAAGAAAACTGATTATATTTATTTTACAGATTGGGTGCAGCGCAATGAAAACTATTTGTTAAACCTTAACGACGAGAAACCGGTTGTCTTTGACGTGAATGATGGATTGACGGCCAAGCAAAAGACAGAATTGGGTGGTTTATTGAAAGGGTTCCGCGACACTTTTTCTTTTGCAACCCGAGAATTGGGATGTTATAAGGATACTTTTATTTCAGTGAATACCACGGATGATGAACCAGTTCATAAAGCACCGTATCGGGTGTCGAATAAACAGAGGCAAATAATTGATGCGCAAGTACAGGAGATGTTGGAAAATGGCATAATACAGGAGTCAAGAAGTTCTTATGCTTCACCCGTTGTGTTGGTGGACAAGCCGGAGGGCCCACCAAGATTTTGTATCGATTTTAGAGCGCTAAACAAAAAAATAAGGATGGATTCGTACCCGATTCCAAGGACGGATGATTTGCTTGGTTGTTTACAGGGAGCCAGATATTTTGCTGACCTTGATATGAATTCAGGGTATTGGCAGTTAGCTCTGGGTGAAGGCAAAGAAAAGACGGCCTTCGTGACGCATACGGGGCTATATGAATTTAATGTATTGCCGTTTGGTTTGAAAACGAGTCAAGCCATGTTCCAGCGAGTGATGGACAAGGTGCTTGCAGGGTTGAAATACAAAAAGGTTGTTGTATACGTCGATAATATTTTGGTTTATGGAAAAACGTTTGAAGAATTTGTGTCGGCATTGGAAGAGGTTTTATCGCGGTTAAAATCGGCCAACTTAACCCTAAAACCGAGTAAATGCAAATTTGGGTACCAGAAAGTGACAGTTTTGGGACATGAGGTGTCAGCAAATGGAATTGGGCCCGATGTGAACAAGATAAAGGCAATGAGGCAGATACAAACCCCAAGGAACGTAAAGGAGGTTAGATCAGTGCTGGGTTTGTACTCTTATTACAGAAAATTTATCGATAATTTTGCAGAGATCGCATTACCGATAACGAGCCTTACAAAGAAAAATAAAAGGTTTGTTTGGGCAGAAGAGGAACAGAGAGAGTTTGACAAATTGAAGGAGAAAATGTGTTCCGCACCGGTATTGGCATATTTCTCTAATGATAAGGATGCGATAACGAGAGTGTTTGTCGATAGTTCCGAGAAGGCGTTGGGAAGTTGCCTTTGTCAGGGCAAGGAAGGTGAAATGAAGCCAGTTGCATACGCCTCAAGAAAATTAAGTGCCGCTGAACAAAGATATTCAGTGACAGAGAAAGAATGCCTAGGATTAATATGGGCGATAAATTATTTTAAGCACTATTTGTGGGGAATGAAATTTCAGGTTGTCACTGACCATAGAGCGTTAATATGGTTAAAAAGCAAGCGTGACATGAACGGCAGACTCGCCAGATGGGCTTTATCAATACAGTCCTGGGACTTCGATATTGTATACTGCTGTGGCAAGGATAATGTCGTAGCCGACTTCTTGAGCAGAAATCCGTTGATTGAGAACCCGAGTGCAGAGTGTATGGAGAGAATTCCCGAACAAGAAGACGGCTTCGTCTTATATGCGCTGAATAGCGATAGTATGAGGACGGCACAACGAACTGATTCATTTTGCCGCCATATTTTGGATCAAATGCGACAGAGCAATACGAATGTTTATCAAAATTATTTTTTGCAGGATAATTTATTGTATAGGAAAAGGGATGTTGGACAAGAAACGAGAAAGCTCTTAGTATTGCCGCAAGAGAAGTTTGCAGAATGCATGCTAGAATTGCATGATGAGCCAGTGTCTGGAGGACATTTTGGTTTGTTTAAGACATATGAAAAGTTTAATGAAAGATATTACATGTCCAAGGCAGAGAAAAAAGTAAACGAATATGTCAAGTCGTGTCAACAGTGTCAACTGAGGAATGTCAACAAAGTGATCGCACCATTAATACCGATAAATGTTGCAGATTTATTCGACAAGTTTTGCGTCGATGTGGTAGGGCCGTTACATATTTCGAATAAACAGAATAGGTATATTTTAGTCGCAGTGGAATACCTCTCGAAGTATGCAGTGTGCAAAGCCGTGCCCAGAGCCACCGCGGAAACCATCAATGAATTTTTGGTTTCGGAAATATTGTGCCGTTTTGGAGGAGTTCGGCAGCTGATAACCGACAAAGGCTCAGTATTTACTTCTAATACCATTAGAGAGACCGCAAGTCTTTTTAATGTGACGCTCACGCATGCGACAACATATCATCCGCAAACAGTTGGTTTAGTGGAACGATTTAACAGGACATTATTGGGCATGATCTCAAAGTATGTCTCGGAGGAGCAACGAGACTGGTGTACGTATTTGCCTATGGTATGTTATGCCTACAATAGCGCCACGCAGAATGCACTTTGAACCAGAAGCACCACGCGAGTCACACGATCTTCGTCCTCGTCCGTGTCCACGCCCACGCCCTTGGACACCACAAGAAAGTTCGCGAAGGCAGCAAGGCGCAGCGACGGCCAATGAAAGTTATCGATCCGATTATCGAGAGGTTACTCCTTCTTCATCAAGGCAGCACCCAAACTTCACGCCGCGTCGTTAGTAGATCGGGATGCGACAGGCGGCATGGATTCAAACCCGATCCTTGTAGATAAGTCTAGGGATGTTTCTGTACCGATTATTCCAGTGGTAATAAATGGTATTATTTGTGAAGCACTCGTTGATTCAGGTGCGAGTGTCTCTTGTATCTCCAGATCCCGGTGGGATAAATTATCCTTGGATTCTCAAACGCACGGACCTATGGCCTTGCGAGCGGTAGGCGGTTATGCAATCAATGTGCAACATTTTCTCATTATGACGTGAGATGAAAGGCACCGAACTAATTTGTTTCAGTGTCAACTGACTCTTTGCGAAATCGATTATTGCTTGGTTTTGTCGTAAAAAGTCTTGTCCCAGTATGATTATTTCGGCCGTATCATGTATAATTAATACGCGTTGCCGATAATATACTGACGCAATTTGCATCCCTACCTCGGCAGAGGCATGCACATTGATTGCATAACCGCCTACCGCTCGCAAGGCCATAGGTCCGTGCGTTTGAGAATCCAAGGATAATTTACCCCGCACCTCCACCATGTAAGCCTGGGAGGCGCCTATTCCTAAGCGTAATACTTTACGCACTTTCAACTAAGCTACGTAGAATAAAAGTATACGTCTTGCAGTGTTAATATATTCTTTCATTTATTTTAACGTTTAAATATACATTAGTTCACATGTGAATGCCAACGCGGTCCGTTGGAGACTCTCGAGCGTCCCCCTGAAAACCACCGGCGGGCATTCCATATTTCGAAATCTTTTTTTATTCAAAAGATTTCGAGACATTTCGACATAACAAAATAGAAAAAAGAAAACAATGAAAGGAGTATGTACTGCCACATCCTTCTTTCATTACAGTACCTACTTCTTACCTACTTGTCTATAGCAATAGAAATAAAATCCTTATCCACACTTAAACCTACAAATATACTGAAAACGCAGCAAAGTGCTACAATTCAAATATAATCATAAACCCTCGATCCACAAAATTATTGTAAAAGCAAATCGCTATCCCAGCAATACCCTTTGCATCTAACTGTCCCAGTCAATCCCATAAAGTAGCTATCTTCCACTATACATTATCCATCCTTATCCGAGACCATAACATGAGCGGGATCTATTTTATTATAAAGTGCATTGTCTACTATAGAAGAGAGCGGTCGACCGAACAACATAAATAATTTAACTGTCTTAAAAGATTCAAAAATAGTTTCCTAACATTGCCCCCCTTAATATGTACACCATTTGTCAGGCCATAACTAGATTTAAACGACACGTTACAGAACAAAAGGTCACGCCCATTCTGAGAAATATGCTCGTCTCTTTCCGACGCGGCTTGTATTCCGCTAATTAAGATGCTGCCGTCTCGCTTTTACAAAAGGCTTTTGGTTAACTTTAGCTTTTACAAGACTGTTTAGAACGTGGCAACTGATTTAACTATCAAACCCATTTTGAATCTTATTGTACATGTAGTAAGGTATAGTTTGCGCCAGTAATAGATGTGAAGGGGGGAACCAATTGAAGCGAGACTTCCCACGAAAGGGACGGAACGAATCGTCTGTTTAAGTTAGTGAGTCCAAACGAGTTTTTATGTTTGGAAATCGTATTAAGCTTTTGTTGGAAACTGTTCCACTCAACGGGCATAGTTGAGGCGTTTGTGCGGTCAAACTATCGCGTTCGAATTTCGAAGCGGTGGGGGCGTCTCTGATTGGCTCGTTTCGTTTGATATTGTGTGTGACGATCCGGCCGCGGGCGGTCGCGCGAACCGAGCTCAATTCAAATTTGGAACACGCGTTCGATTGCAGCAAACTAAACTTATGATATTGTTCTGTTCTAAATTTAAATTTCGGTGCTTGGAATAAAAATGGTTTGTAGCTGTCGAATTCGGTGAAGCAACTTTTTGTGCCAGTGATTTATTGCAAGGACTAATAAAAATAAACAAAATGTCGTCAGTGCATTCAGATGATGACCAAGAAGAGATTAACGTTGACTCGGACAGCAGATTATCAGGGCATTGCGATAGAAGTGTAGCTTCCGAGGACCGTGACTCCGAGCACAGTTACCACGAAAGATACCATGACTCCCCAAACGATCATATGACTGACACACAACCAAGGGTGAACCTACCTTTTAGCATATCAAGACTATTAGGGAAACATTTCGAAGACATAGAAAAACGCCGGAATTCCGGAGAGAGTGATAGAAGTGAGGATACTGAATCGGAGAGTGCGAAAGACGATGCAAAAGACTCTATGCCTTTGAATTTTTCTCATCCTCCTGGTTTGTACCCAAATTCTGGGTTATTGTTGAGACCTGGGTTGAGCATGGGGGGTTATGGATTCGGTAACCCAGGGGTGGTTAGGGTGCCTGCTCACAGGGCCCTGGGTGCATTGGGGGCATGGGGGGTGGCCCTGGATCCGATGCGGCAGGCGGCAGCGGCTGCCTTCGCGCATCAAGTCGTTAAGGATAGACTAAATGGTAAGTTGGTTACGTAGATTAGTAGATTATAATGGAATTAATGATAATCGTGCTTTTAACACCGCTACAAAATTTATCAATGATGAAGATCATTTTGTAACTGACTAACTGGAAATCAATACTTAATTCCTACATTAAAATATTCTGCTAAAAGTAAACTGAAACGAAAAGCGTTATTGAAGTTATATCAACTTTCCATCTTAGAAGGTGCCTATACTCAGTTTAGTACCTACTTAAGTTTAATGATGATGTTAATTACATTCCTATTTTCAGTAATATGCTTTAGATATGCATGTTTTTCTTCTCCGAGATTCTTAACATCGGCCAAAAAATCAATAGATTTACTTTAACAATTATTTTAACATTATTTTAATATATTAAAAACTTCAAACTTGCCCGTGTGGTTGCCGGGTTAGAATAGTGCCACTCCATGTCTTCCCGTGGATGTCGTAAGAGGCGACTCAGGGAATAAGGGCTTGTAGTATTGTTAGGCGATGGGCTTGCAACCTGTCACTAATACACTAGTAAACTGCTTGGCCTGATTGTGCAAAATGTGGTTACAGAATTATCAACAATTCTTTTTAGAGTTGTTGGTATTTTTGTAGCTCTGCCTACCCCACTCTGGGAATGAAGGCGTGATGTTATGTATGTATGTAAAAACTTCAAACTTTAGACACACCAGTAGATAGGTATCTACAAATGTTTCTCGTGATTCATTTAGACTTATTTATTAATGAGCAGCAGGGTAAATATTGTTTCATTTTGCGGTCTAAATATCACTATCAAATAGAGATGGGTCATACACAGATTCAGGTTACCGTCTTTCCTGTGGACACACCGAAATTTTACGTTTTTAAGGCCTAATTTTCTGGCTAAGCCCATTCACGCAAAATCGCCATCAGGACTGCTTTAGACCTATCATATAAAAACATAACTTATATGCACATAAGCTTTTAACTATTGACCCAGATACCAAATAACTTTCAGAAAAATAAAGATTTAACCCGCCAATGTTAAAACTATTAAAACGATCGTGAAACTAACTAGGTACATAAATCAATGCAATGGTTAATATTGTAAATGGTTCTGCAGCTGTTTTAAACACTAGAAGATTTACTCATCGTCATTCCCACCATTTTTAATGTTTCCTCTATAGCTGTGGCCACTTCCTCTCAGCTATCGTTTTTTTCTCGTTCTGCTTCACTATTTGCGGTCGCAGTAACTTGCCAGTTGTCAGCACATACTGCTCATTGAGCCTTGACTAGGCAGTTTATCTTAATGATTTGCTTTCTGTTATTTATGTAACTGTCGTCTATATTAGAGCAGTTATACTACCGTAATACCAAAGAAGGCGGCTAACTGCCAAAGCATTATGTACTCTATTGTTAACCACATTAAATTTAATTTGTTTATGTTATTACCATGCGAGTTATATACCGCCTTTTTTGGTATAATGGCAGAAGTAATTTGTAACTTTAGTTGTATCATTTTTAACTATCAGTTTTAAATCGTTTGTGAGTAGGTGTTGTTTTTAATAATTTAATTCGGTAATGAAATTAAAACAATTCTGATTATTTCGCAAGAATCAACAGATAATCGTATTTCGTGTGCGTTCATAAATTATTTATACGAAGAGGAAGATTTATTATTGTAGGCTAAATTGTATTCCCAAAAACAGGAGAAATCTAGTGCCAGGTCACATAGCAATTATGAGCAGCAAGACTTTTTGCCAATAGTATTCTGAAAGTGGTAGACGTTATCTTTAATGGCAAATCCGTTAATATTTGGCAAATTTGGCTATCATGCGCCGCCGGTCTTTCAACTTATACCAACATTTACCAATAAAGAGTTAGACGTTTAGTCTACTTGTGCAAAATGTGAAGTGTTCCGCCAACCAGTAATTCGCCAACCAGTGGTTCGCCAACCAGTGATTCGCCAACCAGTGATCTACTCGTACCATAAAGATGGGAAAAAATTACTATCCATTTTGCCAATTTTCTTTGAAAAGTGCCCTACTTTCCTTCCTCACTCATTTCATTAAAATTGTTTAATTGTTTCAATTTTACCGAAAGAAACACGCACACGGCTACACTTTAATAGCAAATATCCCGGCATTTACGAGCAATCACTTAAAAACATTCCAACTTGGATTTTTCATTTTCTCTTATCCTTTACTTTCATTTATTGTCCGCCTCCTCTCATTAGACAACTATTTAAAAGCCACACTCAAATAGATGTTTACTTAACTGGCCGTTAAAGTGTTATCTTACAGCTCACTTAAAATAAAATAAGGTCAGCCGTATATCTTCTTAACAGCGTTGTCAGCTAAAAACATTGGAATCCGAAACAAACAGATAAAAAAGTGAAAGAGGACCCAGGTTGAATCACAGTTTAGCGAAAAAAGATGTCTTGTTAATATGAAACGAAATGTTAATGGCATAGAGGCATTCCATCGTAGTCCTCTGGGTTGGCAATGCATTTGAGTCTTAAGATTGTTGAGAAGTCAAATGTCTATAGGGTTCTATATTCCACTTACCACCAGGTGGCTTGTGCCATAAAAACTGTTAAAGAATAGGCTACAGTAATACTAATAGCACTAGGCTAGCCTATTTATCGTTATCGTACTCTCTCTGGCATTTGTCAGTAAGTATATTTGTGATGCTGAGAGAACGTGGAAGCGGCCCTATTGTCAACTTCCAACTCAATCATTAGGTTAGCTTTTATAGGGCCGTATAACCGATCTTGGCTTAGGTACATGCCCGTCTCAAGATACGTCAAGTCATATAAAACCATAATTTCTGACGCATCTTGTGACAGGCATCCCAGTCAATTAATTATTATTAAGGGCCGTATTAATAAACTGATCTCGACTGTAATGCTCAACTAAAGATGCATCGACAATTACAGTTTTCTATGGTTTGATGTATCTTGTGACGGGTATTTTGGTCAAGATGAGTTTAGTAAGGGCCATCTAAATAAACTCATCTTAACTGAGATGCGCGTCATAACATATGTCAAAGTAATCGTCAAACCATAGAAGAGATCAGCTTATTATTACGGCCCTAAAATGGCCCTTATCCATCTTGACATTGGAGTGTTATCGGGTTACAGTTTTTAAACCCATGCCAATAACGCAACATTCAAAATTGACTTGACAAACCAACATGAAAAGTTAAAATTAAACCTTGTAAAACGGAGCCAACAAGACGCACAGCAAATTACTTTTGGACATGCTTACATGCGAACTTTGAAATCATTTTTAACGCCAGCATCTCAGAAATATATACAAAGTAGCCCCGATGTGGGCCGCTGGGCACTGAACGCTTCGTCTCGCGTGCGGTGACACACGAAAGTGTATAAGTGCGTTTTTTTCCTTTTCGTGTCGAGATTGGAGGCGCCGGTAATTTGTCCTCAAGGGTCCGTTTTTTGTGACCGCTGTGTGATAGTTCCGCTTTGTGGTTTAAGTGACCGGAAATATTAAGCTACCAAAATTGGATTTGGGTTTGAATAGGATATAACATGAGCTTTGTGATTTTGAACACCCGACACAAATAATAGTGTTCATTAGACTGTACTAGCTGTGGCCCGCGACGCCGCACGTAGATGCGGTTTATCGCTGATCCTCGGGAATTTAACTGTTTGTGATAAAAAGTTACCTTACATCCGTCTCCGGGCTTGGTTGATGTGGACCTTGAAGACGAAACAAGCAAATGAACATACTTTAATATTTACATATAATTAAAGATAGATAAGGCAGTAAGAATAACTAAGTATAAAAAAAGTCACACATACACTCGTAATACACATGAAATTCATGCACGAAATCCAAGGATCTTAAATATTCGACACGTTGCAAAATATCAAAATTGTATCAAACTATTTTTAATCCTTAGACGTTTTTAATGTATACCTCAAAGGGCGGACGATGGATGCAAAATGGAAACGAAAGCATAAGATGGATAAGACTTTTATTAAATTCGAGTAATATTTATGTATAACAATATACGCAGTTTTAGTTACACATAATATCAGTAAGTGCACAATATCCTTCCCCTCCATAGTACATAATTAATTATTATGTAATTTTTCCTATAGTTATAAGTGGATAGTGAACCAGTCATATCCATATTATGCATTTTGGCATGATTTTGACGTAATTTGCATCCATCGTCCGCCCATTAGTACCTATACTAAGTGGGTACGAGTATATTGACAGCTGTCGTGATACCAAAGAAGGCGGCTAACTGAAAAGTAATATTAAGCATTTTCAATTTAATGTGGTTACTTATAGAGTATAAAATGCTTCGACTACATTGCAGTTAGCTGCCTTCTTTGGCATTACAGCAGAATGTGTAGTTCAGTTTTTGGTTCCAGGTAGAAGATATTAGTTAAAGTGTTAATTTATTCACTTATAATCATCTGCTATACAATAATTGCAAAATTGAATAATTTAAAAAAAATACAGAAGTAAACCGATACGTGGTTTAAAAAAAGGTTTATAGAAATTGAAATTGTATTAGTATCATAAGTAAACGTAACTAAGGTTAGTAGGTTTATCAAAGTAACTTTAAAGAAATTAGCGATTAACTCACACAAACAAACACAATACAAAATCCAGGCTTAAGTCCTTACAGCTTTTTTAAAATTCTTTAGACCATGACCATTTCTTGGCCACACCTATTACAAGAAGTAGGTACCAACCAACTTTTTAACTTTTTTGGTTAGTTCCGCATTGTTTTTTTTACTGGAAATTTTGGAACCTGCCCTATTAAATTTAAAACAATCACAACAAACAATCAACTCCCCTTGTTTTATCGACATTCATTTCATAGAATGTATAGCTTCACCGAAAACTTCATCGAAAGCTATTTTCTGCTGAAACTCTGTTGTTTCCAGGTTGTCTTAAACATTCATTACGTAGGTTAGGTTGGGTTAAACTTGTGACTATCACAAAATATACAAAAACTCGTCTATGAAATGCTAATTCTGTGAAGTGCTACGTTCTGCGAATTGAGTGTCTGTGAAACAAGGGCAGCTATTCCAATTCAACATAATTCTCAAAGAAACAAAACTTCATCAAACAATCCCAATTTGCAGTCAATTTGCATCGAACCGTACCCAACCCCAATTTCCTGTGATTTACGGGTTCCACTAATGAGACCCCGGCGCGTGTGGGTCCCACTTTTTTTTGAGACCACCTAGGGTCCCGTGCGGATGTCCAGTCTGTAATTGACACGACACAATAGTCTGACAATTTGGCACTTTAAAAAACTTCGTGTTTAAGCATTTTCAACCTTAAATTGATGAATTTGCGTTTAAAATAGAGGGAAGGAAGATTTGGTTTGTTTTTGGCTATTTTAGCAGGAAATTTAAATGAGACAATTTTTGATGGAACGGTGTTGAAAAGGTCGTTGTGAAACTGGCTCTATGTTGAACGGTCGATCGAGTGAGAAAAGTCACTCGACAGGTAAGAATGATAAGCTGAGAATCAACTGCACGCCCTTAAATGTGGTTTTTACGCTCCGACAGGTACTACTTCAACTCGCCGGTTCATATCGGTGCGTCGAATTCAACGACTGGTTTAAGATAATCAACTACATGTTTCTAAGAAATGCACAAGTTTAAATAAATATATAAAATAGACTTTACTCGCCCAAAAAAATTAACAGTGATACATAGTAACTGTGACCTCCACACTAGGCTGGGCCTGTCTCGTGAGGCCAATGCCATCCATTTACAGTGCTTTTTTCTTAATGTCTCTCGCTCTTCCATTTTCTATGAAACACGCGTGACATACTGACAAATGCGAGTGCGTGTCAGATTAGCTTTAAGAAAATGGAAGCTGTACAGATAACCTTCCTTAAGATTCTTATCTTTAGACTATCAATAAACAATTGCTTTCTTTAAGGAAATCGTATTTTCAGAGTGGAAAATGATGATGATTGTTGGAGACCAAATTTTGATTATAGCAACATTAATTTATAGTAGTATTTTTGAATGGTTGATATGGCAACCCTTGTTCTTTTCCGATTATCACACCGAGTCAACATAACGCTCTTGTTTTTTTTAAAATTTATCCTCTAAAATGCTCGCCCGGGGACCTACTTATATGTTTATGCTGCAAATAATGATGAAGACGAAGGCACAGCAATATTTGATGATCATACAATGTAAATCACTATAGTTTTATGGTAAGTGGAGAAACTTGGTTAATGTGAAGGCGGTGTAAAAAAAAATATGGCGATGAAAAGGCACTAGGACTCAGGCCACCTGATGGTTAGTGGAATTCGAGACCAGCCGCCTACTTCACCATCTTGACAATGACAAGTGACAGGTGACTATTCGGTATACATTGCAAAGTTAACACGCTGATACATCACTACGTTTCACACAAGCTGCGCCATGTACAATGAAACAACACCTGTCACCGGTCATTGTCTGAGTGGTGAAATAGGGGCAGATGTTTGAATTCTCAAGACTGCAACCCTAAGACCTCAAATGCGTTACCAATCCTGGGGACTGAGATGGAATGCCTTTATGCTAGTAATTTCACTGGTTGACTTATCCTCACACCGGAACACAACAATGCGAAAATTGGCGGTAGGTTAATGGATAAGATGGTGGTAGCGATCCGGACGGAGCTTGCACAGTCCTGTTGAAATAATAAAACCGGGCAAGAGTATATCGGACCATGCTCAGTGTAGGTTTCCGAAGCCGTTAAGTACCTACTACAAACATAAAAATCATCAAGTAATAGCTAATTGCCTGGATCTCAAGAACCAATGAAGTGGTGGTGATATCTACATAGTCGTGATAGTTTTCTTTTAAAATTTGTTACATGCCATATATGATTTTTTTCATATTTTTAGTATTTGCAGTTTGGGCTGTAAAAGAAAAACTGTTTGCACAAACCCGTAATATTTTTGAAAGACCTATCCAACGACATCCCACACAATAGGATAGACGAGAAAAAAAAATACATCCCCACGTTACGTGTATCCCCTACACGTAACGTGGGGATGTATTTTTAGGTCACTAGTAGAATGACTCGGTCGCAAAATTACCGACTCGCAAAATGACCCCATCGCTTGTAGCCCACATCTCAAAATGTCTGAGTCGTAAAATGACCACATCGCTTGTAGCCTACTTCTCAAAAGGTCCGAGTCGCAAAATGACCACATCGCTTGTAGCCTACTTCTCAAAATGTCTGAGTCGCAAAATGACCACTTCGTTTGCGTTACTAGGCAGGTTAGGTTCGTTAGGTAACTTCAAATGCCCGAAGGGCAAATTTCCCAAGAATAGCAGCCCCGCCATGCGGGGCTGCGTCGACTTTGCTAAGACAGGCATAAAATGAAAAAAGCAAAGTGGTCATTTTGCGGCTCAGTCATTTTGAGATGTGGGCTACAAGCGATGTGGTCATTTTGCGACTCGGACGTTTTGAGAAGTAGGCTACAAGCGATGTGGTCATTTTACGACTCAGTCATTTTGAGATGTTGGCTACAAGCGATGTGGTCATTTTACGACTCAGTCATTTTGAGATGTTGGCTACAAGCGATGTGGTCATTTTGCGATGTGGTAATGTTTCGATCTAGTCACTTTACTAGTGACCCGTATTTTTTACCCTTTGTACCCTCAAAAAAAATGATTTTTTACATTTTATTGTAGCACTTTGTTGGCGTGACTATATGCATATTCAGCACTAAGAGTTTCTGCGCTAGGCTGCGGTCGGACGGACGGACGGGCGGACGGACGGTTTGACTACGGAACCCTAAAAAGGAATGAGTTAATTTTCCAAAACATGTCTGATTACGGTGGTTTATCTTTATTGTTACGGTTTATTTTAAATTAAAACAAGGAAATAATTTCCGTTGATCTTAAGAACTTGTTGTTAATGAAAATAATGAATAAGTAAGCCATCATTGTATCGAATATCACTTCATTCATTGTTTAGTTTCATCATGCTGAAACCATGATGTTTTCAGGATACATATCTTAAACATTAATTACGTAGTACGTACGTAGACTTGTGACTAACATTCTGCGTATCGACACGTTGTTCGTTGAAAGGTATTTTGATAAAATAATACCGGTATATTGTGGCCGTGTGGTTGCCGGGTCAGAATAGTGGCACTCCATGTCTTCCCGTGGATGTCGTAAGAGGCAACTAAGGGAATGAGGGCTTCTAGTACGGTTGGTTGTCTAGGCGATGGGCTTGCAACCTGTCACTAATACACTAGTAAACATCTTAGCCTGCTTGTGCAAAATGTGGTTACAAAATTGCCAACAACTCTTTTTGTAGTTGTTGGTATTTCTGTAGCTCTGCCTACCCCACTCTGTGAATGAAGGCGTGATAGTATAAATAAAATAAAATAAATAAATATCACAGGACAATCTCACACAAATTGACCTAGTCCTAAACTAAGCTCTAGGCTTGTAAGTCCTATGGGTACTAGACAACGATAAATATACTTATATGTATAGAGAAATACATAGAAAACATCCAAGACTCAGGAACAAATATTCGCGCTCATCACACAAATATCTGCCCTTACCGGGATTTGAACCCAGGACCGCTGGCTTCGGAGGCAGGGTCACTCCCAACTAGGCTACCGTGTCGTCAAAAGTAAAGTATGTATGATGATAATTGATAAAATAATAGGTACGCCGATAAAGTCGATCTTTGTGACGATTTTTCATACACAAATTTAAAAAAGGAACGTATGTATGTTGGGGAGAAGTGGCATGAAAGAGCCAGTTTTCTTTACGTAGGAAAAAATACAACTTGTAATGAAAAAGATGTAATTTTTTTATTTGAAAAATTATTCTTTATTTATTTGAGTACGTAATTTCGTACAAAAAATCCTTAATAATATATAAAAATCAACGAAATATGCATTTCAAAAAAATGTGTCATTCGGCTCTTTCATCACAGCTCGGTATTGAAAGAGCTGCCATAAGTTTTGAAAGAGCCGGTAAGTATAACAACGCGTAATTGTGAAAATTACCAAAAAAAAAACTGCGACATAAAAAAAAAACTTAAATACAATTCTAACAATATTTTTTA
Organism: Acleris holmiana; assembly: GCA_949316455.1. Classification (NCBI taxonomy): domain Eukaryota; kingdom Metazoa; phylum Arthropoda; class Insecta; order Lepidoptera; family Tortricidae; genus Acleris; species Acleris holmiana. The sequence goes on from OX438784.1 coordinate 6,592,995, forward strand.
AGTATTTGCTAACATTTCTTCACAAAAAAGAACAATTCTATCAGTCATTTTAAGTACTCGTTTTTAAAGCATTCTTAATCTTAACATATTAATCAGTCAGAGGTACGTAATTATACTTTCTACAGAACTTAGCATATAGGTGGTTTTTTTTATTAAAAAGTCTCTAAATAAAAAATAAACTTCTATCAAAACCAACATCATTAAATCTCCAAGAACTTCAAAAATAATATTGCTATCTTTGAGCCTAAATATCTATCTAGTCATTAAATATCAGACTGTTAGGAACATCAAATATATGTTTTTTAAGCTTAAAAACATTTCTTACAAAAAAAAATCAATTGCCCCTTAATGCCACAAGACTCATGAGCCCAACCAAAACAAATTTTGCATTGAAACCAATCTTGATCACTGTTTCCATATGACTTGCTACAAACTGTGCAATCATCACTGTTTGTGTTTGTTTTGGAGTTTTTTTGCTTACAACAACCTTTTTTTTTACTTCAGCTAATAGGATAGAGTCGGAATCAGATGAGTCACTTTGAAAAGAAGAATTTACCGGATTCTTTCTTGAATTTCTATTGAGAGTTTTTATGGATTGTTTTGTACTCATTTTCTTAACTTTCTTTTTTGTTTTTTTTGCATTACCTTCTTTCTCTTCTAATCTATTTTTTTCTGGAGTATCAGTTACTATGGCAGATGCCATTTTTCTACTCTTTCGTGTAGTGTTTAGTCTTGGGCCCGCTTTGGAGAATGGTCTTATTGTTGCCGGTGATATTATTTGTTGGCCAGAAGAACTCGGAATCGCATCAACTATAGGAGTAGATGTTACACGGGGAGATGGTATGATATTCTGGTCAGTTATATCATTTTCTTTGTCAGCTATATGTGCGTTTGTAGAAGGCGGAGGTGTGGCTCTTAAATTACCTTCAATATTTTCTTCCTCCACGTTCAACTCGTTAGCTTCATTTGGATCCGGTCTATCAGTAACATATGAAGATAAAAATTGTTCCTCATTAAATATATTCGAATTCAAGGGGTAAATTCCTGTTTTTAAAAATCCTTGTGTTATATTCTGAGGGCTAAAAGCTGACAGATATGCTTCCCTTACGAATTGCCCAACTTCATAAATAGTCACCGTTTTACCAGGGTTCGATAACATCCATTCGTTCATGGAAATGCGATATCTAGTTTTGAAAGGCCCATATACTGTGACATCTAGTGGTTGCAGTTTATGGCTGCAGTGCGGTGGAAATGTGACTATGATGATTGAGTTTTGTCTGGCAAATTCGACCACTCTGAGATTCACATGAGAGCTGTGATTGTCCATTAATATCAATGATGGATTCTCATTTGATGGCTTTATGTGCAACACAAAGTGTTCAAGTGCTTTAACAAAACAGTCCTCGGTCATCCATCCAGAAGCTTGAGCCAAACCTAGAGCTCCAGGCGGACCACGACTTAACATAATATCCTTGTAGTTTACTCTAGGAAACACAAAAATGGGCGGTAAAAAACCACCAGCAGCATTAATAAAGAACAGAGTTGTCACCAACGTTCCTCGTTCGGCTGAAGTTACTTGTCCAATTTGTTTGGAACCTTTTTCAGCTATGATTTTAGGGGGATTGGTGACTGTACTGCAGCCTGTTTCGTCGGCGTTAAAAATCATATGGGGAGGAAAATTGTGTTTGCGTAAAACAATGCTTAATTTCTCAAAAAACATTCCTACATTTGTTTTGTTAAAGGATGTTGCACGGGATAGAGAAGTGCTTTCAGGTTTTCTCACACTTAAATCTTCACTAGCAGTTTCGGCTTCTTTCCATTTATCTGGGCAAATATCACTGGCTTTGGCATAATCAAATGCCAGTTTCTTAGTTTGATGCCTTGTTAAGCCATAGCACATTTTAGAAGCAGTCTTTAAATAATCCGCAAGCATGTTTTCCTGCTCCGATGTGAAAATACGCTTGTTTCCTATATTAGGACAGTGTTTATATGGTAATTCACCAGTATTCTTTGCTTTTTTAACTATTTTTGCTAAATAAGCCCGCGATATATTTAAGGAAAGTGCAGTTTTATTTATAGACTGGCGTTTTTCTAAAACTTCAGCAACTGCCTCTTCAATTACCGATTTATTGGGTCTTTTTCGTTTTTTTGAACCAACTGTCGCCATAATGAAATATCTGAAGCAAATAATTTAATAGTATTATGAAAAAATTTACGTATATAGTATTAATTTATATTATTTACAAAAAGAGTTTCAAGGTTATGAAAGAGCCGGCTTTTTCAATGCCCACTGACCCGGCTCTTTCACAACTTGTTCTAAAAAAATATATAACCTTCAAAATAACAACAATATCAGACGTTTTGCAAATAAGTTTTTATGCAGCTGCAAAGCCAGATATATGCACCAACTGACTCTATAATTGTTAGCAAAAAAATACCAAAAATCATTTAAAATGAAACAAAAAACTTACTTTTGAGTGCCTAAAACTTCGACTCGATGCACCGATGGCGGTTGGTTTCGGCGAACTGTCAAATGTTTGTGGGGGACGGGAAATCGGTGTTGCCACTTAAAAATAATATTGCCAACCAAATCTGTTTTAAAACTACCGAAATAATGCAAGTGGCTCTTTCAAATCCTGGCTCTTTCATGCCACTTCTCCCCTATGTATGTAAACTCTTTATTGCACAAAAATATAAATATTACAATTATAATACTAAATTAATGTACAAAGGCGAACTTATCCCTAAATGGGATCTCTTCCAGCTAACCCTGAAGCAAATGAGTATAGACAATGCATGGGGAACGTTTCAATTGTTTTCAAAATGTGTCCGAGCACGGCGGTTTATTTTTATCTTGACCTCATTTTTATTGTAAAACACAGACTATGTTACGATTTCTTTAAAATTAAAACAGGGAAACCATTAAAACCAACGGTTTCTGCAATAAAGTCATTTTATTAACTAGATCTCTTAAGTGAGCTTTTATGTTTCACTATTTTATAGAGTTGTTATGATGGAATTAATTTAACTTAACGATTGACTAATTGATTTTATGTCTTTTTAATAGTTTGGAGTTGGAAACATGGTCGAAATTATGAATAAGAATCGGTGAGAGTGCCGTTTCAATGTCTCGAAAATCGAACAATATCTACCTTGACCTTGTCTGCTTCGGTGTGTATGTGTGTCGGTTTGATAGAACGTATGAACGGAATTTAAAGCGCTAATATTAGTGGTGGTAGGACCCTGTGCAGGGTCTGTCCGGATCGCTACCACCATCTTATCCATTAACCTAGCGGAAAGCAGCAGAGGTGTGGGATAAGACAACCGGTGAAATTACTAGCATGGAGGCATACTATATCAATAGGGCTAAGAATTTTAGTAGTGTATTAGTGACAAGTTGCAAGCGCATCGCCTAACAGTAGCTACTACAAGCCTTTATTCCCTTACGGCCGAACCCTATACTGCCCTGCTAACAGAAAAGGCAGTATCTCAAATTCTAAGGTCAAAGCAGATGCAATCCTATCTTGTTGGTTATAAGGTTGCATTGGCTACAGGAGTTTTGTCTGAGATACTGCCTTTTGTGTTAGCAGGGCAGTATATTGAAACCGCGGATAGATAAGTCTTAATTCGGGTTGAAATTTGACATTTGCCCATGCAAAATGTGTCAAATTTTAATTCGAAGTAAGGCTATCTGTCCGCGGTTTGAATATAGGGTTCGGCCGTTAGTCGCCTCTTACGATCCACGGAAAGAATGGAGTGGCACTATGCTAACCGGGCAATCACACAGGAGACAAAAACAAATTTATATTGAAACAAGATAGGTTTTTTTTTTAAGTATAACTTATTTCTAGGCAATGGATGCCAATCTCAGCATGTGCCCAAGCCCAGTGCTGGTTTTCAGATTGGCCCCTGGGTGGAGTGGTCGCTTCGCATGCTTACAACTTATATTTCGAAGAAGATCATATTCGCAAAACATGATATACTAATATCGTAATATAACATGATATTCGCAAATAGTGGAATTAGGTTATAGAATCGTAGGTAGGTTTAGGTTATGTTAGTTTTACAGAAGGCCCGGAGGGCCAAACCTCCCAGAAATAGTCAACCAGCCAGTCTAATTGATGTCTTGTTAATAATGATGTTTTGAGAATATCGTCTTTTGCGAATATGACGTCTTCCGAATATCGTCTTTTGCGAATATGACGTTTTGCGAATATCGTCTTTTGCGAATATGACGTTTTGCGAATATCGTGTTTTGCGAATATGATATTAACATACTAATCGCTTACAACATGCAGGCATACGAAAGAAAAAAAAATTAACAATACGCCGCACCTTCAGAACAACAAAAAGTGACCCAATTCAAAATTTCAGCTTTAAAACTTCAAGTCATAAATTATTGTAGAGACCTAAAACGATATTTAAAATTTCTGAATTAGGTCACTACTGTTCTGAAGGTGCGGTATGGGCTTGTGCGTCCGTGTTTGTATGAGTGCGTTTTTATGAGTTTGTATGTTGATGTTTTATAAACTTATATACAAGACATACATCACGACACATAGACGATAGACGACACGCTAGCCTAGTTCGAAGTGACTCTGCCTTCGAAGCTAGGGGTCCTGGGTTCAAATCCCGGTAAGGGCAGATATTTATGTGTTGAGCACGAGTATTTTTTCCTGAGTCTTGGATGTTTTCCATGTATTTAAGTATATATTTCTCTATATAAGTAAGTTTATCGTTGTCTAGTACCAATAATATAAGCCTAGAGCTTATATGTACTTTGGGACTAGGTCAATTTGTGTGTCATTTTCCTGTGACTTATTTATTTATTTACTTAAATATCTATAGTTCGGCTATTTCGCATATACAATCTTGAGATTGTAGTCTTAAAAATTTAAATACCTATGGGTCTCACATTCCACTTACCATCAGGTGGCCTGAGTGCTCGTGAGCTCCTTGCCTTAAAAAATACTTTTAAGGTTTCAACTTTCATAAGACATGATTATCACCTCTAAAATCTACGGTCGCAAATACGCCGGGGGAACTTTGTCAATAATGGCCCTAAGAACCAGTTAACTTTCTTTCACTTGACAAAAAGTCCTTTCACGAAATCAATAGAGCTAGTAATTGTTCGAATGGCCGTTCGGTCGTTACTATAACGGCTTTGGTCGTTTCCGCCGCCCATTAGTGGACCACAGGCTTTTGCTTCAATTATTCGTTGTACCGCGTTTCTTGTCGTTCTGATAGGTCAACTGTTTTGTTGGAATGGCTGCCTTTCGATCTCATTACAAACTTTATCGCATTTTGATAAATGAGAAAATCAACCTTTAGAGCCACACAATGTTGTCCAAAACGCAGGACAGAAGCGATCTCGTTTTGTTAGGAGAATGTATTTTTTAGCCCGTGTGGTTGCCGGGTTAGAATAGTGCCACTCCATGTCTTCCCGTGGATCTCGTAAGAGGCGACTCAGGGAATAAGGGCTTGTAGTATTGTTAGGCGATGGGCTTGCAACCTGTCATTAATACACTAGTAAACTTCTTGGCCTGATTGTGCAAAATGTGGTTACAGAATTATCAACAAGTCTTTTTAGAATTGTTGGTATTTCTGTAGCTCTGCCTACCCCACTCTGGGAATGAAGGCGTGATGTTATGTATGTATGTATTTTTTATTATACCGTAGCTTAGTATTAAATCTGTAAAAAAAATGCAAGCTTAGTTTATAAATAAATTGATAAGAAAGTTGGTCCCACCGTTACGCAGGAGACAAAACTGCCCTCCTAAGCTAAAACACAGTATGTCAGATTCAATTGCCAAAGTAGATTCAATCTTCTCTTGTTAGTAATAAGGTTTTGATTGCTACAGGAGACTTATTTGACATACTGCTATTTGGCTTAGCAGGGCAGAAAAGATGCGTGGATAAAAAAGTTGATCCACCCAATCTGTCCTTTTCTAAAGCTTACCAACATCATTTTGTTAGAGCGAGGATACCAACCACGGTTCCGATCCGTCGAGCGGCGCGAATCGGTATAGAAAAGTCGTGAGACCTTTTCGCTGCAAAGTGATAAAGACAACTACTGATAGTAGCCTGTCACTACCTGCATAGGTCATACACATAATTAGTATCTAACCTAATGTAAAGTGTATGAAAAAAAAACGGCAGTGTCACAACTTGTGAAACTTGAGTCACGTGAATAAGTCGTCATGCATGTTACGTTTACATTGGCGACACGCTAGCCTAGTTGGGGGAGTGACCCTGCCTTTGAAGCTAGGGGTCCTGGGTTCAAATCCCGATAAGGGCAGATATTTGTGTGATGAGCACGAGTATTTGTTCCTGAGTCTTGGATGTTTTCTATGTATTTGAGTATATATTTCTCTATATAAGTAAGTTTATCGTTATCTAGTACCATAGTACAAGCCTAGAGCTTAGTTTGGGACTAGGTCAATTTGTGTGACATTGTCCTGTGATTATTATTATTATTATTATTACATAATATTCCGTCCACCATAGCAAAAAAGCAAAATGCTGACGTAGACTCAATACTCTTATACTGCCTTCTTCTTTTAGGCTGCAATATTATGGTATCAATTGACGTAAAGAGCTCAATAAGAAACTTGCAGCTCGTTAAGGATTTTAATTGCTTGTTTTTTTGTTGAATTATGTATAAGTTGATAAGTTGGTAACAATGCCGTTGTTTTTTCTGATATTTACAGTAATAGTAAATTTAATATTAGTAGTCGGATCTCTTAAACGTTAAGTAAGAACTTGCAATATTAAAAAACAACCAGACGTTAACAATATAAAACCAGACTTTGATGATAATTATACAAATGATGTTACCGTTTAATTACAATTCGGGATATGTATGTTAATTGAAAGCCAATTTCGTCGTTAATAGAGAAAAGTCCTCCAAAACATGTCTTGAATACATCCCTATCGAATAAAAGCGGCGCTTTTCACCTAAACATCGATACCATGGTTACGTTCATATTTTTCAACCATCATCGATATACTAAAACGTCTAACACACCCCAGCCTCCCCGAAGCCTCAGCCACATTTCCTAGGGGAGGCGCGGGCGTTATGAAAATTTGACGCGTTTCGATATGCGATGATACGATAAGGGGTTATGTTCTTAGCGATATTTGCCCCCGTTTCCCCTTTTGGTAGCGGTTTTACTTTATGTTCTTTTATTGAAATTGAGGCGCGAAATGCGTTAGGTTTTTTATTGGGTTGTTTTGGGTGCTATTAGTTTGATAGACAATGAATAAATCTTCAATAAAGAACTTAGAGGATACATTGAAGTTGTTTTTTTATCTAACAAACATTAAGGCGAGATAAAAATAATATGCTATATATTTGTTTTTTTAAAAGAAACCCCTCCATCTCACTGATTCGTTACTTTAATTGTTTGATATATGGCTAGCAGTGGGAAAATTCTGCCAGGTTGGATGTTTATAAGTGATCGTGGAAATGGTTTGCCTTACAAAGGGGTTGAAAATGAAGCATGCTTAGCACCTTTGCTCTTTCAACTTGAAAAAGTACTTATATGATAACCACTCCAGGTAAAGGAAGAGTATTCTATAAATGAGCATAAATGAGCATATTATATTGCTAAACCATCCACCACTGAGTTCAACCTATCAATATAAATTTATATCCTCTCTAAAACATTTTTACATAAAAATATACGTTGATATATTTTATATCCAATCCATAATGTGAGAGGCCATAAAGCGGGGCGTATTTCAAAAGTGTAAATATACGAGAGAGGAGGGGGCCGGTATAAAATGTTATATTGCTATTTATACCGCTTTAGAAAGATTACTTTATGCGACGTTTGGTGTTGATATTAAAAAAAGTGTTTACACTTACCTAAATTGTGAGTAAAGTTTTTATTTCCCCCTAAATGTTAACAGATAATACTCGTACGTATAGATAGATAGGTATGACATTATGACAATGAATACTTAGGTAGGTACCTAGGTACTAACTTATGGCTGCTTTAGACGACACGTTGGCCTAGTTGGGAATGACCCTGCCTCCGAAGCCTGCGGTCCTGGGTTCAAATCCCGGGAAAGGCAGATATTTTTTCCTGAGTCTTGGATGTTATCTATGTATTTAAGTATGTATTTCTCTATATAAGTAAGTTTATCGTTGTCTAGTACCCATAGTACAAGCCTAAAGCTTAGTTTGGGACTAGGTCAATTTGTGTGAGATTGGCCCCTGATATTTATTTATTTATAGTGTCGCAATTCTCATTATAATTTCGTTATTTACTTACATTCAACGTGAGCCCACTTTTTAATAAAAAATATTGCAGAGTTGACATGTATGTATTTTGTTCTCTTTGCCTTTTTTGTAACGATGTATTGATGTATTTTGGTCTAAAAGTTTAATGGTCACACAAAATGATGTTAACGGCCAAAATTTATTTGTAACTCGTGGAAACTGTCGCATTATTTAATTTGATCATTCAATATAGCCACTAGCCAATGTAGGCGAGTAAGCTTAATTCCTTGTTTTTTTTTTAATACATGTATATGGTAAAAAAACAACCATCAGAACTCCGCAAAAAAACTAAAATGTCTTATTAATTACAATTGCTAACAAAATACGTGTTATAACTATTAAAGGCGGTAGTAAAAAACTATATGGTAGGTATTTTATCTAAGCAAGCATTAACAGCAACCCAATCCAAAGATAGCAAAAAAAAACCAAAAGTATTATACCACATTAAACAGGCAGGTACCTACTAAAATTATACGAATAGAATTCCATATCAGGGTCAACCTCCGAGATTACACTGTGGTCCACCCGATGACAGCGAGGGACAAAATTTTAATGAGCCAAATGAGCGAGCGTGCGGATAATCGCTACCGCGCTATGTGAACCTCTCACGGGCGTAATTAACTCATACATAAACGAGTCTCTTTCGTACAAAAGATGTCAAAATTACCTTTTTTTAGGAGCGACGCAACACGCTATAAAAGTCATAAAACTAGATGTCAGATAAAACTCGTCTCTATTATTGTTTGAAATTATTACACAAAAGCAATTACGGTTACAAAATGCAACGGTTTACAGTATATGAATTGCTTGCTTCCTTTAAACATGCAATTTCAAGTTTTAATAGCACTGGCTTTACCTTTAGTTACAGTTTTCAGTTTACTTTGTAATAAAATAATTTTACTAGTTTCAAAGTTACCATAGATGCAAATGAAATTGTAATATATTTAAAATAAAGCGACCATATAACCTAGTAGACTAACGAGCTAGCACGAGAAATAAGAGCAATATTCTTTAGGGATAACGACAAACCAACAAAGGCACTAAAAGCCCGCAGCCCCTTTGTCCAGTCAAACAAGTGCAATGTTGTTTCAAAATGCAACCTAAACCTGTATCCCGATTGCACTGCGCTTTCATCCGTTGAATATAATATGAGCACGCCGTTTCCCGATTCCCGTTCGGTACGTAACTAGTGGGAATTGGTAGTCGCTTGTTGCGTGCAATATGCATGAGATTTTGTCCGTTCATTTTTTCGTTTGCACCACTGTGCAGTTGTAATTGAAAAATGTTGAGCTGCAGGTACTGCAAGTTTGATAATTGCGTTCTCTTGTTCGTCTAGCTGCAGAATCAATTACTTGCATGGCTATTCGTTTGCGAAGATAGCGGGCCGGATTGCTTTGCAGAGAATTATAATATTTATCAAACGTACGTGGGCTGGTTAATAGTAATCGGACATAACAATGAGTTATTATCTTTTTGTGCAATGTACCAGAAGTCGCTTGCCCAGTTTTATACATTCTAAATAAGATAAGATAAGATAAGATTCATTTATTGTCAGAAACTGTGTACAATTAGGTCACATCATATAAAAGGTCCAACAGTTTGCCCATGACAATGTTCCTAATGACTACAAATGTCTTAAATGCATTTACGATACTTAACAAAATTTCATATAATACTCCAATATTACTCGTTGTATTTACGAAGACGGAATTAAAACTAGTAGTAGGTACTTTTTAATAAAATAACAATGTTCTTAACTAACTGACCAATTTAACATAATACAAGCGTTTCAGATATAATCATAACATTGCGATTCATTTACAATTCACAACACTTCCCTATTCAACTCAAGACAAATAGCCGCCAAAAATATTACCATTCAAAAATTCCGCTCAACACTATATCAAGTGCACAGTGGTTCAAATCATATCAAGGCGCGGACAAATGCGAGAGCCGAGTGATGGAACGTCTATTCCCTTGTGACGTGCCAATTAGACGTCAGGCATTCGTCTTCCTTCCCGGTAGGGGATGGAGCATGGAAGACAATGTTTTGTTTTTGGTACAGCCTTGTTTATGACGAATACTTTGCTAGGGTGTGCATTTCATGGGTTTAAGTAAAAATGGCGACGCAATTTTGATCTCAGTTACGTAAATAAATTTTTCATAATTTTTCATGCAACGAAAAACTTACTAACGCTTGTTTTTATATCTTTACTTTACTCGTATGAAGCCAATAACCATTACAATGTATACTCGTTGTTTTTTGTATTTTGGTTGGATACAAAGTTCAATCGGTAGAGAATGCCTTACCTTACGGCATTAAGTTCGCCTTTTGTATATTAAGTGTAGGTATTATTTTGTGCAATAAAGATTAAATAAATAAATAAAGTTGTAGATGACTCAACTACAAGCTAAAATTAAATAAAACAATTTGTATTTTATGACAATAAATTGTTTATTCTCTCTTAAATAATGCTTAAAACGATACAAAAACTTCCAACCCTTTTTGATTTCGTGGTGACCTTGTCGAGAGTGAAAAGGGTTCCCCATGGATATCATAAAAGGATTACCCTCAGGCGCTTAAGCCCTTCAATGTTAATTAGTTTATTAATTTTACTTCGCGATTATCTTTTACGTAATTAGTTTTTTCAGAGGGGCAATCTTTTAAACAAAAGGCCGTTTGTACCTTTTTATTATATTATTATTTTTGTAGAACTTGATTATATATTGATTTACAAAGTATTACTATATTCTGTATTTCAGACTTTTAGAGTTACATGATTATGAAGTTGCTTAATCTTCCTTGTAGCAAAAGCAACAAAATCCATAAAGTATTTTTTTGTGGCTTGTTTTTAACAGCATTTTCGCATTGTTAATAGCATAAATCCAAAAATAACAATTCCTTAGAATTCGATATCATTTTACCATAAATTTCCACAGTTTTAAGAGCGCCCCAATGCTACCAACACGCATGAATCATACGCGCTAACCGGATTACGGTTGGCAGAACCTCGTTGCGTACCCTTTTCCGCCCTGATCCCATGTGACAGTGCGTAACTAATCGCTTTTATATAGGGTCTGTGGTAGCGGTCATGTACGTTGTGACTTTTGCTTTTTTCTTTGTGTTTGGTTGGGATACACTGGCTAAATTGGTATTTTACAGCTTAAAGGTGAGAAAAGAAACATTACCAGACGAAAAAATCTTTCATCTACTACGTGATGGTAGATAGTTTTATGAATCTGAGTTCTCGATAACGTTCACGTTTTATTGACCCAATCACGCATGAACCCTGTCTTAAATTAGGACAAACAATACTTTTACCGAAAATAATATAGGTTATGATAAAGTTACGCTAAATAAGCAAATTGTACGCGGAAAAACTCGCAGGAAAAAATACAACATCTACCTAGTCGCTTATCTAAAACAAATCCTACTCATACCTTATCCTTGACTTAAAATAATCAAAACATTAATTAGTCTTTCTGTAAAAATAATAGTCCTCATAATTCGTCTGAGCCTTTGTCATTCTGCCACAGACCAATTATCCAGGCCCTATAATTCGCCCTAGATTCGTGCAGGGCTCGATTAGACCGAACAGAAGTTACGGCATAATCAACAAAATGGCGGAATCGCGGCACGACTTGCGACAAAATAAAGGACGATCTTTAAAGCAAAGGTGCATATAAAGAAACATAAAATTGACAGTAGCTTTAGCTAGAGATAAAAGTGCAATACAATTATAGTCAAGTCTAACCAGAGATATATGAGGTACGGCCATATCGTGGAATTTTATTATATAAAATTAATTTTCTGTATAATAAACAGCACCCTCATGTGAGACACCAGACATATTTCTGCCATTTTATTTATTTATTTAATTTAAACGTACTCGTACAGTCCATATAGATCGTTTAACATATTAATCTTAAAAATATGTTCAGCATTATAATAATATTAATTATTAATTAATTAGGACAATATTGCATCTTCTCCACAGTTATTCTAAACTAATCTCACTTTTTAACTCAAGGACGAATTATTATCAACTGAGTTTAAGTTGTCCCATCAAATATTACAAACAACACTAAAATTTTTAGGACCTGTATTTACAATTTTACAGTAATGTAGCTTTAGCTCGGTCGCTCGACCGAACTACGAACAAAAGCCGTTTTGAGAAAAACACCTCTTGTCAAGCATACAAAATTCAAAATATAATACCCGTACGACAGTTGAGATCTATTTGTGATGAAATCTTACTGACACATTTATTTAGAGTAGGTATGAGCAAGAGGCCAATACATTTTTATGAATCTAAGACATTAAAAAGATACAGAACCAAATTACACTTCGCTTAGTACTTCTACCTTCCAGTACAGCTTCTATTATAATCGACTCTACATAAACCAAAAAAAAAGTCACACCGACGTGATTAAATCTCACAGTTTTCGTTTACAACTCGGCTCCATCTTTAAAGTTAAACACCGAAGAAACATAACCTGTAACGATTCGAAGCAACGAGTTATGTATTCCCGCGCAATTGCTACATAATTTGTGGTCACGTGAAGCAGCCATTACGTTTTGTCGGTCGGCCAATGGGAGCATTCCGTTTAATGCGGTTCCATATTTGAAAAGAAAAATATGAAACATGAATTCGTAATTTGAATTTGGAATGGGCTGCGTTTAAGAATGGTGTTTAGGAAAGATTAATTTTATACGGTAGATTGCTTTACATTGTTATAGTTTTGATGTAAAATATACCTACTGTAGCTGGTTTTATTTAAATATTAAAATGCACATATAAGCTATTTATTCAGATTTAAATTGTAAATCGTTAGATTCGTGAGTATTTTGATAAAATATTATATCCTTTTATTCGACACTGTGGGGCTAGACAAGTTGAATTCGACAATCGTTAGCGATTATGTTACGATAAACAAATGTATGGAATTGACGTAAGCCACCGAGATGCTCACGTGGCAATCTCGGTAGCTTAAGTCAATTCCATATATTTTTCAGTCGTAAAATAATCGCTAACGATTGTCGAATGCAAGTTGTTTAGCCCCACAGCTTAGAACATATTGTAAAAGATCACTGGCCATTAACAAATGAAGACATAAAAAAAACCAATTTAAACGGAAAAATAATATACAAAATGAAAATGAAATGGAAGATGGAAGAGCTTGGATTGTATCCTTAAATGCTTAACTTTTCGTTCGGCTCTATATTGCCCTCGTAAGCCAAAAGGCGGAATTTCAAATTCAATAGCCAAAGCGGATTCAATCCTGTCCCGTTAGTAATGAGGTTTAACTTGCTACAGGAGTTTTGTCTGAGGTATTAATTTGTCTTAGCAGGTTAAAAGTATATTCTTCGTCCGTTTACAGTACATTTTTTAAGTCTTTAAGATTTGAAACTCTTTAAAAAATCGCGTATTTTCTTGTTACTGCGCCTTTTTTTTATTCCAACTCGACCAAATCTTGCGTATACATATTAATTTCAGTACATAATTAAATCTCTGTGTAAAATATATACCTGCTTAAAAAGTAATGAATACATTAAAATACTATAGGCAACAAAATATCATTTGATATCACTGACATTGAGCATAATGTACTTACCTACTTACCTACCTATTTAACATCAAAACTCATCTCACGCGTCATTTAATACAAATCGATCTATTACGGAATAACCAATGATTACCGAACGCCCGACCAATCACAGCGCTCGGTTACTAACGTAATTTATTGAGTTTCGAATTTTAAAAACGTAATCTGTCCGCCATCTTGGTAATTTTGAAAAGTTACGTGTAACTGCTACTTTGAAGTGATTGGGAACGATTACGAGTTGTTTTTAATATATGATTATGATTTCTAAGGTTTAATTTTAACCTGAGAACATATTTATATGAACAGACAATTTAGGGTATCCTAAAAAAAATACTGAGCTCAGTCAAATCTACTTTACTTGCATATTGATCCATTAGGTACATAGTTGCGACCGTTGAGGGTAATTTTATTGTAAGTATCTTCAAAATAAAATAAAACAGGAAATTTTCCTCCTTAATTATTGGCTGTCACTTCTTGTTTTAACAAGGTGTATTTCGCCAATGTCGAGTTTTAGATAATCACCATGCACTTATTAGAGAAATAAGTCCATGGATATCACATGCGAGGACAATTTGATCCGTTGAAGAGAAAAGTCTAGTGGACTAAGCACCAATTTCACCATACGATGTTAAATTTAATCAATGTTAATCGACTGTTACTTTATATATTTTGACAAATGTTTTCGGTCTAATCGTCTGTTAACGGCCGAACCCTATATTCAAACCGCGGATAGATAAGGCTTACTTCGGGTTGAAATTTTACATTTGCCCATACAAAATACATACATACATAACATCACGCCTTCATTCCCAGAGTGGGGTAGGCAGAGCTACAGAAATACTAACAACTCTAAAAAGACTTGTTGATAATTCTGTAACCACATTTTCCACAATCAGGCCAAGAAGTTTACTGTGTATTAGTGACAGGTTGCAAGCCCATCGCCTAACAATATTACAAGCCCTTATTCCCTGAGTCGCCTCTTACATCCACGGGAAGACATGGAGTGGCACTATTCTAACCCGGCAACCACACGGGCTACAAAATGTGTCAAATTTTAATCCGAAGTAAGGCTATCTCTCCGCGGTTTGAATATAGGGTTCGGCCGTAAGTGGTTAACATCGTATGGTGAAATTGGTACTAAACAGAAGCACATGGGATTCGCTCCATGCGCTTCTATCAAATCCGGGTCTTGAGGTGATAATTTTGAATGGAATGACCGGTGACAGGATTTACTTCTTATCTTCCTTTTATTTTAGTAAACATTCTGACGTGGGGCACGGCGTGACGTTGTATGCAGCCAACAACAGAATAAATGGTAAAAGGCGTAAATGTCAAATCAATCTGTGTCTTCAAAAGTCCTGACGTGGTCTTGACAGACATTGATATGATCGAAATGACCATGACGGCCACAGTTGCCTATAGGCCGTTTTTCCACGAACCAACATGTAATTCCAGTTTTATTACAGCAAACTTTGATTATCATTTCGCGTAATAGCCCATACTTTTATAGCAATTGTACAGGCAATTTAACGTACATAATTTAACAACGTGTAGCATAATGAGATTTTTATTTATTCATGAGTTATACGTAATGATACATGAAGCTATTAGGTCGCGGTTTCAATCGTGAAGATAAGATATGGATGAAGCTCATTTCTTGGTCTTTATGAATGATTATGTAAATTGTATGTCTGTATGAGCAATAATTACCTATCATAGTAATCAATCTACGTATTTACCTAAGAAGGTCACTGTGCTCATTCTGTGATTTTATTCTCAACGTACGTACTATGTTATAGATCATAGACCGTATCTATCAAATCCTGACAAGATCCCCTCAGTAAAATGAACTGGGATATATGAGGTCTATAGCGCTATCTCTATTACTGACTAGATGTTGACAGTTTATTAAAAGCTTATTAATTCGGCCCCTGTTTCAGTCTTGAATTTGCTCACCATACTGAATTTCTGGTCCCGAAAGCTCTATAGCCCTAATTTTAGAGATATTTTCACGTCAAACCTTTTTCCCCAGCGTCATTCCCCATAACGAGGCGGATCGGGCATCCATACCAGAACCGGACGCCTCCGAAGCGCAAGAAGCCCAGGACCTCCTTCACCAGGCTCCAGATAGCAGAGCTGGAGAAGAGGTTCCACAAGCAGAAGTACCTGGCGTCAGCAGAGCGCGCCAGCCTGGCCAAGACTCTGAAGATGACCGACGCGCAGGTCAAGACCTGGTTCCAGAATCGAAGGACGAAGTGGAGGTGAGGTTCTTATTATTTTATTATATTAATGGCGGTACATTTCGCTAGTGTTAAGTGAGAAGAGTAAAATCATATAATAAATCAAAAGTAAAAGCCGGATATCTTTCAATCGGCCATCTTAACTCCCCAAAGGTTACCGGAATACTTTTTTGTAGTTGGTGGACTAGCATACCTTTTGTAGGGCGTGCCATCACGATCACTTACTACTATTGATTGTTCAAGACACGCACTTTTTATCAAACTCTTGTTTTTTTTAAGGTTATTACTGGAAAAGGGACTAATTTTTTATATGGATTTAGGGCTACCACACTTTAAAATGAATTAAGATTTTATGGGAGATTGTAAAAAATAATTAGAAGTGTACTTAATTAATATGAGCGTTTGATAAATTAATTACGTACCTAGTTAAGAATAGTGCCAGGTGGGTTTACTGCCAAGAGTAGGTTTTTCCTATAGTTGTATGCATGGAGCATAATAATATGCAATAGTTGGAATAGGTATTGCTATATCTACCTAAACTTGAAACATGTTCATTCATGTGTGAGTGAGATGGGAATACGTTATTGGTAGGTAAATAGCCACAACCTATTTCCACCACTGAGCATAAGAAATCGAAAAAGGTAGAAGTGACGATTTTTTGTCCGGTGTGCGACGACCCAGCAATGTTTCAGACGATAATCCATAATTTTATCGAATTTAACTTCATTGATTATTCCTTAATCGAATTTGATTTCATCGAACGCCGTTTTGGGCTGAAACATGATATTTTAAGGATAATATTGGACATTTATAACGTAGGTTAGGTTAGGATAGACTAGAGAATACCAAAACAAATTGATACTTTTCGATGTAATGAATATTCGGCGTAAGATAATTTCGTGGAAAGGTGTTACCATGAAATAGCAGGGGGGTGATTCACTCAATACAGCGCTGCGTCGATCTTAAAGGTGAAGTTCCATCCGGCAAGTTTAAGAAGTCCTGTCGGAGCGTACAAAACACATTTTAGCGCGTGCCTCTTCAATTAGGCAGCAGCAGGCAGGTGAGTCGAGTTCAGTGTCGTATAAAGCTTCTTAAACTTGCCGGATATAACTTCACCTTTAAGCTCGACGCAGCGCTGTGTTGAGAGAATCACCCCCCGGGTGCGCGTTTAAAGTATTGTAAAAGTCAAAAAGCCTTGCAAGCAGAGGCTATTGCTACTCTAGTTTAGCTCCTGAAATGTTTTTTTATTTATTGGAACACAAACAGTCACAAACGTAGTTGGGTGGTTTTAAACATTATTTACATAAAGGGTTACCCTTATTTATCAACATACGCATATGTCACGCAAATTCGCTGATTTACATGATTTTACACACGTGATTTTACTGTTGAAATACTTTACTTCTACAATTTTTTTTTGTTTTCATTATTTTATTTTGATTAATCGGCCTGAAACCGGCGACTTTTTTGTGAATTTTTCTGTAAGAGGTTTAGAATATCGCATATTCACGAATCTTTTTGACGTCTATAAAGTATGAAATTTATAACAATTTATTGCAGTAAAACTCGTCAATAAATGTATGAATTACTTTTTACCACCTCGATATAATTCTTTTGTGTAGGTAAATAAATTATTAACTTGGTTAAATTTTATAGAAAATGGGCAAAAATAGTTTTTGATTTCGGCTACAACGCAGTTGAATAAAGGCCCTGTACTAGAGTTGTTAGTTGTAAGTACTCTACTCGTGCTACATGAGAATGTCATGTACTTACGAGTAACCTACACGATTGACATCTACAAAGCAGTATGTTTTTTTAAACGCAGGCGGCAGCAGCAATTAACACAAAGCCTCTTAAACACATTTAAAATTCAACTTTATGCAAGCACGCAGGCTTCTATTTTTAAAATTGTTGTTCTTGGACTTACTGCTTTTTAGTTTTAACGGTTAACTTAATGAAAACGGTTTAATCAATTCGAATACACGTGTTCGTAGGCTTAAGTGGATGAATAATTCAAAACGATGACACTGGCTGAATACATTATTTAAATTATACAGCTATCATAGTCGTCGAGGCTGGTAATGAATTTGAAATAACGATATTGTTACAGATGAATAGCGAGACGAATCGCACATGTAGGAGTGTACCGTTGGCAGAAAATTCCTTACGATTATAAATGGGGCAGTGTGTTTTTTGTTACGATTTCAAGTTTGACCAAGCGACGTGAAATATGGCACAAAATTTGTTTATCCCGGAAAATTTTACATTCCCTAAGGAATCCAATACAAATTATTCGAATTCTACTTTGACATTAAGTTAAAGAACTAAATATGACTTATAAATGAACCAAAATTATTACTCTTGTTGGCGACGTAGTATGTTCAATCATTCCTTTAAAAATGCAATCGAAAATCTATGTAGCACAATAAAGTCTAAGTCAGAAGTCCATCAGACAAAGGAATGAAGTCAGAATGGTCAATAATTGTACCTAGACAAGTTTTATTATAAAAAATAAATAAATATTAAAGAATTCGTTCACATTTCAGGACAGCAAATAAAACAAAAAATGAGTGAAATACTTCGATGTCATTATTTGACTTTATTACACAATAACAGGCTTACAGTGCACACCAAATCACCTAAGTATTATGATAATTGCGACATTTGAATTTCACTGACGGAATGTGTTTAATATGAAAATGTAACAAGAGTGGTGAAATACGATCTAACAGTAAACAAATAAAACATTTTTTTCAATTGTTATTGTTCCCTACTAATAGTCCCTATAATATTTATTAATTCTGTAGAGCGATAGAAACCTATAGATAAATACGTTGTCAACTAGGTATTATATCTCGTAAATAATTCCTCACTGGCCACCTGCAAAATAAAGATTCTAAATAAAAACTATTCAAAAGCGTAAACAAAAACATTCCAAATCCAAAATTCAAAACTGCGAGACAATGCAGTCCGATTCGTGTTGGTGGCATCACGGCCGATTACGTTCTAATGGACAAGCGGTGTTTGTGTTCGGAGTCGATAACGCGTGCTCGATACGCACGGCGCCATGCCACTGCTTTACGATTTAAAAAAGAAAAAAAATACATACGAGCACTCGTGATCTACTCCTTGATACAGACTTGGCAGTATGGCCAAAGAAACCTTAACGTCTGATATGGCGAGAACAATACAAAAAAAAACTACGATATTGTTGATTCATATTGCTTGTTTATGCTATTGAATGGATCGAAGAAGATTTTTTTTATGAGAGTGACAATGAGCGTGTTAATGGAATTATACCATTTTAAAGCCGGCTTTAACATATTTTTTTAAAGTCAAAATTGTAACAGAATGTTGTTAAAGTTGAATAATCTATCAGATTTCTTCTATTGTTACATTTCTTTGGCGAGACATCCCGTCTTCTGCTCGTGTTAATGGGTCTTATCTTAACTACTACTTATTGTTTTGCTTATAGTTTATTAAGTCTCTTTATCGGCTAACGAGAACCGACTAGGCGCCGATAGTCTGTTTGATTAATCCCTTGGCTAATGCCAGACATTACTTAAGATGAAGCATTTTGTTAATAGTGGATGAAGGTTTAAAAATAAACTCACGAAAAATATTTTCAAATACAGACGGATGCTGTTTGTAGGTGTACTACTGTTGTAACAACATTACTGAAATTAAATTAATTACTTACCTGTGTCATGCACTGCACGCGTAATTGCTGATTAAAGCGAAATAATACTCAATCAAAATTTATTTATACCTTCACTTGTTATACGCTGATGCCTGTGGTTCATGGATGGGAACACGATTTCAACAAGACTAGCAAAAAAGAATTAACTTTTTTCTAACAGACTTACCACAATTGAGACCACTCAGACCTATGTCTGTGCTTTTACTTTTTTATACTTTAACCCTATTAGGTACACGCTGGCATTTCTTAAGTCCAGATTGGTTCAGGCTACACAGGCAACTTACTCTTTCGACCGAAGTTTTAAAATAAAAGACTCGTTTAAGTAAGGACAGCGATAACGAACGATTTATTGTGCAGTTTAAGATACTCTAATATTGGTTTTACTCATAACATTAACATTCTTCGGAATGTAATAAAAGTTAAGTTTTTACATGTGTTTCTAACGTGCTAGAAGTTTATATTTGTTTGGAATGTTTTCTAATACTCGATTCTAAAAACACTGTATTATTTTAAAAACACACGACGAAGCAGTATATCGTTATTAAATTGAACAATAAAATAAAATTTAGTATTAGAATGTGTTTCTTAGCTTCCTATTTAGAAATAAAAGTGGAACTACATTCTAACAATGCGTTGCCAAATTTGATTGGTGCTGAGATAACTTGGAATATTTTCCAAAATATCTCAGCAACAACCTTAATTTCGCATTTGCAGTCTTAGGATTGCAGTCATAAGATTGTAGAATACAGCAAATATGGGTCTCAGATCCCACTTACCAATGGTGGCATGTGTGCTCATTCACCTTCTCTATACATTAAAAATTATCTCTTTTTTCTTATTATTAGCCGTTTGTAATTACTCTATGTGTTGCACAATAAAGATACAGTTACTTTAAAGTTACACATTTCTAGTAGGTACCAAAGCTAGTATTATTTTGATAAGACATATTTGGTACAACAATGAAATAAGCTCGAAACAATATTTTCGTATAAGGACCCTACACGATACGACCTATCTACTAATGCAATGTATTAAAGCCTCGAGTCTGGGGTTTACTGATAGTTGTACAGTTGTACCAGCTGTATAACTTTTTGTTGCTAGTAAAATATTATTACCCCTGTGCTTACCGCTTAATAAAATTAACACTTTAAAGCTTAATATTTTATAAAAAGATCTCTTACTCGAAAAAATGTTTTCACATGGGTTTGTGAAAATCACTAACATTCTTTTTGAAATGTTTATCCAACGAAACCCCACTATGTTGTAGACGAGAAAAAATAATACATCCCCACGTTACGAGTAGGGGACGTACACTAAAAAAAAAACATTTTTTTTAAGATTTTACTTGACCACTTTGTTAGCGTGACTAAAATATGTATATTCATGCCAAATTACAGTTTTCTGGTACTAAGAGTCTCTGATCTAGGCTGCGGACGGACGGACGGACATGGCGAAACTTTAAGGGTTCCTAGTTCGACTACAGAACCCCAAAAAATTAAGGTACCATTATGTACTTAGTATTTAACATTTCCGTTAGGGTAATTGAAGCTAATTCAAATTCGTTACGATGATTTAAAAAAAAAGGATGAATTTAGTGAGTGGTAGCTGTCACTTTGATAACGACACGAAACTTGGCAACATCGGTGGCAACGTCGCAATCAAAAGAGCTTAAAGCACTTTAGTAATCACAATAAATAGTTTACATGAAAATGATAATGTCTTCAAAACTGAGCCGAATTTGACTGGGGTTCATGCAACATTTTTTGCTCTTAATGACCTAAGGAATGCGTGGTTAAAATCTTACGGGTTCCTCAGGCCCACGGCCCAATTATGTACGGATAAAAAAAAAGGTTAAAACAGTGTCGAGATTAAATTAACTTTTTACATATTTTAAACTAGGGATTTTGTTCATTCGTACACTTAACAAGCATTTTCTTAACCATGGTCAATTTTAACCAAGTATCAATCAATATAAACCGGAAATACCGACACTCAAATCAAGTCCTAACCTAACTCAATTTATAAATCAAAACTGATACATTTAAATCATCAGAAGTCGACGCTTTCGTCCATTGGGCCATTAAAATGATAAGGTCGGATAATATGGAATCATTTGTCATAGATAAAAGCAATTCATTTGAGTCGCAATATAGATTGAACGGTCCGGTTTGACATGTATAAATAAGGCAAAAAATGCTAGACCCGTTCTGAAATATTATTAGTTATGTCTACGTCTGTCACTATTCTATTTGGATTTTAAAGGTGCTTAACCTCGTGATGAATATAATAAATATTTATTTTAAAACTGTCGTGGAAAAGAAGTACATAGGTATTACGGCACTACTTCTAAGCGGTTCCGTGTGGTTGCCGGGTAAGAATAGTGCCACTCCATGTCTTCCCGTGGATGTCGTAAGAGGCGACTAAGGCTTGTAGTACTGTTAGGCGATGGGCTTCCAACCTGACACTAATACACTGGTAAACCTGTCTGTTTGTGCAAAATGTGTATTTTTAGAGTTTTTGGTATTTCTGTAGCTCTGCCTACCCCACTCTGGGACTGAAGGCGGTAGGTGGCGGTGGTCGCCTCTTGGAAAGCGCTCTCTGATTTATTTCCCTTTTGACTCGGAGACATTTTAGAAACAATTGTGTAAAAATTGACACTAAGGAACGACTTAGAGGTTATTTACTGACTCTAAAGGCGGTAGTTAGAGATAAAACATCTTTCGCATAGGCAAATGCTCGTTAGCTTACTTTTTTATTGACTTCAAGGAGGAGCTTTTCAATTCGTCTGGTTTTTTTCTACTGTCTTTTACATTCTCAGAATGCAACTTGACGCCCACTGAGTAAAATGATTATGAGTGAAATGTTAATGAGTTGTAATACATCATCCACGTCCATTTAGAACGTTGTCATACACACCTCGTCCATACAATACGATACTTAGCACCCAATTGAATTGAAACAATAGATTCATAACTTACCACGCCTATTGCTTATCTGAATATTAAGCGATAAGCGCGTGACAAGGTTATAAATGAGATGTCGATAAATCCGATGCTTGCATAAATTCATTTATCGATGCCGATATCGATAGTGCTTATTAGTCGATACATAGAATTTATGGTTCTTTTAAATGTCAATGTGGTGCGTATTTTACATCTGTTAGCGATTAGTTTGATGGAGTATAGAAAGTTTGTTATTGATGTGGCAAATGATTTGTTTGTCTAGAGAGTACGCTTATTAGGAGTTGTGTTACTAAATAATTTAGAATTTAAAATTATGTTTACCATAATAGTACAAATTTAAGTATTTAATTTCTTAGTCACGTCTCAATGGATATGAAAGTAAGGTAGGTCGAAATAGTACTGGAAATTATCCCATGGCGAGTCCGTAGGTTATCTAAAATATAGTTTTTTTCTGCTTTCTCTTAGTAATACTTATTGTAACTTAAAAAGCTGAATCCGGTTTATAATTATGCTTCATCTGTTTTTCCTTATGGTAGTAGGTACATACTTAGGCGAAGGCGAACTTGTTCCACATATAATATTCTTTCACAGATAAAAAGTTAGGCACTGATATTAGGCAATCTAAATCTGTTGCTTCACATAAAATTTAGGCTGAGGAAGTACTGCCTCGGCTCGTATTTCTGATTTATGGATGACTGTGTGCCCTTTCTACTTTTGATACTTATATTATATTTATTTATTCAATTATACTAGTTTATATTAGTTTATCTTATTAAGCCCCGATTCGACCAAACCTTTTACTCGGGGGTACAGCCTACTCTGAGATTAGTAATGTCAAAATGCCATAGAAAACTGTCATTTTTTGACATTACTAATCTCAGAGCAAGCGTTTACCCCGGTATAAAAGTTTGGTCGAATCGGGCCTTAATATATGTATATCTTTACACGTATTTCATTGCTATTTTTTTCTTTATCTTCTGTCTCTGATTGTTGTACACCCATCCGCTGATTTATTTCTCTCTCAATCGCTCATTGGTTAACTGGAAGAGATCTCTTTAAGGGATAAGTTTGCCTTTGTGCATACCTTTTGTGTTTTTATTTCGTTTTTTAATTTGGTTCCTTCTATTGTGTAATAAAGAGTTTGCATACATACATACTTACATTACATGTTAAAAGAAATTACTTATACTAGGCCTTGACAGATTTTTACCAGTTAATGTAGCTAAATGACTATCGGCCGCACTTAGAGTTAGTTAATGACGATTTAATCGGTCCTTAGTGACGCTTTTAAACCGAGGTTCTTAGTCGACGTGTATTTTTTTTCTGCACAACTTTTTAGAGAGTTTTTCGACTTTGATAAAAAAGAAATATTGTATAGGGTATATCGATGTTGGTTCCATACAAATTTGGAAAAAGAAACCTCACCCTAAGGGTCAGAAAATAGGGGTAGTTTATTGTTCACTCGCATAACCGCAAAATATAATAAAATTAAAGTTTCTATCGCGAAAATTAAACCGCCATAAAAACAGAAAAACAAAATAATAATAATTCTTTTTTATTTAACCTTAATAAAATGATAAGTAATATGGTAGTCCAACTGAATTCGGATTCAGGGCCTCTATTCTACTGCGTTATAACGATATCGCGTTTGACGTGTCTTAGGCCCGTATTAATAAACTGATCTCGGTTTAAATGCCCGTCTCAAGATACGTCAAAAATGACAGTTTTCTATGGTTTGACGTTTACTTTGACGTATCTTGAGATTGGCATTTAAACTGAGACGAGTTTACTAATACGGCCATTAGAATCGTTTATGTCACAGCCGCCATTATTATCAATGACTTAAGAGTTATCAAAACGTTGACAATACGGAAACAGGTCAAAGACGATGTCGTTATTACCGTGAAGAATTCTAGCCCAGTTGGACTGACCTATCATTTTATTAAGGTTAAATAAAAAAAGTTTATTACATTTTGCTTTTCAGTTTATTTTGGCGTTTTAATTTTTTTCATACACAAGTCTGAAGAAGGGACGAGTTGACCCTTTGCAACTGAATTGACATTTTTAGAAACATTCTACTGAGGTGGAGTCTGTCAGACATAATTTTTGATAAAATATAGAAAAAATACTAATGGGTCTATGATACGTATTGTTTATTTAGTGTATAGCATGATTATTCAATTTTCACGTGGATTTTGTAATTAACATTTGTATGGGCATTTGAATAAAAAAAAGTAATTAAGTTGAATAAGGTAAAAAACACAGGAATTTTGAACATAGGTTAACTTATAATGCCCGGGTCTTTAGAATAAGTTACTGAGCGATACAGAGCTATTTCACGCTATAAGGTGATTTTTTTGGCGGTGTCTGATAGACGTAACGTAAGTCACAGAGGGTTAAATTGTGTCTAAAATGTCTCTGAGTACATACGGAAAGATAGTTTGTTTTTAAAACTGTCTATACTGCCAGTATAAATTGCCAGCGCCCAAAGAGTCTGACGCTTTTCCTAACATAGACGTGTCTACCGCAACTAAAATGTTATTTCGTTACATCGACCGACTACAAAAGCCAAAGAAATTCACCATCAATGCCCCCATCTAAGTGGATATATGTATGTATAGAACATCAAGCAGGCGGTAACACCAGGTTGCCAGGGGGTTAATATTGTATGAGCAACACAACTCGGCAGTTTGAGCCATCAATTATTAAGTGGTGGGAAAGAAGCGCCATTTTTACATGCATGTATTGTGCTCCCGTTTGGTTTATTGCCTATTTTTGTGACTTTTACGAACGTGGCGTTTAAGTTATTGTAGTGGGTGGGTTTCATTTAGTCGTATAACGGTTTGGAAATAGACGTCGTATAGCATTTTTATTAATATTATATTATACAATACAATGCAATACAAAAATTCTTTAGGTATTGAATACGGCATAATAGCATAAAAGAAAAAAGTTTACAAAGTTAAAAAATGAGTAAAAAAAGACAATTTAAGACAACGTTATAGTTTTTAATAATGTTGACATTTCATCAATAGTCTTTAAATTTTTCGGCTATAATGTAGGTACCGTAAACTCGGGTTATTTTAGCCCTAGAGGGTAACATTGCCCTCCCCAAAAAACATCTTTAATAATTAATTATTTTGTTAAATGATACATCAGGACTAAGCTACTTATATGATTCTAAAAATATTTAACCAATTGAAGATGATTACCACTAAAATACTTATAGTTTTAAGGGTGGGCAATGTTACCCTCTAGGGCTAAAGTAACCCGAGTTTACGGTATAAAAATTAATAATAGCGATGTTTTTTTTGACATCTCATGTTTTAAGCATTTTCTTAAGCAAAATTGGTTTTGTGTAAAAATTACAGCAAATTTCAAGTGATTTCAAGCTTGAGAAATATAATGTCAAGTTTGACTTGTTAGCGCAAAGGACAGATCTATGGCAGTTATATAGCTGTCTTTTTCTCTCAGCATAAACAGAACTGCATAGTTATGCCATAATAACCCCCCTGAAAACATGATATTGTACAATACAAAGCAATACAAACATTCTTTAAGTATTGAATACGGCATATTAGCATAAAAGAAGTATACAAAGTTAAAAAAATACAATTTAAGACAACGTTTGTTCTATGTTTTACGATAAGTGCGTAACCTATTCTAAAATAGATAGATATCTACCATGACCGGCTCATTCCATTTAAATTCAAAATCATCTCTCTTGTTAGTTAGTTACTTATTGTTACTTACTTTCATTAATTACTTTTTATTTTTTGTTGTTGCTTTTATAGTTGTAATAGAAATAAAGTTACACCTAAGTACGTTTAATAGATAAGTAGATTAGTTTCACACATGCTCTTACTCCATGGTGAATGTTATGTACTCCGTAATTGTCGTGTATATCAGAATAATGTACCTACAATCTAAATCATGACTTTGAAGTGCTACAATATATACGATGTGGATGTACTTATATTAAATAAATAAATAAATGAATAAAATAGTTTTGAATAATATTGACATTTCATCAATACCTACTCTCTATTTTTTCGGCTATAATGTAGGTATACAAATTAATAATAGCAATTTTTTGAAAGCAACCAAATTTCATATTTTCATATTTTAAGCATTTTCTTAAGCAAAATTGGTTTTGTGTAAAAATCGAGTTACCGCAAATTTCAAATCATTTTAAGTGTGCGATGATTACGCTGTTGATGGTGATCTCTACGAGAACCGCCGGCGGCGGGTTCGAAGCGTCGTTCTGCAGCTCTCGTAGGTGTTGCTGTTGACCTCGTCGGAAGCTCGTGCTTTGGTGCTGGGGGTTATGTGGCGTTGAAATAATATGACCGCTGACTTGATTATGACATAGACTTTAATATACTATCACAATCTGTGTTATTCCTTAAGTATACTAATAGCTTATTCTAGATGAAAACTTGACTGATTATCAACTGATGAATTTTTGCACGTCCGTTCGCTGTCCGAGCGTGATTAGGAGAGAGCGAATGAAGTAAGAGTGAATGAACTATAGGCTAAACAGTTTCACATTGAATGATCGTTGGTCTATGATTATAAAGGTCTGACAGACGACCCTACTGATTTTAAAGGCCCTAATATTGAAGCCTACGGTAACAAGTAAAATATTGAAAACATGTTAATTTTCGATTAACATTCCTCCGCCACCCGGGGAAGTTGAACACTGAACACTTGAAGTCCCTAATGAACTCTACTTATAGTAATAATGACACATAACATTACCGCTAAACATGACTTAATATTAGGTTGAACTCTAATATATACATAGGAAATAAATGATCAATTGAAATCACTTTCCAATGGTAATTTACATAATTTTACCACGGGTCTTATAAGTTCTCCACATTGAGTTTTTAATTTAACTGATCTGACAACCTGATCTGACCCTTTAAACAATTCTATTACTCTACCTCTACGCCACTGTAGAGGTGGTGAATTTTCATCTATGATAAGAACTAAATCGTTAAGTTCTATATTGTTAACATGACTATACCATTTATTGCGTGTCTGTAGTGTATTGAGATATTCAACATGCCATCGTGACCAAATTGACTGATACATTTTCTGAGTGATTTGAAAGCGTGATAATCGTGACATCTTTGTTTCCTTCCAGTGCGCTTCTGGTAAAGCGACTAGTGGTTGACCGATGATGAAATGACCAGGTGTAAGAACTTCTAAATCGCAAGGATCCTCTGACATAGGAACTAGAGGTCGTGAATTCAGTATCGATTCTATCTTAGAAAATAGAGTAGACAGCTCCTCGAATGTTAGAATAGTTTCGCCAACCTCTCTCTTGAGGAGGTTTTTTGCGCTTTTGACGGCAGCCTCAAATAGACCCCCCATGTGAGGCGATGCCGGCGGATTGAATACCCAGCGAATACTCTGTTTTCTGAACTCCTCCTTGAGGATAATCTCATTGTCCAACAAAAACTGATTAATCTCCTTGAGATATGTGTTAGAACCAACAAAATTTGTACCTCGGTCCGATCTGATAAGAGAAGGCAGCCCTCGTCGACTGACAAACCTCGTGAATGACGCGATGAAGGCCTCGACGCTCAGCGAAGAGACGACCTCGAGATGAACAGCCTTTGTGCCTAAACATACAAAGACACACAGGTAAGCTTTGACTGACTTAGCGTTTCTTAATAAACTGCATTTGACCAAAAATGGGCCAGCGAAATCCGTCGCTACGCCTGAAAATGGCCGCGCTGCTGTGACTCTATCAGCAGGCAGATCGGCCATGAATGGTGGCTGAGTTGATGCATTGAATCTGAAACAAACTAAACAATTTCTGATAGCCTTGGACACTTGTCGCCTGGCTGAAGTGATCCAGTACTCTCTTCTGAGTATGGATATTAGGGCGTTCGTCGCCGCATGACAATATGATTTGTGGTAATATTCAATTAATAATTGACCCCACCGATGATCTTTAGGTATCAGATATGGATGCCTTGCACCATATGGCAATGTTGATTTCCGGAGTCGTCCACCGACCCTGATGAAGTGCTCGTCATCCACGAATACACTTAATTTCTGTAATGACTTACAAACCAGTTTTCCTTGTCTGATTAATATGATTTCGTCCTTGAACGAATCCATCTGAATTTTCCTGATCCAATGTTTTGTGGCTTCACGAGTCTCGTCCAGTGATAATGATGACGTGAGATTCCGTTGTTCTTTCGGTAATCTGGCATTCCTACAAAATCTAAGTACAAATGACGTAACATTGATGAGCTTACTAAATGAGCTGACACGTGATAATAAAGAGTCTTGCCAGGACTCTACCGGTGTGACAACATGGACTAATTTCTTGAATCCAGGTAAATCATGAGGTATAGTAACTGGTAATGAAGGCCATTGTGACTCCGCCTTAAGTAACCAGTCTGGTGACCACCATAGATTAAATCCAATGAGCTCCTTTGCTGACATACCTCTTGAAGCGACATCTGCTGGATTTAATTCAGATCTGATATGACGCCATGTCATCTTACGTTTTGAGTTTTGAATGTCCTGAACTCGATTGCATTCGAATGTTTGCAGCATGTGAGGTTTTGTATTTAACCATGATAACACAATGGTGCTGTCTGACCAAGCATTGATGCTGTCAAATTGAATCGAACTTTCATAGGACTCTGCTACATGATTAAGTAGCTTGAACACTAGGTGAGCGGCACTAAGCTCCAACTTGGGTATCGTTTGCTTTGACTTCAGGGAAGCTACTCGAGATTTAGCTAAAAGTAGTCGTACCATGACGTTTTCTGACGTGTCCACTGTCCTGAGGTACACGCTCGCGGCAAATCCAGCCTCCGCAGCGTCTCCGAATCCGTGGAGCGAATATGAAACTGTTTGTGGTAGTGCAACACATCTAGGAATCTGCAAATTTGACAAACAGCTTAAGTCCTGAATGAGTTCGTTCCACTGATGACATTGGTGATGGCTAACAGGCTCATCCCATGATAATCCATCTGAAAAAAGTGATTGAAGAAACATTTTGAATCTGAACACAATAGGCGCACAATATCCACACGGATCATATAGGCGTGCTATTGTACTAAGGATATGACGCTTAGTGACTGGTTGCCCTAGCGGTACATTGATCTGATATGACATCGAGTCTGATACTGGATCCCATTGAATTCCTAGTACCTTAATAAAGCTTTTGTCTTCAGTATCGAACTGATGTGGTTGCTCGCAGTGTTCTTGCGGCAAGTCTTGCAGTAATTCATTGCAATTTGATGACCATTTCCTGAGCTCGTATCCGGCGCTTTTCATTAACGCGATAAGTTCTGACTTGAGGCGTTGTGCCTCTGATAACGAGTCCGCGCCCGTGAGAATATCGTCGACGAAGATATCTCGTCTGATGACGTTTGAAGCGGGTGATTCATGGTGACTAGCCTCCCAATCGTCCGCCAGTTGCAACAATGTTCGAATTGAAATGAAAGGACTTGACCGTAGTCCATAAGTATTAGTATTTAACTCATATACCTGAATTTGTTCTGACGGGTTCTCCCGCCACAAGACGAGTTGGTACTTCCTATCTTCAGGGTGTATCCAAGTCATCCTGAACATCATCTTGATGTCCGTAGTGAAAACGATTTGGTGACGTCTGAAATTCAATAATATTTGGGTAATATCATTTTGAAGTGGCTGGCCTGTGTGAAGACACTGGTTTAATGACGTGCCAGTTGATGTACGACCACTCCCGTCAAATACGACACGGATTTTATCCGTTCCCCTTTTGAATATACCGTGGTGAGGTATGATGAAATGTTCAGAATCGAACTGAAAATCTGATTTTGACATATGACCAAGAGTTTCATACTCTTTCATGAATTCCTTGTATTTATTTGCAAATACCAAATTCTTAGCCATCTTTCTTTCTAAAGATCGCAAGCGCTGAATGGCTAAAGCCTTTGATTCACCCAATGGTGGTCTTGTTGAAAGTAATGGCAACCTCACCATATATTTGCCATCTGGCATACGTTGAGTAGTTGAATTATACAACCCTTCACATTCCAGATATTCAGGATGAACAGCTGGTTTCGAAGGGGGCTCCTCCACCTTCCAAAACCTTTCCAAGACTTCCTCTAGCTTGACTGCATGAAGTCCGTAGTCTTCTACTGATGTGCCGGCTGACTGGTGGGGTGCCGCGACCGTCGTCGGTGGCAGTTGACCGGGCACCGCTCCCATAATGACGTGACCAAAACATGATCCGTAAGCTGCTATCCCTGGAATATTAGTTGATATCTTTGAACCATCAAGTACATAATTGAGAATGTCTGTACCTAGGATAATATCTACATTTCGAGCCTTATCAAAGTTGCTATCAGCAAATATAATGTTTGATGACCTTAATTGATCCCTGAGTTGAATATCATATGGCGGTATATTTCCTGTTAATTCAAACATAACCATTGCCATAGTACCTACAATTGGTAATTGAGTTCCGACAGGTTTGATGACTAATTTAACGATAGTGCCTGGCGTTTGAACCGGCTGGTGACCAATTCCATAAAGAGTATTACTGTTGCACTGTTGGGGCAAATTTAAATAATGAACCAATGATTGCTTGATGATTGAAACACAAGCTCCTGTATCCAACAGGGCTCTGACCTTAACAAATGTACCATCACCAGATCTGACCATTACTATTGCGGTAGGGCAAATAGTTATGGGATGGGATGGACCTTGAGTTGCACCAACAGTACCCTCATATCATTCCCTATCAGGGCTTTGCCTAAAACCAAACTTGAGGGAACTGAATGTGTTCTGAGCTCGCTGCGCTCTGGCACCAATGGTTGGCCTCGGCTGATGTTGGCCCAAGGATTGCACTGATGGTGCCTCCTGGTAATGCACAGACCGCTCCTGGGCCTGACTGCCCACAGATGACGTGGTTGGTGCCTGATGTACCGAAACACGGCTCGCATATGATGATGATGATGGCTGATTCACTTCACCCCTAGTTGATCCTTGATCCATGGATTGAACAATTGAATGAACCTGTTGAGTATTAGTGTCGGCATTGCAGATCAGTGTGTTGTGATCTGGAGATTTGCAATGCAAACACCAATTGCGATGAGTACACTCGCTGGCATAATGTTTCCTCAAACATCTGTAACAATGCCCCGTCCTTGAAGCCCATGATCTGCGCCCTCCCCGTGACAGTTGAAGGAACCCGGGACACTTGTACAGTGTATGGGCCTTATTTGAACAGAATGAACATGATGAAATTGAAACATTCACCTGATGTGAAGGCCGAATGATTCCTTGGGAAGAGAGCACCCCTTTTGATGCCTGCGGTGACTGCCTTGCAGGCTGATGCGCACGTGGTGGTGGTGACCGACGTGGACTCCTGACGGTGGCCTGTTGTTCTGGGGTTGACGGTACCGCCAACTGAAGTCTGCACTGTTCATCCATCAACTCCAGCAGTTGATAGATGGTGGGCAGGGTCGTGGTATCCTTGCCATGCCGCTCTTCAAACAGTGAACGTAGCCTAATCGGGAGCTTCTGCAAGACCAGGTATAAAATTAAATATGACCATTCTTTAACAGGCTGACCGAGTTTATCCAAGGCCTGAATGGCCTCCTGTAGTGGATCATAAAATTCTGACCTAATATGACTTGATGATGTGATGATGGGTAAGTTGATTATCCTACCAATATATGTATCGAGCAACAACCTTGTGTTCTGATATCGTGACTTTAAAAGTCCTAGAGCAACAGAGTAGTTCTTGTCGTCTACCGGAAGCTGTCTAACTATATGAAGCGCTTCACCTGATAATGATGATCTTAGGTAATAATGCTTTTCAGCGTCTGATAAATCCCGCTCATGAACCAGTGATTGAAATAAATCATAAAATGGAATCCAGTCCATTAAATTACCTGAAAACTTGGGAAGTTCTATGAGTGGTAACTTTGCCATTACCTGATTGGACGTGACCTTGCGTGATGTTGACATCTCGGCCTTTGACTCCGACGACGCCTGCTCTAATTTGATTAATAATTTGTTTACTTCCGTAAACTGCGCCTCGAACAACGCCATATCGTCTTCCGACACATCATTGTCCGAGAAACCCAACAATGATTCGTATGCTGTAACCAAATCCCTGTAATACGTGTCGAAGTGCCTTTTAGCCACTGATGCTGCGATAGAACTGCTGACATCGGTGATTGTGCCTGCGAAGTCTATCAGCATCCGATATCGCGAACGAAACTGATTCTTTACAGTGCGCGATGACATTTTGAATACCTTAACGATTATCGCACGCAATAAACAGTGACACTTTAGATTAGTTACTTTAAATTTAGTTGAAGTATAATCCGTTAACAATTAACAAACAAGCGGTGACCTATTAACCTATAATTCAGTCGGTGACACTTGACATTGACCGACTGACCGACTGACTGAAGTATAGGTTCACCACAGACTAGCTATTAGGTACGATTGATTGATCCGAATGACCAGTGAGTGAATGAAATGTACTTACATGAATTAACAATAATCACTTAGTGTTCGTAAGATTGAATGAACTGTTGAATGACCGAAATGAACTTGAAACGAAGCGAGCGCCCTCTGCGACTGCCCTTTCCGTTACGAAATAAAATGGCTATCCAAATTATGCACCGATGAAATGAAATGCTGACCTTGACTTGAAATTGAATTGATAATACCAAATGTTAGTATAATGAAACCGCACCAACACTGAACCATGACACTACCACTGATTTCTTCCAGAATAATCTGCTGTAGTAGGTATCCGTGTGAAGTATATTGATTACAATATATTGATGGATCGGCACCTGCGATCCTCGACCTTGAATGAGCTTCAACGCGAGTTTGCTTACTGCGACCTTGATTCGTAGGTACGGGTAGCAATATTTACCCTTCTTGGGTTTGATTCCCCGGTCTGAATTTGAAACCTTCCCCTCTTGGGTTACCAAAAATGTGCGATGATTACGCTGTTGATGGTGATCTCTACGAGAACCGCCGGCGGCGGGTTCGAAGCGTCGTTCTGCAGCTCTCGTAGGTGTTGCTGTTGACCTCGTCGGAAGCTCGTGCTTTGGTGCTGGGGGTTATGTGGCGTTGAAATAATATGACCGCTGACTTGATTATGACATAGACTTTAATATACTATCACAATCTGTGTTATTCCTTAAGTATACTAATAGCTTATTCTAGATGAAAACTTGACTGATTATCAACTGATGAATTTTTGCACGTCCGTTCGCTGTCCGAGCGTGATTAGGAGAGAGCGAATGAAGTAAGAGTGAATGAACTATAGGCTAAACAGTTTCACATTGAATGATCGTTGGTCTATGATTATAAAGGTCTGACAGACGACCCTACTGATTTTAAAGGCCCTAATATTGAAGCCTACGGTAACAAGTAAAATATTGAAAACATGTTAATTTTCGATTAACATTAAGCTTGAGAAATAAAATGTCAGGTTTGACTGATTAGCATATAAAATCTGGCTCAATACCATCAAAACTCTGATATCGTGTGAACATTTATTTATAATTTGACCTTTTCTAGAATCGTGTAGAATATCCTTCTCTACTCTGGTTTACCAGCTTTACATTTCAAAACCCTAGCCCTAAGTTAACCTTTATAATTCCAACAAAACCTTACAAAGGCAATTCCTACGTAATTTCCCAAACTATTTACACGTTCTAAAGGTCGTTCATTCCCTCGTATCGTACTCAATTCGATATTCCGACAATCGACAAATCGAATTCGAATTGCACGATCTAACTCGTATGTAGCGACCAATGGGAACACGGAGGGAGCGCCGTTTATTTATTCACTCTCCCTGCTTCATTTTCTTCCTGTAATTCTTTTCCCTTGTATAAGTGAATATTAAAACTCCCGGAATTAGGGTGCTGTTACCAGTAAAAGAAAACTGAAGCTGTTTACACCGCAAAGGGTCTATTTTCGCTTAAGTTGCTTCCTTCTATTTAATTTCGACAGTGATAAAATGCATTCATGCTAAACTCGGTTTACTTGCTTTAGTCTTACAGAGTGGAATTGCTTGAGGTTTATCTGGGGCTTATTACTATTTTGGTCGGTTTGGTCGACGCTTCGGATGTCTTTTGGATAATTGCTGCTTGTAGGCTGTCTCCTTAGGAATTAAGAAACAAATCCGCCGCCTGATTGATACGGGATTCGGAAAAAACGTCTGTTTAGGGGATAGGTGCAAGTTTGGGAGATAAATTCATTGGTTACAGTGTTTTTCTTGATCTGTTACGGGGTGAGGCTTAAACAGATAGGTAGTAATACAGATTATATTTATTTTTGAATACTCGTACGCTCTACATACTTAACAAACATCATTTATCCTCTTTTAAACCTAACGGAGTCGGTTTTGCTTTAAGCAGACTGGTTTGCTCATTTCACTAAAAGACCTATACTATAAATATACATTATAAATTATAATACTCAGCAACCTAACTTCACGTAACCTAACCTAACCTAACTGTTATTCTATTTTGATATTATGAAGTTATTTTTTTTTTACCTATTACGTATTTCTTTTCGAAGAACAAATTCAATTCAGTCATAATTAAAAAAAATAGAACATACAATGTTTTAATGGATTAGCAATTCAATTGGATACATTTCAGACGTAAACATTATAATTGTAGATATTTGAGCGATCGGCCCTTTTAAATTTAGATATTTAAAACATCCAAATAATACAAACACGTCCCCAAAAGTCTACATAGATATCGCCAGTAAAAAGCAAGGAAATATTCATATTCCAAATGACTTAGACATCGCACTTAAAACAGCATTATTAATAAAAAGAATCTCATATTTGAAAAGGTTTCAGATTCTTAAGAAATCAAGCCGGTCCATTTATTATGCATAAGAAATACAGGCGTCTGTAACTTCGAAGAAGTCCCCCGTTTTTGACGTTTAACTGTTTTGACAATAGCCGCTGTCTAGTGTTGGGACATGAAGCCGGCCAAAATATCGTAGCTTTTTCGATATCGATGCTAATTATCGATAGGTATATATTTATCCCTAAGTCAGTGTTCTTTTTTGTAATTTGTTTATGTGAAACACTAATAATTAATCTGCACAACATACCTATGGAAGAATTATTATTATTTGATCTCAAACGCAAATCTAACCATAGATACATGGGATCATAGTGCTTAAGCATCTAGTGGAGTGTGAAAACAGTTTAATATCCGACGCCGCACTTGCCACCACGTGTGTTTAGTTAGAGGTAGAGAGAGTAATAAATAGAACCGCTACCGTAAAAAATCTACAAAAATGAAGTCGCGAACTGAATCTACTTTTAAATTAACACTAAGTTGAGATAGTTACCATCTCCGCAATTAAAACGTATTAATTCGCTGGAAATGAAGACAGTTCGACAGTTCATTAATTTAAAACCGTAAAAGATTGAGGAGGAAAAGTTCAGAAACATAAAGAAACAGTATTCAATTCGGAAGCATGAATTTATAAGACACCTCTGGCTGGAAATGTTTAGAGAAATGAAGTAAAACGTGATGAAAGGAGTTTGGCATAAAAATATGGTTGCGTATTCAATTTATACTTGAAGTAATCAATTTGAACAATGTTATTTATCATTACATTAGCATGTAATATTTATGCATGTTCTCATAGTTCTAGACGAATAGGAGCCTCACCGTTAAACATTATACTTTATTACAATAATGTTTCTTGATCCTAGTTAAATACTAATCTCAGATATACATAATAATAAAATATAACAATTCAACTGAACGGAGTTCTGTGAATTGAAAGACATATTAAAACTATCAAGAAATGGCATTGGTAACAAAAAGTTTTAGTTGTGGCATTTGACAAGACGTGTGCGTATTAAATTTCAGTTCATTACTTACGAATTGAAACTACTTAATTTTAAAGTCTCCTGCCATTTCCTATTATAACCCCTGAATTTATATCGTTGTCAGCGCGTTATAATCAGGCAGAAATTACTAATTGCACCGCCGCTAGCTCGTTGGAGGCTTTACCGCTGATCTAATTATCAAGACGGGAATTTAACTGGCTTCTGTCGGGTAGGGCTGTATGATGCTTAAGTTTATATCGATATCGATGAAAACTCTAGAATTGCTTTGAAGAAATGTTGAATTTCAAAATATTGTGTTGCTTGGCAATAAATTAAAGGGAACAAAATATAAACTTTGGTCGAGAACTTGATTTTGGTTACAAGGCTTGCAGGTAAAACGTGTATTGTTCCATTTTATTAACACCTGCGGTATACTTAACCGTACTGTAGCATAAAAACATCATGGTTTGATTTTAAGTTAATTTAGATCATATTTGCTCCATTAAATGTATTGTGTTTTGAAAATAAGTACACCATGATTGGACGCATTCAAAAAATAATTTAATAATTTCTAAGTATGTTATCTTAAATCGTTATTTATTGACTATCAACTAATACGATTACCATGGGAACGTAGAACTTAAATTTACTGACGGTTGGTACAAAATTTTAAACTATTTAAAAGCTCAAAACACTAAATTATCTTAAAAATCGAAGCTTCAAATTAAAAAGTATCGATATCTTAATTAGCTGATTAATTAATCGATCCCTGCTCATCCCTACTCCGCTCTCATACATTAGCCGTTCTAATAAAGTTCTCGCTATGATAATAGACTTAACGCTTTGTTTAATCATTCATCTTCTCCGTCCAACCTAATTAGATCCCTCTTAACTCGTTAAAACACCCTTTGTAACGAACAAAGCATTTGGCTTCCGAGGGGGGCGGGAGCTCTACTTAATTTGCCGGTTCCAGGGAGGCATATATCAGAAAGTTAGAATTCTAAAATTAACTTTATATTCATTCCAATGTCGGTTTTAATTGAATGTGAATTATTACTTAGAACCTCCTTTCGGTTTAATATTTTTGCTAATCAAATTATGTGCTTTGGGTGTGTTTTGGATTTTAATTATTTCTGCTGCTTTCTGCTTTCTGCTAACCTTTTATCAAATGCTTGCTTTTTGGGCCTATTTTCCAACTTATGTATTCAGCGGTTTTTACTGATTTTATTTACTGAAATGTTTATTTTGTATTTCTTTCCCATTTGACATCAGTTTGTCCTTTTTACTACTTTAAAGGTAATCCAAATGTGCAAAAACCAGGCAAGAGCATGTCGGACCATCAGTGTAGGGTTCCGAAGCCGTTAAGTACGACACACATAAAAATCAACAAGTAATAGTTTTCTATTTAGTCAATTGGTGCCGTCTTAGATGATTCTAGTAGGTATAAACACTTAAATCGCCTGTATCTCAAGAACCAATGAATGTCTACATAGTCGTGATAGTTTTCCTTTGCAATTCGTTATTATGCGCTTTCATTTAAGATTATAAGTATTTGTAGTTTAGGCTGTTTCTCTTGAGTCTTACAAAAATTAGCTCTTTAAAGCGTAATATTTCATAAACGCATTACTTTTAAGGAAATACGTGTAGGGAAGGTACCCTAAAACATTTTTTTTACATTTTATTGTGTACCATTTCTTGGGCGTGACTTTTATGCATATTCATGCCAAATTACAGTTTTCTAGTTCTAAGAGTCTCTGCGCTAGGCTGCGGACGGACAGACGGACGGACATGGCGAAACTATAAGGGTTCCTAGTTTGACTACGGAACCCTAAAAAGGCCACAGGACTTGCATGAACTTAAAATTAAATACGTACCAAATTTATGTCTACCAATGTATTAATACTACATCTTTATATGCTAAGTTACGTAATAAAAACGTGCATACAAGTTCCTTGACCCGCCATTCGTGTAAATGATCACTTTAACTTAAATACAGCCATCACTGGTTTTAAGCTCAGGTCCCAATTACGATAAAAGCTTACATATAATTGAAAACATTTGCGATAGAGCTTAAAAGCTTTATTCAGTACTCCCAACGTGTTTCGTAGCTAATTAAAGGACTGTCGACCTTATCTCAACACGTAAAGGGTTAACCTGTATGGTTTGAAAGGTTGGTTTTTATATGCAAAGCAAAAGTACCAGCTCTTGGGTATCTTAATTAGAGAGATATGAGGCTGTCTTGTAAGGCCGCGTGGAATTAAAAATAAACTGTTTCAGAAACAAAAACATTTACTAACCGACGATCCGATGTAAAAAAAGTATTCGCACTATGTCTTAGAAGGATTTATTTTCATACATACATACATACTATATATATAACACCACGCCTTCATTCCCAGAGTGGTGTAGGCTGAGCTACAAAAATACCAACAATTCCAAAAAGACTAATTGATAATTTTGTAACGATCTTTTGCAAAATCAGGCTAAAATGTTCAACCGCGTATTACGAGGTTGTAAGCCCATCGCCTAACAGTACTACAAGCCCTTATTCCCTTAGCCGCCTCTTACGACATCCACGGGAAGACATGGAGTGGCACTATTCTAACCCGGCAACCACACGGGATCCAACGATAAGGATAGTTATATAAACAAATACATACGTAAATACAGCGTAAACATCCAAAACTCATAACAAATACTCACGCTCATCACATTAACATTTGCACTAAAAATCTAGAAAATACCTCAACAAATATAATAGTTTAAAAAATAATAATCGAGAAAGTATCATGACTAAGTCGAATTCATTTGTTTGGTTTTTGGTTTTTTAGTTAAAGGCGACCAAAATCTTTATACCTACCGAAAATCAATCATTATCTCAATTCCTCAAAAGTTAACTGGAAGAGATTCCTTTTTTGGGATAAGTTCGCCTTTGTACAACTTTTTGTGTTGCAGTTTAGTTTTTTAATTTGTTATTATTTGATTGCGCAATAAAGAGTTAACTTACGTTAATCACCTAAAATATCAGTAAGGAATAAGTAGCTAAGACATACAATAAATGTATTGTATGTCTTAGCTACTTATTCCTTATTGATATTGTGTTTTTGTATTGTTGTAATGACAACAATACAAAAACACTTTATTGTACACCAAACAAAGACAAATAGCACAATAAAAAAGACTCAGGTAAACATCAGGCGGTCTTATCGCTAATTAGCGATCTCTTCTAGACAACCTTAGAAGGGAAAAGGTGACAAATTAAAACATTTTACACAGTAGGTGGTTCAGACTAATCGCGAATAATAACAAGAAACTATGTTAGTTAAAAAAAAGATAATATAGTAATAAATATCCCCCCAAATAGATAAATACCAATACAAATATAAATACTTGACTCTAACAAAA
The DNA here is from genome assembly GCA_949316455.1 of Acleris holmiana. NCBI lineage: Eukaryota > Metazoa > Arthropoda > Insecta > Lepidoptera > Tortricidae > Acleris > Acleris holmiana. The sequence continues at coordinate 6,633,061 of OX438784.1, forward strand.
ATTAGCGCTTTAAAGCTTAATATTTCATAAATGGATCCCTTAATCGAAAAAAAGTTTTTCAAACCCACAATATATTTTTGAAAGACCTATCCAACGACACCCCACGCTATGAGGTGAGACGAGAAAAAAATAGTACATCCCCAGTTACGTGTAAGAGAGGTACCATTTTTTTTTCATATTTTATTGTACCACTTTGTTGGCGTGACTAATATGTATATTCTTGCCAAATTACAGCTTCCTAGTACTAATCGTCTCTGCGCTAGACTGCAGACGGACGGACGGACATGGCGAAACTGTAAGGGTTCCTAGTTTGACTACGGAACCCTAAAAATCCCCAAACACTCAAGTTAATTTATTCGATATTCTTTAAAAACAGTGGCGGTTTCAAACTTTCCTCGTCAAGACTGTCTCCGAATTTTCCTTAGAGTTTTACCTTTTACCACCGCTTAATATAAATTCGTGGTAAAGTTCAAGCTTCTACTTACCTTATTAATAATTCCAGAAGACTTAGCCCAAGTGTGTTCACCCCTTTTAAGTAGAGGCCATAAGACTTAAGTTGTATGATGGGGACGTTAAGAGGACGATGACTTGGAACTTGGAAGGAGGGGTTTGAAGATGCTTCTAGTGGCGCTGTTCGAACTTAGGAAGAATATTACAATAGTATATAAACATTTTATTGTACAAAAATATAGCAGGAATTTAAGAAATAGATGTCTACCAGTTAACCTATACTGTAATTCTATGGAACTTGCTAACTATGTAAACAAACAATATATTGAAATTGACATCTAATGTCAATTTTAGTATGGCAGCTTGTTTACATAGTTAGCAAGTTCCATAGAATGACACTTTAGTAGTATAAGGGCCGGTTTCACAATCGACAAGTGAATTTATTCGTCAAATAAAGATAGCCCTCTCTGTGTCTACTTTCAAGTGAAAGAAAGGGAAAGGAATATTTTTTTTGACAGATATCCTTTACTTGACGATTGTGAAACTGGCCATTAGTCTAATAGTATGTATAGTACAAGTATAGAAGGCTGTCCAACAAATCAGCGTATAGTTATAGTACAGTCGAACTCATTTAATTTTGTAGCTGTACATTTTAGTACCTTGTCGCAATAACAATATAAAAAAAGAAGTACATATATTTATATCGTCTAAAATAGATCGCATGTTCCATATTTTTTCCCAAATTCAAAATTTTATTGATTCAATTGATAGTTTTGTCTCTTTAATGACTTTCCTGTCATTAGTCAAGAATTTCATAAATATTCACAATCAGTTTTTTTTCCGAATATGAGATTAAATCAACGCGTGTACGCGTAACTTGTAACTTTAGTTGTACTATTAGCATAAGTAAAATTTTAATAAATATAACCATGTCATATTAAAGCAACTGTTGGTAAACCAATACATAAAAAAAAAACGTATTAAAGTGTGTTAAAGGGTATTAATTTATGCTAGAATTTAGTGTATAAATAGCTGCGATAAGGTACTAAAATGTACCGTACTAGGTAGACAATAACTCAGTCTTGACACATTACACAACCATGAAGTTTCTGAATATTGATAGATAATGTACAACAGTAATAATGCTAAACTTGTTTGATGCGTGTGAAGAAGTAGTAATAACGAGAGATGGGACGAATATTCGGCCGAACACTCGGTTCAGCACTTACCGAACCGAATATTCGGCCCAATATTCGGTTGCGCCGAATCGCTAAAAACAGGTTTTGCCAGGTCCGCTTTAAAAATTTATTTAATTACAACAACTGGTTTTTATTAATTAAGCTACGGTTATAGGTATTTGGGTCATATACACTCTTAAAAAGAAAAGCTGTATTTCCTGTGGTCAATCAATAGTCAAAAGCTTGTGTGCATATAAGTTTTCAGCAGTCCTGACGCCGTTTATGAGGGAATGGGCTTAGCCAGAAAATTAGGCCTTAAAAACGTTAACTTTCAGCGTGTCCACAGGAAAGACGCTAACCTAAATCTGTGTATGACTCATTTATCTCTTTTTGGTAGTTGCTTAGAATGCTGTTAAAGGATGTCAATGATGAATTATGGAACAACCTACGGAGACGGAGTCGCGGGCAACAGCTAGTTTTATTAGTAACGGCTAAATGACAAACGCTTAATCGAGTAAGCGAAGTTATACGAGCGGGGTCATTCGACGGGTAAAGCTGGCCAAGTGAGAATGCACGCCCGAAAATATTTCTATACTCTGAAGCGTTAATTGAAGGCGAGTTGATCGCCAGTTTATAATTGGTTCGTCGACTTCAAGAATGAGTTGTTTCAGAAAATGTAACTTCCTAAGCGAAGGTCGCGGTTGCGATTGTGGTAGTCGTAGTGACTGTCGAGACCTTCAATTGTTACAAGTACTTGATAGATACCAGTCTTTAAATGCCAAGAAGCATTCAGTAATCGGTTAAACATAATTACGGTGGGGTTTCCTTTAAAACGGCTTGGTAGGAGTTTTATAAAACTACTTGCTATTGAATTTGACGGACGGATTATTAACCGGCTAGTTTAAGTTGTTCCGTCAGAGCGTATCCACCTCATTTAAGGGCGTGCATTCTCAATTCGCTAGAATCGCGAGTGAGCCCGCTCGCATGACTTCATGACCTTTCCACAGAGTGCTGTTTTTAAGAGCAAGTTTTCGACGACTGGCACAATAATACATTTGAAATCTCAAGATTTAAATCTTACGATGACAATCTCGAGACTGCTAATGAGTTGCAAACCCTGAAGACTGAGATGTAATGCCTCTTTTTTATGGAAAGGATCACATGAGCACCAAGGCCACGATGGTAAGTGGGATCTCAGACCCATAGGCATTAAAATTCTCAAGACTGCAATCCAAACATTTCAAATGCGTTACCAACTCTCAGGATTAAGATGGAATGCCTCTATGCTAGTAATTTCACCAATTGTCTTATCCCCACAACGGAACACAAAAATTAACTGCTGCTTTGCGGTTGGTTAATGGATAAGATGGAAGTAAGGATCCAGGCGGGTCCTGCTCAAGGTTCCTACCACCACTTAACTTACACTACTTCACCAGTTGTCTTACCGGAGAACAATGCGAAATGATGCAATTTAGCGGCAGGTTAAAGGTTAAGGTGGTGGTATCGATACGGAACCCTGCACAAGGTCCTTCCAACCACTAAAACATTTGTCTTCTTATTATTATTTTTTCATTATTGGCGGTATTTTACCAATGTCAAGTGAGTAGAGGGTAAGGACCAAAAATTTGGACCATAGTTAAGCGTAGTTAGCGATACAAACAACGAAGGCGAAAAAAGGTCCGTTGTACGACGAAATGTATCCTTACAACTGTATGGCAAAATTTCATCGCCCAACGGAAAAGTTTCATGGAAAATTTAATGGCTTGAGTTAGCGTGCCCAACTTTTTGGTCCTTACCCTAGAGGAAATCAGTAAACAGAATAAATCAAAAGTAAATACCTGGACAGCTTTAAATCGGCCATCTTCCCTTCCCGAAGGTTACCGAACTATTTACCTCCTTTTCTCCTTCCTTTTAGATCCTTTATAAGATCTCTTGTTTTATAGCCATAAAAGGCAAATAAGCAGGACACCTGATAGTAAGCAGTCACCGTCGTCCATAACATTAGCAATGCCAGGGGCACTGCCAAGGTGTCTTTCAGTAAATACTCTTATTAAGCCGCGTTTAAATTGTAGTGCTGAGGAAACATCCACCAATAGTACCGACAATGCTAATGTGACGACCTAGTGACATCTAGCGACAACTTGTAGAAGCGTCATACACAGATTTAGGTTACCGTCTTTCCTGTGGACACACGGAAAGTTAACGTTTTTAAGGCCTAATTTTCTGGTTAATCCCATACCCGCAAAAACGCGTCAGGATGCTTTAGACATATGAAACATAACTTATATGCACACAAGCCCTTAAGTATTGACCACATGACCCAGCAACCAACTCGACGGCGGCGCCACCAGCGTCGGACAGCGCAACTAAATCTGACAGTGCGCTAGATCTAGGTATACATATACCACTTCCAAGCTTCAAACTTCATCCGAAAAGATTCCGGTCCCCAGGCAAAACACCCGTCTAGAGTATCTCTCAATAGTCCTATCTTTCTACACTGTTAACCAACTTTCTATCGATTTGCGGCCCCTAATTCAAAACACAATCTATCCTCAACTGTTAACCGTTGATTAGCTAATTGACGTCGTCAGTTTAGCGGCTGTCAAACTCGGGAGTTTCATCGAGCCAGCTCAAGTTTAATTGCCGACTAAGCGGCGGATGACGCAGAATCGATTTTAACTTGTCATTAGCTATTGATGGTGTTTGCGTCTAGCGTAGTTTAAGTAGATTTAGACGTTTCAAGGGCCGGTTGTACTTAGTAACGGGTTTAATGGGTATTTTCATCGTGTAAGGACTTCGTGTCGCCTTTGTTAAATGTTGCTTCTCATTTTTCCAACAACCAAGGATAAAATCGAAATTTTTTTAGGCGTTTCTACCAAAAATCTCGTGAGTCCCTTCTTTGATTACTTTAAAAATATTCTGTATTAGGTTCGGTAATTTTTATATATAGATATGATGAAATCACAATTAGAAATGACAAACTCTGGTTTTGAAGTAATTAAATACTGTACGTCATTGAAAACTGACATTTCTGACAGCACGTGTCTTTAGATTGCGATTTCAGCATTTCAGCCAAGATCAATTTTCTCTGTAACGTCAAAATTTAGAAATAAATCTGTTAAATACTTTCAGTGCCTAGAATTACATTTTGGGTAAATGACATACTCGTACTATGTTATATTATATGAGTACCGAGATGTGAGTGCGTTAAAATATATTAGATAGTTTCATTTTAATGTTCTTGTCTTAAATAAATGTGTATACTTGCCTACTCGATGCACAACCTTTTACTTTTCTTGATTTCTCAAGGGTTCCCTTACCTACGCTTTTGTATATTATTGTTTAGTGTATACACTACAAGCAAAGATGCATACAGGGTATCCCAAAAATCAACGATAAGCCGGAAACAGGTGATAGGGTAGCTCATAAGCTATCGATTTAACCCCCATGTATGTTCAGCGATTTTTCGTAGTTTCGGAGATATTGATCATTTTAATCGGAATTATTGTAATTTTTCCTTATGTCCATGTTTCGAAAAACCCTTAATTTCATGTATTATTTCAATATTTTTTCATTGGGTACCTACATCGGTAGAATAATTATGAACTTAGGATGTTTTTAAAGCTACTTGCCAATTTCTTTTTCAAGTAATGTTTGTGTGTAATTTCACGAAGTTTGTTTCTCCATACTAGATGAAATGGGAACTAGGGCTCACTTATTATGGAGAAAGTAACTTTGTGTATTTACACAAAATTTGACATAAAAAAATATTGGCAAGTAGCTTTAAAAACATCCTTTGTTCATAATTATTTTATCGATTTAAGAATCCACTGAAAAAATTATGATATAATACATGAACTTAAGGGTTTTTCGAAGCATGGACATAAGGAAAAATTACAATAATTCCGATTAAAATGATCAATATCTCCGAAACTACGAAAAATCGCTGAACATACATTTAAATCGGGGTTGAATTTAGCTTATGAGCTGCCCTATCACCTATTTCCGGCTTAACGTTGATTTTTGGGACACCCTGTATTAAAAGTAACCTCTGGGTAGGAACATTTAGGTTTAAAGGAGGATAGGCAAATCATCCTATCGTCGATGAAACCAATACCGCGTAACTATCAAATTCAATAAGTTGCAAAATGTGCCTTACTGACTTACCAGTTAAGGAGTATTATGCAACTTCTTCAATTTGTTAGTTACCTACGCGTTATTGCAGTTTCACTGACGCTATGTGTATAGGTTATTTAAGTTATAAAACTTTAAGGTAGTCCCAAATCTATGTGTTGAAAAAGTTATTGTCACATTAAGACAGTGGGAGTTCAAACATAACTACATTAAAATTTCTTACAGCGTTTTCACATTTCTTGCCATAAACAGTTTTAGAATATAATAATACCTTTCTGATAAGATATCGTTACATGCTATTGATTCCTAGGCTGGGGTCTAATTTTCTGCCCATCCTCCTTTGGAAGCCTGAAAATGAGTATGTTGGGGACGGTATATTTCATACGGTAGTCTTACTGACAGCAATTTTTATGTCGTTATTAAATACCCAGGGACCGGCCCGCTATTCCATTCAAGGGGTTTCGAATGGGCTTTTATAAGGGTTTTATTTAGAAAAGCCGTATCGCTTAATAGCCGTTCGGTTCGCTTTTAAAACCCGGTATCCCATTCAAGGGGTTTCGAATGGGTTTTATAAGTCTTTTACTTAGAAAAGCCGTTCGATATGCTTTTTAAAGAGCTATTTATAAGGGTTATCTGTACTTTAGCTGTTGTCTTTCCCTTATAGTGAAATGGTTAGTTGAACAAATATTTTAGTCATATATTTCGTTCCAAGAGGTTATTCTTTTAGTGGGGCATTCTATTGAGAGGTTAGTCCTTCAAAGGCTTTTATCGGTGAATCATCATTTACGGGAAACATTGAGGTTTTTCGTGTAACTGACAACATATTAATTGGAATAGCCAAACTACATGTAATCAATAACTAAACTAGATGCATGTACATAGATGTCAAGAGTATATTATCTCTTGCCAATGTTTCGACTAAATATGATTTAACTTTAAAATTGATTTCATTAACTTCCTGACAACCGGACGTCAAAAAAGATTTTTATACTTGCAATCTCTAATTTAATTCTAATTAAGGTGTGATATTGTTTGATTTTTATGTACTTCGTAAAGCACAAGAGTCGTCACGAGGTTAAAGGATATAGAATAACGTGTAACTTAAAATAATGTATCATTTTTAAGTATATAGGTAAGTAATATACCTTATATACCTGATCTTTAAGCATTGCTTACGTACAATGAAAATAAGCTTATCTTTGATGATTTATTTCGCCACAAAAGGCCATATCAGTGCTAATTGAATTGCATAATTCAACTGCAATTGGTTTCAGTGTCACTTGCATAATGTACTTCCCATTAGCGGCGCGGACAAACCGCGTGCATGCGGTATTAGATTCAATTTAACTTAATTATTTATCGGCTCATTCAATTGTTAATTGCGTTTGCAATTGGCTGATTCAATTATAAATAAATTATTAATTGACGGTGATTATTTTTATTGATGTAACTGTCAATGTTAACACTATTTTAATTGCTTCAATTTGTATGTATGTATTGGTGCCGATTTTCGTGAGGATATTCGTTTGTTACAATCAACAGTTATAGGTCATACACACTTTTAAAAACAAAAGTTGTGTGACCCAAAGTGTGGTCAATAGTTAAAAGCTTGTGTGCATATAAGTTATGTTTTTATACGATAGGTCTAAAGCAGTCCTGACGGCGATTTTGCGGAAATTTTCGGGCTTAGCCAGAAAATTAGGCCTTAAAAACGTTAACTTTCGGTGTGTCCACAGGAAAGACCGTAACCTAAATCAGTGTATGACCCTTATACCTTCTGCAAACTACTCTTCTTGATTTGAAACTTTTTCTGGTACGACACTAACAGAGTCTACTCGTAAATTTGGCCTCGACTTAATATAATTATTACCTATTACTTACTTACAATACAATACAAAACACTTACTTACTTTTTATTTATGTGGTTAGGGTAATTTTTCCTTAAATATTGCACCGTTCATGACTAAACAATTTACGATCGACTAGTAAAGAATACCAACCGCCAGTAAGCAGTTTAATTTTGTGTTTTTGTGGTATCGGGATTTAATAAGTAAATAAATACGAGAAAAATCGTTTAATTATTACCCTTACACAGCGTTGATAATCTACCGTTAGCCTGAAAAAGAATAAACCATGTTATAATAAAACTGTTTCTAATTGAATCTTTCTCGATTGTTCCAGACGCCAAACGGCAGAAGAGCGAGAAGCCGAACGCCAAGCAGCCAACCGCCTCATGCTGTCTCTTCAAGCCGAAGCTTTAAGCAAAGGCTACATGCCAGAACCGCCCTCCGCGTCGCTTTCAGCGCTTCATTACCAAAACCCTGCAAACGCTACCCAACCGCCGCCTAACAATACAGCGCTAAGCGCTTTGCAGAATCTTCAGCCTTGGGCGGGCAACCAAGGTTTCATGAATGCTCCACCGGGGAATACAGCGCCGCCGCACCCGCCGCCTGTAGCGTCGCCGATTTGTTGAATTTGAATTTGGAATTGAGTTTAAATACAGAATTCTTTTTTTTCTGGCCAGTGTTGCTAAAACGTTGTAAACTCTTTACAGTAAAACCAGAATAGTAATAGTACCCGGTTCGCTATCGTTGTCGCATTCTAGAGCATCTGTCAGTATATTTGATATGCCAGAGAGAGTGAAAGCGATAGACAGCCGAGTGCTATTTTTTTATTTGGTTTACTGTACTTATGTTTATGGGATTTTATTGGCAACAGTAAATAGGACTAATTCAATAATTGAAATGAGGGCTAGTAATGTCGATATTTAATTTCTTCATTTACCTAAATTCTACTTTTCTAGCGTTTAAAAATCTTAAAAGTACTCATGTAAAACCTAGCAACAAAAATATGCATAAATAAAATGTACTGCGGTTTCCTGCAGGTTTATATATGGTTGACCTTTAAGTGCCCTTTCACAATGGCGTTTTAGACCAGGAATAAATGAGTAAAAATCGCCGCGATAGCGATATCGCTGCAAGCACTAGTGTGAAAGGGCCCTTATTCCCTAATTAGTATAAGAACTCTCTGTATTATATGCCCGTGTTGTTGTAATTATGAAGAAATATGGTTACGAAAAATAACTATGACTGTAAATACAGATCTAAATAAATATAACACCTTTTTAAACTTATCGTGCGTATTACAGCTTCCAGTTCTCAGAAATACGATGTGTGAATATGATTTGTTAAGTAATTTAATATTGAATAACTATAATCGTTATTATGGTCATAAGCATTTCTTTTCTAGCCGTTCACTCGCAAGGAAATATAAATCTAAGTTTATTTAATTAGTTTAACTTGTACATTCCGTTAGGTAAGGTTTTGTAAATAAATATTAAGCAGTATTACATCAATTAAATAAAAAGTATGATAATAAAATTGAATGATGTCTAAATATCCGTTAAAACGAGTAATAGATATTTCAATCGACACTTAAAACTTATGTAAATAGTTAGAATATCAGTATTTTTTATATAATAAGTAAATAATGGCTTGTTCTTACTTAGATCTCGCTTATCTATAGATTTAGTAGAACGCTAATTGTATATACTGTGTAAACGGAATTATAATGTACTCATTGATAATGATTTTAAATAATTAAATGAATAGTGAAATAAAAAGGCTTGAAAGCAGGCAACTGCGAGAAATAAATTAGATTTTTTATTTATAAATGATAATCAAGACTTTGATAGATGCTATAGATATAAAAAAAACCTAGTAAATACACACTCAAAATAAGTATAATAGAAGTTTATCCCCCGACAGTCAAGAGTGGCGTTATAAGGCCAGGTTCCATCACAATAACCTTGATGAATGGCGTTCATCCACCGTGCGTTTCTCTAGGCACTTATTACCTCGTACGGTGAAATTGTGGAACGAACTCTCTTCGGCGGTATTTCCAGCCAGTAATGACATGGGGTCCTTCAAGAAAAGATCTTTTGTTTTCCTTAAAGGCTGGCAACGGACCAATAACTCTATCTGAGTTGCCGATTGTGGTGATCACTTCCCATTAGGTGACCGGCATGTTCGTTTGCCTTTCTATTTTATATTTAAAAAAAGTTTCATTTCACGTGTGTATGTATGTATGTATGTGTATCGGTCTACGGCATCGTAGCTCCCTAACAGATAGACCGATTTAAACGCTATCTTTTTATAGAAAGGTACTTTAATCAGGATGGGTCTTAACTGTGTTTCATAAAAATTATTAGAGCCTTTTAAGAGATATCAGCTCTGAAAAAAGAAGACGCCATTGTATCGGGGTTTTTAGGGTTCTGATAACAAATTAGAAACCCTTATAGATTTGCCATGTCTGTCTGTCCATCTGTCCATCTGTCCGTCTGTCCGCAGTTATCTGTAGCATTGAATACATCTACATGCTATTATTAATTTTAGATTTGGGTGACCATTAAGGAAATATTTGAACTCGAATAGTGTTATTTCGGTTAGAGTTACGCAAATCGAATTTTCTGCGACAGACCTCTGTAACAGCTCAATAATGCTGTCGTAATACTAAAGAAGACTGCTAACTGCAATGCAGTAGTCGAAACATTCTATACTCTATTGGTAAACACATTAAATTTAAAATGCTTAATACTATTACCAATCCATGAGCCCAATAAGCATATCGATACACATATTAAGGTATACCTACATACTCGTAGGCAAATAAAGGCGCAAGCACACTGAGAGCGTTTCCGTACTAAAATCGCCGCCACCACGCTATCGGAACGCTCTTTATAACGGGGACGCGCCGCACCGCATTGCCTCCGCTCACAGCGCGTTTGCAATTTAAATTAAAAATTAAATAGCTGCATTCAAGACATAGAATCAATTGTTATTTGTGCAAGAAGAGAGCAAAGTTGGTGTTTGCTGCGAGTGATGATTGAATCACGAGCGTAGCATGTGATTCTAGGTTAGAATCCTGAGTGCAGCGAGGGTTTCAAAGACACGAGATGCAAATAACTTGTACATACAATTTTACACCTCAGCAGCGAGAAAATATAACCTTAAGGTAAAAAATAGAACGTGGTAAAAATAAATCGAGATCTCCCAGCCGCCCACGCGCCGCACCACGACCACATTTATTGTGAACAGACATTAAAAAGTTACTTTATCTCACGCTCGCAGCAAAATAAAATTTTGCTCACTGGCTTTAAACAGCAAACCACCCTTTTTGAGGTGCTGAGGTGAACATTTATTTGTGCTCGATTACCACACGAATATTTGACCTTACCAGGCATGGCACCAGATTTGCTAGCTGTGCAGGGGTTCCATTGATAATCGTCGGAAAATAAACCTACAAAGAGGTATAGTGCTTTCAATCCACGACGAGCGGGAGCCCACCTCTTCAATTTTCATACATTGACGCAAGCGTGCAACATCAATCAGGCTGGTAGGGGCGTGCAGTCGTGGATTAAAAACACTATGACTAGTTTCCTATACTTATAAATATAATAAATGTTTTAGGAGGATCGGGGGATGGGGGGTGATTCCCTCAAGACAGTGCTGCGGCAGCAGGCAGGTGAGTCGAGTTCAGTGTCGTATAAAGCTGCCTAATTAAGAAGGCACGCGCTAAAATGTGTTTTGTACGCTCCGACTGGACTTCTTTAACTTGCCGGATAAAACTTTACCTTTGAGATCGACGCAGCGCTGTGTTGAGAGAATCACCCCCCTGAGCTCTAGGCTTGTACTGTATACTGCTTATCTCCTAAGGTGCTAGACGTACACGTTAGACCGTGTTCTACAGACCTAGTGCAGCAGCTTTAATAACCCTTTAACCTACATTTTTTACAAGAATAAATCGTAAACGTTTGTGGTATGCACAGTACAGATTACTTTTTACGAGTAGTGTTTTTTGAGAAATAGGTATAAAACTTTTTTCGTTCTCATACTTTACTAGTTACAAGACGGCAAATATATTTGCCGCTGTCAGCCAACGACGTCATCTAAGCATTGAATCTGTATTGAATTTCATTAATTTACTATGGAAGTTCAATTTCAAATTAGTTATTTTTTCTCAAAACTGTATTCCGCCTAAATTATCTCTGAAATAGGAGTGGCTATCAGAAAGAGAGAGCAAGAATATATTTTTTTAAAGACTTTTTTTTTTCCAAAAACCTCAAATCATATTGAATAATTACCATTTATTAATCGAAGGAATGAAATTTATTACATCTATTTTTGTTATTGGATTAGTAGGTTTGGAATCTCGGAATACGGTGCTTTTTTGTTTATAAATAAATTGTATGACGGCAAATATATTGCCGTTAACCACTAAAGTGTTAATACCATTTTTAGCACAATTTTATGCAGCCTACAGTTCCAATAAAACAACGATATACATACTTATTCCATAGGGCTCCATACAAGAATGGTACGGAACCTTTTGCGTGCGAGTCCGGCTCGTACTGGTTTTTAGTTTTTCTTGATTACCGAAGTAAAGTCGAGTGAAGTCCTCAAAATATGTAATCTATTCACTCGGTGCACCTGGGCCTCTATTCAGGTGCGTTAAAACGATATCGTGTTTGACACGTTTAAGAATCGTTTATGTCACAGTCGCCATTATTGTAAATGACATAAGAGTTATCAAAACGTTGACAATACGGAAACACGTCAAATACGATATCGTTATTACCTTGTAGAATCCCAGCCCTGGCGTTATTACACGTGTGAAATGTGTATCAACTGTTTTCAATACAATTGATGATAGTTCTAGACAAAAAACGTGATTCCCACCGTTCTACAACGATAAAAGCGTGTTATAGCGTTTTTAAGGGATAAGTTCACCTTTATACAGCTTACTTGTGCTTCTGTTTCTGGACTTATGTTTATTTAGCCGTTTTAGTACAATAAAGTGTTAACATACACAAATACCTACATGAAAACGCAGACGCGACTTGAAAAAAACTGGCCAAGACCATGCCCTGCTAACATAAAAGGCAGTATCTCAGACAAAACTCTTATAGCAAATGTAACCTTATTACGAACGGCTTAGGATTGAATATGCTTTGGCCATTGAATCAGAGATACTGCATTGTGGCTTAGGAGGGCAGACGTCAGAGCATGCTCATTGTACGGTTCTGAAGCCGTAACGACAAGTAAAGTATGAACGAATTTTCTATTTAAAGTTATTTAGTGCTGTCTTAGATGATTTTAGTAGGTATAAACCAATGTAATTGATATAGCTCACCGGATTGCAAACCTTAAGTGGCAGTGGGCGGGGCACATTGCTCGTAGAACTGATGGCCGTTGGAGCGGAAAGGTTCTAGAGTGGCGACCGCGAACCGGGAGACGAAGTGTTGGCAGACCTTCCACAAGGTGGACTGACGATCTGATAAAGGTCGCGGGAAACCGCTGGATGACAGCAGCAGAGGACCGATCACTGTGGAAAACCCTGGGGAAGGCCTTTGTTCAGCAGTGGACGTCTCCGGCTGATAATGATGATGATGATGAAACCAATGTAGTGTTGTTAGTTGTAGCAGTTTTCCTTTTAAATTACTTACTGTTAAGGTATGTGCTTTAGTTGGCTGTAAGGGGGTAGTGAATGTAACACTAGCGAAAACGACACTTTTAGAGTTGAATATATCTCAGTCTCCCAAATCGAAAAATTGATAAGACTTACACACAATGATTCTTAATACCTATTGAAAAATATATCACACGACACGTTATACAGTGCAAAAAATATTCATACCCTTGCTTTAGATGTACGGGAGATATCTTTAAAATATTTTTTTTACAGATTTCATTATTGATCTTAATACATGTACAAAATTTTAGTAATTTTTAGTAATTTCTTGATAGTTTTTATTAACAGTGAGTGTGTAAATACCAGACAGACCGACGGACAGACAGACGCACATGGGTTCCTAGTTTGACTTCGGAACCCTAAAAAGGACCTAATTTAGATTATTATGGATCCATTGCAATCACATTAATAACACCCAAAAAATCACCAAAACCTAAAACGGAGACCATTCAAAGAAACTTCTAAACACTTTAAACGAAATCGATTTCCAGAAAAAACTTATTTCCGTCCTTCAAAACGGTCGATTTAACGTCATTTAGGGTCAGCCATTAGAATAATACCCACAATTTGAATGTCCTTGCCGCAAGTATAATGACAAAACATTAAAAAGGACGTGACTCCTGTACTGTCATTAGTCCTTTGTTTTACAGAAAACAATTTTAGGAACCCTCTAAAATACAATAATTTTATACATTTACCATTCAATGCTCCTTATACACCGTCAACCAAATCAGTTTCACTCAATAAGCGAGCAATGGGTAAGGCTCTTGGAAATATTAACGGGGCAATTTTTCATTCCGAGTGCGGTTTTGGGAAGGTGATTCCAAATGATATTTTAAAGGATGCGCGTAATTGACGTTTGATAAAAAAAATGCATTAAGGATTAAGGATCATGGCGCCGGGTCGATGACGTTCGATGATCATTGAAATCAATCGTTCAACGTGGGATGATACATTTTTAAAGATCGAAAAGGTAAGATAAGATTTATATTTAGGTACTTGAACAGAGACTTAAAAAAGTTCGGTAAGTACCTACGGCACGTTCGGTCAAAGTCTACTAGTAGGTGATTCTCTTAAACAACTCGCTCTTGAACTCGACGAATGAATTACTATCCAGCGAGTTAGTAGTATCGTCATGCAAAGCGTACAAACAACATTTAAGGTCGTGTATCCTCAATTGGGTAGATTGCCCCGTCGAGAGAGTCCGTCCATACGTAAGTTCTGAAAACGTCATTGTTTCAATAGAAAATGGCGTTTGATGAAATGAAATTCAATGAAATTATCCCTTCTACTCCTGGCCATCATAAGCCAGTGTAAGAGTGAGATATAAGAATATGTTGCTGTAAATGCGTCTCTTAAGGTGTATGTATAATGTCCTTCATGTAGCCAATAGAATAATAAGTAACCCCTCAGGAACCAAATCACGGTAAAAGTCAAGTACTATAGTTAAAAAGTTTGGTTAAAAAATTAATTAACAAAAACAAGTTAAAACCCGACTGCATGATTTTATTATGTCATGTATAATATGTTAATTGCCTACCATTTATAATTTTTTCAATTTAAGACCAATCTAACGATTCCTCACTTGTTGAAATCTTCCCATCGATCCAGCCTCTGCGATGAAACACATTTTAGCGCGGGCCTTCTCAATTAGGCAGCAGGCAGTCAAGTCGAATTCAGTGTCGTATACAACTGCCTAATTAAGAAGGCACGCGCTAAAATGTGTTTTGCACGCTCCGACGGGACTTCTTAAACTTGCTGGATATAACTTCGCCTTTGAGATCGACGCAGCGCTGTGTTGAGAGAATCACCCTCCAGGTAAAAATGTAGCACTTGTGCAGAGTCCGTCCGTTACCATCATCCTACCTATCTGCTAACCCTGCAGTAATGTTCACACTAATGTGTTTCAGTGAGAAGGGAATGACAGCCGATGAAATGACTGGTGGCTGAACCTTGTGCAAGTTTACACTTCGATTTCGAGATGATGCTTTAGTTAATTAGAAAACGCTCGGCGCCATTTTAAACGCAGCGTAAAAAGACTATTTACTAAAAGGCATCTTGGATGTGCTCTGGGGTGTGATTCCCCTAACACAGCGCTGCGTCGAACGCAAAGATGAACTTGAAGGTTTATCCGGCAAGTTTAAGTAGTCGCGTCGGAGCGTAAAAACACATTTTAGCGCGTGCCTTCTCAATTAGGCAGCAGAGCTCGGTCGCCCAGCGGAACTTTACGTTCGACGCAGCGCTGTGTTAAGAGAATAACCCCTCTGGTATTGACTGCCTGTTCCGGTATGGGGATAAGACAACCGGTGAAATAACATTAGCGGCATTCCATCGTAGTCCTCAGGTTTAGCAACGAATTTGCAATCTTCAGATTGTAGTCACAGGTCGCAGCACTCACCATCAGGTGGCCCTATGTCTCGTTTGCCTTTTCCATGCCTTAAAAAAAGCTTGACAATACAATTGCAATCCTGACATTGCAAATATGGGCCTATTATGGTCGTAACGTGTTTATCGATGTCGATAAACTAGAATAAAACCAGAATGTAAATGCGTGCGTAAAAAGCATAATTGCCCACCCAAACGTATTAAGTGTACCATTATACCATAGTAACATACAGTTTTAAACTTCGTAAATCTTCCCTAACAATCAAATTAAAAAAAGCTCAACTTAATTCGTTTTTTTAATCGCGTGACTCCTGTTCAAATTAGTTCTCGAAGGGTACAATTTCGGCGTGGATCGAAGTGACGACCCGTAATCGACGTGGCGTGTCACTGCGCTCGGGGTATAGCCATGTAGGATTGAATTGACCCAAATCGTTGAGGAATCAAGAAAAAAAACCGGGCAAGAGCATGTCGGACCATGCTCACTGTAGGGTTCCGAAGCCGTTAAGTACTACAAACATAAAAATCAACAAGTAATAACTAAATTTTCTATTTTGGTGCCGTCTTAGATGATTTTAGTAGGTATAAACGCTTTAATCGCCTGTATCTCAAGAATCAGTGAGGTCTACTTAGTCGTGATAGTTTTCCTTTAAAATTCGTTATATGTGGTTTCCTTTTTTTTAATAAATTTTTAGTATTACTAGTTTTTGCTGTAGGGGGAAGGGGGGGGGGGGCACTTGAGTCTAACTCAAATTAGCGCTTTAAAGCTTAATATTTCGTATTTTTAAAAGACCTATCCAACTATACTCCACACTATAGGGTTGACGAGATAAAAAATATACATCCCCACGATACGTGTAGGGGAGGTACCCTAAACATATATTTTTACATTTTATTGTACCACTTTTTTGGCATGACTAATATGCATAATATGCATATTCATACCAAATTACAGCTTTCTAGTACTAAGAGTCTGCGCTAGGCTGCGGACGGAAGGAGTAGTTGTTGCTCGTGAGCTCGTGACTGCCCGCAGAGAAGTTGTTTACCACTATTCCCGTGAAAACTGCAATTTTTCAGGGATAACAATTGTATGGCCTTTTAAAGGAATCAAGCCATGGCTACCTTTCATCGAAATTGGAAGCGGTTTAGCTGTGAAAGCTTAACAAAGAGACGAAGCTATTTTCACATTTGTAATCTAGTACGGACTAGTACGGGTACTAGTAAATAAATTTAAAGATAAAGGGGATCACCCCTCTATCTTTAAATTTACTAGATACGTGACTGTCTAATTTAGGTAAATAAATTTTAATCATACTGGCAAGACTTTTAATTAAATTTCTTTGATAGCGGCTATGCATTGGTGACGCCTTCTGCGTTGCTAAAGTCCATAGGCGGCGGTGACCACTTTCCATCAGGTAAAAAAACATACTAATAAAAACAAACTAACAAGATGCCAAGTAAAAAATACCTAGAAACAAAGTATTCACATATCCACGACCCGGTGGCCTAGTTGGGAGTGACTCTGCCTCCGAAGCCAGCGGTCCTGGGTTCAAATCCCGGGAAAGGCAAATTATTTGTGTGATGAGCGCAAATATTTTGTTCCTGAGTCTTGGATGTTTTCTATGTATCTAAGTATGTATTTCTTTATAAAAGTATGTTTATCGTTGTCTAGTACCCATAGTACAAGCCTAGAGCTGATATTTATTTACATAGAGGTGCAAGTTCCTTTACTAGACAACCCGCTCTCAAAGGAGTTTAGAAGCGTGGTAATTTGAAATTATAAAACTTTGACCCTTACGTATACTAACATAAAACATTGTTGTCATTTTACCAACCGCATTTCCTTGATTGATGGTATCCGTGGATTGTAAAGTGTGTACTTAATTGGTTTTTTTATAGCAAGGAGAAGAATGGTAAGTGGATTCTGAAGCCCATACAACAGCTACATTTGCAAACTCAAAATCGCAATCATACGATATCAATCTCAAGACTAGCTTAGATGGAATGCCTCTATCCTAGTCTTTCCACCGGTTGTGTTACCCCCGCATCGGAACAAACCAGGCCAAGGTCCTACCACTATTGCAATACGAGTATACGTAACATATTGATAATGTTTTTAACTCTTGACATACAGACACGGTTATACACAAGAAATAATCTTGGTTGCTGATTTTCCCAGTAAAGGATCCCTAAAAACTCAAATGACACAACGTCAGTGGATAATAGCTCGTCTCGGAAGGACATGCCGTGACACGTAAATTGGTTACAAAAATACGTTTGTCAACTTTTCCAGGTTATTATAGTGACGTTTAACGTGAATTGGTTCCTCGCTGTGATAATCTGAAAAATAAAATAAATAAATATTAGGGGACAATCTCACACAAATTGACCTAGTCCCAAACTAAGCTCTAGGCTTGTACTATGGGTACTAGAGAACGATAAACATACGTATATAGAGAAATACATACTTAAATACATAGAAAACATCCAAGACTCAGGAACAAATATTTGCGCTCATCACACAAATATTTTGCCCTTACCGGGATTTGAACCCAGGACCGCAGGGTTTGGAGGCAGGGTCACTCGTATGAATGCAGTTTTTCTTCGTATCAAAATCGATGACATGGTTCCTAAGAACAGATCTTCGTATGTCTTATAGTTTCAGAATTTCCCATACTGACCAATTTAACTGAGACACCGTGTATAAACAGACAGACACGAAGAGTGACTTTGATTTATACTACTCGTATGTAAAAGACGTACAGTTACGGTTGGTGGCGATGGATTTTTTACAAAACATACCTAATGTAATGTAAATACTAAATCGTTGTAAATACAAACAAACCCGCGTTATAAACCCGTCGCATAGTGCTTATAAGTTACATGTAAAATTAGGGGCACACTTTTCTATGATTGATAGTTGCCTCAATTATCTCGGAATGGGGTAAAAGTGGCGTTTGTGTCAAAAAACCATTTGGAATGCTTCGTCGGTCGGGAGCTGACTATTCATGGCATGGGGAGGTCTAATGATATCAAATGGCTACCGAAATTTAATGACAAATATAATTATAACCACTATGTACCCTGTGTGGTTGCCGGGTTAGAATAGTGCCACTCCATGTCTAATAAAGCGATGGGATTGCAACCTGTCACTAATACACTTGTAAACATCTTAGCCTATTTGTGCAAAATGTGGTTACAGAATTATCAACAAGTCTTTTTACAGTTGTTGGTATTTCTGTAGCTCTGCCTACCCAGCTCTGGGAATGAAGGCAGATACATAACATCACATGTATATATGTTATGAATGTACCTATGTTAATGCATTGGAAAGGCCAACAGAACTATATTTGAAATTTACTTGATCTAATAAAATATTGATGCCCTTAGGCACAGTAGATGTGCAATCGTCACATTAAATAAATATCTACACATAAGTAGGTAAAAACTAATATTTATTTAACAGCAGTAAATACTTATCAAGGGTATTTATGTGGTTCTTTCCTTTGAACAAAACAGTCAGCATCAAAACTAGCTAAGCATAATCAATGCTCAAAAGGATCTAGACACGAGGAATCTTGACAATACAGTCGATTACAGATCATTTTGAGCTCTTCGGTTGCGTAGAAGTAGCTACGCAATTCTATTGTCAAGATTCCTCTTGACAATAGAAAAGTCTATTGAGCCATTAGTACTCAATCTAACAAGTTTCAGGGAGTTGAAGAGCCAGTTGATGCTGCTAGGACGTGTTATCATATTGTCTACGTTTTCATAGCTCTTATTTACTTGACAGTAATGGTGGTCGAGTTTATAACAATACGATAACAAATCAAAAGCAATATGGTATTTACCCAGTCCCTGAATAAAGGTCCTGTTGCGTTGCAATGTGGAATCGATCAATAAAATATTGTAAGCTAGAGTTTGAAATTTATTAGGAAGTCTATAACCATATTTATAATATTACGCTGAACTGGTATACTTAAATTATGTTGCGCAAAGACGTGGAACTTGTAAACTCATCCAAACTCATACACACGGGACTCGATGGTGCGCGAAACAATTACCGGGTAGGTAAGTGAGTCCTATCAGCCCG
The DNA here is from genome assembly GCA_949316455.1 of Acleris holmiana. Classification (NCBI taxonomy): domain Eukaryota; kingdom Metazoa; phylum Arthropoda; class Insecta; order Lepidoptera; family Tortricidae; genus Acleris; species Acleris holmiana. The sequence continues at coordinate 6,652,828 of OX438784.1, forward strand.
CGTTAGGGTTATATATGTTAATTGGAGATTTCTTAGAACATTTCAAGTAACTATCACAGGAATCTAATGTTCCGAAGTCCTTAAGTTGGAGAAAACAGCCCACAAAAAATCTAAAGTTAAGTTTTGATTTCAATTAAGTGGGACAATGATGATTTCAGTGACCTGGGCTGTATGGCTTACTGATCGATCAACGCATAGCCGAAAACGCTGGACCAGAGACTTGAAATTCGGAATATTCCTTAGATATCCTAAGGATTCACTAAGAAGGGATATTGGGAAATTCGTCACCTAAGGGGTTAAAATGATAGAGCAGCGAGAAGCGAATTCAACGCGTACAAAATCGGCGTCTTCTAGTTTACATAAAAATATAGTCGCGCCGTCGAAAACAAACCGATTTGACAGCTGTCAACTCAGCACAAAATGTGTTTGAAACATGTTTGAGGTTATATTTTGTACTGCGTTGACAGCTGTCAAATTTGGCCCCTTGTGCTTCTGTTAAGTCCACAAGAGAAAATACTCTACTATCGAACAATTGTCCTCGCGTGTGTCCATCGACTTATTTCTTTAATAATAAAAATACGAAATAGCAAAGTACGCCTTAACAGGAGTGAAAGTCATTAATTAAAATGAGAAGGTTATATTTTATATTGCGTTGACAGCTGTGAGATCGGACCTCTAACGAGTAGAACGGTGGAACCATAGTTATAGCACGTTGAACACGGGAACATATTCAACTCGCACACACGGGACTCGATGGTGTTGTGCGACGCAATTAGCGAGTAAGTGAGCCTTATTAGCCCGCGTTAGGTTTAATCCCGGCCACGCGCGTAATATACATATAAGAAAAATGTTCCAAGACTGGCTGACTGACTAAATAACATACAACACAACCTTAACCGCTGAAGCCTACAGACTTGAGGTTTGGAGGGTATCATCCACGGGTACCGCAGGGGTGCAATAAGAAAAGGCTCATCGAAAATCGACCCCGAACGGGAAGAAACAGGGGGAGAAGTGGGGCACTACTTACGAGTATACGCATACGAAGTCGCCCTAGTTAGTAAGTTATATTGAAATTTACTTATAAAATATAGTCACGGCGTTCTAAAAGACCAAATTTGACACACACAATACAAACAATTGTCAAATAGCAAAATACACCTTAACAGGAGTGAAAGTCATTAATTAAAAATAGAAGGTTATATTTTGCATTGCGTTGACAGCTGTCAGATCGGACCTCTTACGAGTAGAACGGTGCAACCATAGTTATAGCACGTTGAACACGTGAACATATTCAACTCGCACACACAGAGCTCGATGGTGTTGCGCGAAGCAATTAGCGGGTAAGTGAGCCTGATTAGCCCGCGTTAGGTTTAATCCCGGCCACGCGCGTAATTTCACCCCGGGACGGAGCTACGAACAATCGTTTAGATAGAACACTCCTTATAGTCATAATGTATTTATCCATCCTCGTAGATATTGTATATTGCTATTCCATTATTTTCACCCGACTGCGGCAAAGCCCGAAAGGAGGGCTATGTATTTGACCTGTATGTATGTCCAACTCAATGTTCCCTCGTAGAGACTGGATGGATGGACCGATTTCTTTACTATAAAAGTAGTATTAATAAGTTTAACGATAGTTTTCACGATATACATATGTAACAAAAATAAAAAACGTTAAAATCAAACGTAGCTTGTGTGGGGAGTGGGGACTACCAATATTCAACCACTTTCTTAAATAAATGTTAATCTGCGCTAAATAACACATATTCTGCGAAAATTAAACTGCTCAAAAGTACAAAAGATACAGATCTGGACAGACGGACGGACAGCGTAGGGATATTAAGCTTTAGTCATGGAACCTTTAAAAAAATGCTTCTTTAAATATGCCCTCTCCAAAATTCGCTAAGCGGTTCGTAGGCGGGATTTAGCAGCCTCATTAGCAAACCGCGGCTTACGTCGCGCGGCTACAATGTATTGGAATTGAAGCACTTTACACCTAACTTCTCGCTAATTACTGGCTTATTCCAAATTCCAAATGCAGGTAGTTTTACTCTTCACACATATAAAGACAAGCTCCATATTGTCACGAGCCCCTAACAAGCTTTCTTTCAAGGGAATGCTCCGGAAGCATTTTCTTGAATAAGACATTTAGCTTATCTCATCACGTTTCATTCTCCGCTTTTGTTTTTATAGGTGTATTAATTCTTTATATTTATGTATTATATGAGTAATATATTAGTATGAGTATTATATGTACAAGTATATGACGTATATATGTATTGTAATATTTAAGTATTAGCCAATAGATAGGATAATTATGTTAATTTTCTAGTTTTATCTGTCTTCTTTTTCTGTGCACCAACTGAATTATGTAAATTTCTCATTGGTTATTTGGTCGACTGGTAGAGAATGCCATTAGGCCTTAGGTCCGCCATTTGTACTTGTTTTTGTGCAATAAAGATTAAATAAATAAATAAAGTACTAGATACAGTCCGCCTCATAAATATCTGCGTACTTTGATATCTCGTAGCTATGCCTGTGAAAATTAGTCCAGCAGTTCAAAAATAACGTTAAAAGTGATAAAGTACTATAGTCTGCAGCTTTCTTAATAGTATAAAGCTTGCTATCGCTATTACACTTGCACTTACAACTGACAGTATATTCGTCAGTTATGTATCATAGAAATACAAAGGTTCATCATCATCATCTCCTTACCCTTATCCCAAACATCTGTTGTCGGCTATCATTTCATCGAAACACCTTTCAGCGAATGTATAATTTATGTCATTTTTTGCTGAAACTATAATGTTTTCAGTGTATCTTAACATCTAACCTAACCTAACCTACGTACTTAATGTTTAAAATACCCTGAAACAATTATGGTTTCAGCAGAAAATAACGTTCATACATACATACATGAAATCACGCCTTCATTCCCAGAGTAGGGTAGGCAGAGCTACAGAAATACCAACAATCCCAAAACGACTTGTATGAATTCTGTAACCACATTTTGCACAATCAGGCCAAGAAGTGTACTAGTGTGTTAGTGACAGGTTGCAAGCCCATCGCCTAACACTACTACAAGCCTTTATTCCCTTAGTCGCCTCTTACGACATCCACGGGAAGACATGGAGTGGCACTATTCTAACCCGGCGACCACACGGACGATATGTACCTATACTTAAAAGCAAATAAGACATTATACAGAACCACTTTAGGGCAGTGATACAAGGTTGGTAAAAACGTCATTGATATTAAGTAACTAAAGTAGTTATACTTGTACTTGCATAGATAGATGGTTATCTGCCTTTTCGCCGACAAATCTTTGACTAATGCATCGTTTCGCAACCTACTCATTTGCCAACCCGCTTTTTTTTCTGTAACAACAAATATTTCATAAAACTAACCTGGGTCATACACACTCTTAAAAACAAAAGTTGTCTCTCCTGTGGTCAATAGTGAAGAGCTTGTGTGCATATAAGTTATGTTGTTATATGATAGGTCTAAAGCAGTCCTGACGGCGTTTTTGCGGGTAGGGGCTTAGCCAGAAAATTAGTCCTTAAAAACGTTAACTTTTGATGTGTCCACAGGAAAGACGGTAACCTAAATCTGTGTATGACCCACCTAACCTAACCTAACCTCAAGGGTCTACACAATGGTCTTCGGAAAAAAAACGCGGGTTGTCAAATGATGTTTGTGAAACTTTGGTTATGAAGTGATAGAATCCCTAGATAGATACACACTACTACTAATATTGTATACATATTTACTTGGTAATTTCCGCCCTACTTAGGGGCATTTTTGAGACAGTTAACAATTTCTTTGTTCAAACTTGGTTATGAAAAATCCTTATTAAAAAAAAAAAATAGTAAATCAAAAAATAAAAAGACGAATTCAGAACCTTCTTCTTTTTTGGAGTCAGTCAAAAAGAGCGGCCTCTCACAAAAATACCCACAGTTACGACCCAAAAAAGAACCAGACTCAGTAGGCATTTTCCTTTAAATATTTAATCAAGCAACTTTTCAATGTTAAAAATCTCCCCTATTATTTTCAACGCTACTCGATAACGCTTTTATGTCCCCTTTGCGAAAAAATGAAATAAAACGGGAATTTAAAGTTAAAATTGGCTTTGACGGATGACAGTGGAGGCTGACCCTTGATCGTCTTGTACTCAAATATTCAGGAGGAGTCAACACTTGACGGGTTGTGTGTAGGGAGCCGACGATATGGGTTTTGAACGATGAGTATAATACTGTCTTCGTAATCCAATAGGTAGTATCACAAAATCAATAGTCAAAGCAAATTCAACCCTTTCCCGTTAGTAATGAGAATACATTTGCTACAGGACCTTTGTCTAAGATACCTCCATTTATGTTAACTGGGTAGAATATTAATCGCATCCAAGTGAAGCGCCCCGGTGTCTTTGTGGCTTGTGTGTTGAATCGTGATCGTAAGGTGCATACGAGTTACAATCTCTCGCTTGTCGCTTATGACTATAGGAACCCAATTCTCGTGACTTTGAGATGATTTTTCATGTGAGATGTACTGTCAACTGCATTTTTTTGACATATCTCACTAGTCACTAGAATTGGGTCCTAGATAGAAAGGAAGATCCGAGTAACGAACAAGTCGCGGACAACTTGTTCTAGCCCTGGGGGTGATTCTCTCAACCCAGCGCTCCATCGAACGCAATGATGAACGTAAAGCTCCGCTGGGCGACCAATCTCCACTGCCTAATTGAGAAGGCACGCGCTAAAATGTGTTTTGTACGCTCCGACGGGACCTCTTAAACTTGCAGGGTAATCGATCTTTACGTTTGGCGCAGCGCTGTGTTAAGAGGATTGTGAAGCGATGCCTAAATCGCGTAGCTGCCAAAAATAATCCATACAAATTTAGCTCCGGGCGATAACGTTTCTCACCCCCTAAATCTAATCCGATTTCCACTATTTTGAATATGTTTTAGATATTATGCAAAACTAGGTCTGTACGATTCCGCTTTTGTTTTTCATTTTATTTTCATTCCAACATTTTGGAAAGGAAAACGTAGACATAGTTTTTCATACTAAAAAAAAAATAGGACATCGATTAAGGGGAGAAAAAAGTTATCGCATTTTGTATGGATTTTTTTTTGCTTCACAGTCCTCTAACGAGAATCACCCCCGGCCCTGGATCGAGTACTGTTATATTCCCACTCCATAGATGGTTTCTAGCTCCTTTGATTACCTAATTTTGGCGTGGCCAGAAACTAAAATATATCGAAACAAAAAAAAACATAGAAAATCACTAACTTATAGTTTAAGTACCTATGTAATTAAAATCCAAAAAGTTACTTATTGGCTAAAATTGTTCAAAGAACTACCTTTGTTTATATTCTTGGTGTTCTGGTGAAACTTCATTAAATAGTACATTCTAAAAACATCCTAAACGCATATCTAGGATTATAATTGTAATCACACTCGTATTATATTTCAAACGTTTGACCCAACGCTGCCAAATCTCCAAATTACATCTGTCACTTGTTTGAAAATCCGAACATATCTCGTCAAAAATCAAATATCCGTGCGAATACAGAGTTGGGGCTTGTCCAGTCTCCCTAGACCCCGGGAACCTCGTGATTCAATACATGGTAGTAGAGCTGATAGGGGGTGAAGAGGTCAAGTTAGACTGGACGTTATAGGTCCTAAAATAAGTCTCTAGAGACAAATTGTAATATTTGTGATCACACGCTTCTGTTTTTTCACTCACACGCTTAGGTAACGTTGGTAATGGATGAAACTAATCCTTAGACTATGACAATTAAGGACTTAACTACTGCGTCACTACTTGATTTATGACGCACTTACGGCTTTGAGATATAATAATAAAGTGAATATAGTTATATCGAAAGAGATTTGCCAGGATCTGAGCAGGTGGAAAGAAGTGGTCCATGCCTATCCCTCTGGGAAACAGGTGTGATTTAATGTATGTATGTAGTTGTAAAAAATCAGGTCAAGTGCTAATCGGACTCGCGCACCGAGAGTTCCGTACAAATTGAAAAACAGTAAACTTGACTTTACCTTTCAAAGAGTGTTGTCTCCAAACATCGACAAAGTTCGCGATTAGTTTAACAATTGTAAATGCAATCGAATCAATTTTTTTTTAATGGAGCAACACATTTACGATGTTCGGATTTGTTCCTTGACTTGTGCTGCAAGACCATATTGCCAAATTTTAGGATTCGAGGTCTAATGGGAAGTACCATATAAATTTTGATTCCTTTGATTTGATGATGATTTGAGTGTCGAAATATACGTTTTTTACGGCATAAACGGCCATTTTTTTTTTTGTATACTCAAAAGTTTCATTTTTTCAAAGCTTCAAAGGACTGTGGATCTGAGTTTATGGTTTTCATTTCCACGCGTGTGGCGTTCTTGAGATCCCTTAAGGGCCTTGACAGACAGACGGACGGACGGACAACAAAGCGATCCTATAAGCCTAAATTTAAACTTTTTCTCTAAATTTTCCTCAGATAGGATTTATTCATAACAAAGTCGATTTCAAAGTTTTTACACCACCTAATCGATATTGTAACCGGTTAATTTCTAAATCGCTGATTCTTCTTAGTATTTATTCGAATTTTAAACGAGCACCAGATTACTTCAACTGTTGCCTTTTTCCAAAATTCTAATAATCTTAATTTGTACTAATTATAAGAGCCGGTATACATTTTAATAAATCGTTCCTCAAATAACTATCAAAGAACTCGTGCTCCATACAAATATTCCAGCGATCGCAAGTTTCGTAATCAGTCAGGGTCATTATCAACCTGCAAAATTTGCTTTGAATAACGTGCCTTAAACCGACAAAGTAAAAACCATTAATTACAATAAACCATACAAAACACAATTAAGCAAGCGACACACAACCCACTTTTTATTAGCTCATAAAGCCACCCCCCCATGCAGCACTTTTTGCAATTGACAACAAGTGCGCGTTCATAAACTTTCCATCCGAACCACACAAAGCTTGAGGGTGAAACCCCTGGGGATCCCTGGCGTTAACTGGTTCTTGATATTGATTCTACAATACACGCTGAACACAATCTAGTAGTTAAAACAACAGGATTTGAAACCAATAAAACTGTAGACAACACTTACGCCCAAACGGATTTAGACAGCGTAATTGCTGTAGAGCTGCTCAAAGTCAATTCAGCTTCAACCCTAACACAAAGAACTAAGCCTGTGTTTGAAGTGATTCGTTGTGTTACATTTACGACTTTTGATAATGTGAAACCAAGGCGTGATTCCCATAATCTGTAATGCGTCGGTGAAGTGAATTTTGCACTCGCCTGTTTAGAAGCGTAGTCCATAAATGGATAACATCTTGTTCCATGGAGATATAAATTAGAAGGGATGATAGATGGAGGGTCCCGGAGGCCACGGGTGACGTCTGCATTACACTTGCTTTCTCACGGTTCGATGGCTGGATTAAAAGTCAATGTGACGTGAAATTGTCTATGGTACGTACTGTATGTATTGGGTTCGGCAATTGTTGCCATATGGCTAGGTTTACGCCTTCTATTTTAATGTTCTATAGCATTGTTTTTTTTATGGATTTTTTACCTTGAATCAATTACCATAACAATACATTGCTGCTGCTGAGCATTAGGTGTAGGAATAAAATCGAGGTAACTATCTGGACGCACCTTTGTGAAGGTCACCACGAAAACATATTTCTTAAATGATACCTCTTATCATCTCATCTTAATGTTGGTAGGACCTTGTGCAGGGTCCGTCTGGATCGCTACCAACCATCTTTCTTGTAAAGTGGTGTTCCGGTGTGGGGATAAGACAAACTAGTGAAATGACTAGCACAGAGGTATTTCATCTTAGTCCTCAGGGTTGGCAACGCATTGCAGTCTTGAGCATTCAAACGCTAATGGGCCACAGATTCTATCCAGGTGGCCTGTGTCCTCGTGTGCCTTCTAGTAGCTATAAAAAAACGTATGGAGAATTACCGAAAGTGGCCGCTAGACACTTTGCTCTTAACTATTCGACTGCACATAATAATAAAAGCTTAATAATTTAATAGGCATAAAACCTAACCCCATACCAGACAACAACGCGTCTGGCAAATATTACCAGTCTATAGCAAAAGCTAAACGTCGTATGTGCACACGGCTGTTTAAGAATCATGTGCCTTTTTGGCATGGGTTGTATTATATTAGCGATTATGCGATCAACCCTCGTTTTTATTGTCATGCTTCTGTTGCGTTACACCCCTGTAATTTTAGGCTAGGGCTGCGACAAATTGAATTAAACGGTAAAGCCATTATAAGATTCGAATTTTGTTTGTAAACTGGTGAGGTTAAGAGTTTAAATGTATGTTTTGAAATTATGTTTATTGCCAATTTGCTATTATGTTTTCCGATTTTTCGTTAATTTCTAGGTCTGATCGACCTGCCGTCCAAATCCTATGCACCTTTTTTTATTTCTCATTTCATTACAATAGTGAAATAAAACCAAAGGTACAAATTAATTAAAATTTATCTGCTTCACTACTAATAAATGTGAATCAGTGTTTCTGTTTGTTACTCTTTCACAGTTGAGTCATTAGACAGATTTTTAATAAATTATGGAGTTTATATATAGCCCCAGGAACTAACTTTTGGTCCCGGTTGTTTTATAATTCCTGGGCTGGGATTCTCCACGGCAATAACGATATCGTCTTTGACGTGATTCCGTATTGTCAACGTTTTGATAACTCTTATGTCATTTACAAAAATGGCGGCTGTGACATTTATAAACGATTCTAAAACACGTCAAACGCGATATTGTTATAATAAACTGCGTTATATCGCAGTAGAATAGAGGCCCTGAAGGATTACAGTTAAATGCGTTGAACTTATTAGCCGTAAAGTACTAGCAACCCTACCCTAATTTCTCGAACGCGGCATCCCTGCGTTCACTTTAATTCGCTGTCACTCGCGCCACTGACAGCCCTTCAACCGTTTTATCTGTGTGTTTGTTTGTTAGACAACAGATTGTTTTATTCGCAGAGTGCCCGAGTGACTTCGCTGTCAATTGTTTTGTTTGTGTCATTTGTTTTTTTAGCAATCGATTTAGGAGGCAGTGATATATTTTTAAATTCAGTTGGCTTACAATTAGGCCGGTATAGATTTGAATAGTATTTTGTACCACGAAAACAAAAGGTTCAGTAGGAAAATTAATTTGGTTTTTGATGTATTGTATTGAAGTTGGAAACGGGGGATTATATGCTTTTATTTTTGACTTCTTAAAAGGAAAGACAAAAATCGAATTTTAGAGCGTCGGTGGCCGAGTGGCTTAGCGGGTACTCGTGATCGTAAGGTATCGAGTTCGAACCGAATCCGAATAACTTAACTACATTACCCGATGCTCTTACGGTGAAGGAAAAACATCGTGAGGAAACCTGCACATTTGAACAGCTGACTGTGTGAGAGGGTAATTACACAAAAGATCCTAAAGGGGTCGAAGTGTATCCCAAAGGGCCCATCTGTAAGATAAGATAAGATAAGTATCGAATTGGACCCAATGTCAATTTAGTGTAAATAGTCAAAACATAAGATTTACACACTTGCATTTGTAGGACCTCTATTTCACTTAGTTCTAAACTTTTTTTAAACTTCAATGTGAACTAGCGTAACAATACGATAGGATAACGCCGTTTATCACAATTATTATTGATTGAGATGTAAAACAGGCTTTAGTGCAGTGTATGACGAAATACGAGAAGATTCGTCGTCAATATCGTCATCAAGTCAGTCTTGTTTTTTAAGTACCTATTAAAAAAAAAGTTTTTTATTATCAATGTTATGACCTGCTAAAGAGGGTTACGCTTTTAATGTCGCATATTAGAAAAAACTCAACGAAATTCGCATTCTGCCAGAATACCTATATATGCGTAAATAAAAAAATAAATCGTATATGTTTATCAGTAGATAAATAACATAAAAGCATCTCCATAAATACAAGCCAATTACTTAACCAAACCGCCTGCAAAGATTCTATCACGCAACGAGATCGATTATAATTCGATCACAAACAAATAAATTTTATCACTGGACCAGTGTAAGATGACCCATCGCCCTTTTGTAATGTCAAAGGGCTGGAGCGTGCTCGTAGATCTGATTATGTTGGATACATTAGTTAACCCTCAAAAGCGCGTTAAAACTCAATAGAGGGTCCAGCAATATGGATGGGGCAAAGATTAATGTACAGATGGGACAGTTTTGAAAGATAGGATTAAAATGCTCTTATTTCCGCAAACATTTGAGCGTAAAAAAGATTTTTTCCGGTAAATAGAGTCTGACAAACGAAAGCTGTCCCAAAGAAACAGCGAAAATTAAAAAACTTGCAGCTGTTTACACTTTTGTGCCATGTGACAATGAATAAATGAATATGAAATATGAATACACTGACTGTACACTGAATAAACGGAGTTGATACTTTTTGATTCACTGATCTTTTCACATCAGTGTTGGAGTATCAACTCCGTTTATTCAGTGTGCAGTCTAGGACTTTAATTGTTATGCCACTATGGAACCCTGTCATAATGACAGCGTCAAACTACATGAAAGAAAGCTAAAATTAATGATTAACGCTGTTATTATGATAGTGGCATAGTAATTAAATCCTTCACCGTACCCCCTCGACCAAGGCTTATAGCCACCTAACACTGCCCCACTTGCATTCAAGCGTGTGGACAATACAGGTGGTCGGATAATACTTCGTTTGTAACTATTTTTATAGTCAAGAGCAATGAAAACGGGTCTCACAATGTTCATAGAAAACGGGTCTCACAATGTTCATAGAAAACGAGTCTCACAATGTTCATAGAAAACGACCCTTTTTCATTACTCCTGAGTGTAAATAAAAACCCCGATATAATAGCTAACCCGTTCTTTCAGACCTGATATCTCTGACCATTTTCGCCGCCAGTGACTGCTGTTGCTGTCTTCATGTCTTGGTCGACATCGTAATAATACCTAAGTGTCATTGCGGAAGGTTGATATGCTGCTAAGCTAAGAATGCTGTCGCAATAGCCAAGAAGGCGGCTAACTGTATAGTAATAGTATATGTATGTAAACTCTTTATTGCACAAACAGAAAATAACAAAGTAAAAACGAAACAGAAACACAACCGGGATGTATAAAGGCGAACTTATCTCTTTAAGCGATCTCTTCCAGCAAAAAGTATAAACATTTTAAATAGTTTGTGGTTAGCGATGGGTAGACAATACTTTTACTACATCATGGTACTTAGCCGCATTCTTTCCCATTATTAAAGGGCGGACGTTGGATGCAATATGGTGACAAAAGCATAAGATGGATGAGACTTTTATTAAATTTTTGTATAAAAAAAAATTGCAGATTTTTGTAGTCATATCCTTATTAGGTTTATCGTTTAAATTATTTGTGTTTTTTCTAATTGAGTAACGTACTTTCTATATCAGTGTAAAGATATTTGTTATATTAACGGAATAATTGCCTGTCTACACTCAACGATTACACCTGTATAATAACATCCTCGGTCAGTCACATGGCGAGTCTATGCTCGATTTAGCTACTCTATAGCTCCCCCAAACTGTTGCAATAAGTTAATTGCCGGCGAAAGGGGAGGTTTATCGAGAGCTCGTTAAGTGTGGTTTTGTTTCAGACCGTGGATTATAGTTATAGCATCCAGTTATAACCGTTGCGTTGACTAAGTACTGGATTTGCAATCTAATACCTTTAAACGAGCAATTCTTCTATATATACAATCGGTGTCATTTTTTTTTTAATTTTCAAAAGACTTCACTGTCGTATCTTGCCTTTGATAAAGTATGGTTTATATCTGCTTCATGTCAAAATTTCAAAAGGTGCATATTTTTGACGCTAAGTATATATTCTGAATCTCGGTAACGGCTCTAACGATTTTGATAAAATTACGTGTTAGGGGTTTTTCGGGTCAAAAATTCGATCGGTCAAGTCGTCATCTTCGGGAAAATTTGGGCTCCGGCGAAAAATCGGGTTCCGCGGTATTTGACATAAGTATATAGAGACACTATCAAATTGTGATTGAATAGTGTGAAGCACCCGAGGAAAGCTCGGTCATCCAGGTATAATAATGGTTTATACGAAAGCTTCGATTGGAAAGTTAGATATTAATGTTTGTTTTGGTTTATAGAAGGCAAGCGAGCATAGCCATCTATCTGATGGTAGATTCTGAGGCTCATATACATTTGCAATCATGAGACTTAACTCTTGAGCCTGAACTGTTATTCTCTTGAAAACGGCTTATTGTCGATCGATCGAGTGAACGAAACCATGCGAGTTAACCAACTTATTGAGAAGGCGTTGGTAAATTAAAATCGCTGAATAATAAATCGTCCATCCAGTTGTAAAGTTAGTAAAGGTTGAGACTAAACGGTAAACACCATATTACCTTTGACGTGTTATGGTATTGTTTTTAACTCGGCCACCATTACTATCAATTAAATAAGAGCCATGAAAACGTGGACTCTACGGAAACACTATTGATTTAATAAATCGGGCTTGACTTAACCCGCCGCCAGCTCAAATCGATTACATGCTCGTGTGTGTTTTCGACTTTAGATATCGAATTTCACTTCATCGATTGTATCATTTCATGAAATTTCATTTTATCAAACGCTATTTTCTGCTCAAACCATGGTGTTATTAGGGTATCTTAAACATTCATTTCGTAGTTAGGTTAGGATCTTCACACAATTTTCAATTAAGTATTCATTATACTTAATAATTAACTACCTAATTGCCTTTCATGTTATTAAACATACTGAAGCAAAACAATAAAATCACCAATAACCCAATCGCTACATTTAATCTCAAAAACACGTAAAGATAATTTAGTCGTTCATCCATGAGCAACCCCACGGGATTCGTATTGGTATTTAATCGAGTTATCATTTAGGGTTCAGCTCATCGAGATCAGTTTGACGAATTAAAAGGGGGATGGTTATGATCGGGGCCATGTCTGCGGATAAGTGGGAATTATTTGCGAGGGACTATTTTTACATACATACATAAATCACGCCTGTTTCCCAGAGGGGTAGGCAGAGACCACTTCTTTCCACCTGCTACGATCCTGACAAAGCTCTTTCGCTTCTTCCACATTCATACATCGAGTCATGCATGCACGTCGGTTTCGGGTACTTAAGATTCGGCCCTTTTCCAGTATTTCCCCGATTTGATTCAAAAAAGTACTTTAGCACTGTATTTTTCTATCGTCAATCTTTTTTCATCCATCCTTTCTAAATTACCGAACCATCGAAGCATGCCCTTTTCAATTTTAGTCACTACATCTTCTTTCAGACCACACTTCTCTCTGATGTTTTCGTTCCTTACTCTATCACACAGTTTCACTCCACACATACTTTTATTTAACTTGCTTGCCTCTATTCTATTACGCTATAAGGATATCGCGTTTGACATGCTTTAGAATCGTTTATGTCACAATCGCCATTATTGTAAATGACATAAGAGTTATCAAAACGTTGATAATACGGAAACACGTCAAAGACGATATCGTTATTACCATGTAGAATCACAGCCTTCCAGTAAGATTATATAATTTGTCCATCAAAATTTGCAATCCATTTTTCTGCCACTTGCCGTTACACAAATTGATCTGAAATTTGGCATACAGTAAACCCAAAGACAATACAATAATATGGCACCATCGAGCTAGTCTAATGGGATGGAGATGACGATGGAGAAGGAAGGTGACCATAGGAACTCCTAAATTACACATGATAAGCCCGTCGTGTTAGGGCTCGTTAGAATCGTCTTGCCAAGTTAAAACCGGCCAAGAGCATGTCGGACCATGCTCAGTGCAGGGTTCAGAAGCCGTTAAGCACTACAAACATAAAAATCAACAAGGTAATTCCAAAATTTCTTTTAGTCTTTTGGTGCCGTCATTTTAGTAGGTATAACCTCGTAAGACCCGGTGTCCTTTAGAAAGTACATAATCCAGGCAATTCAATTTAAACCTTATTTCAAGGAGAATAAAGTTCATTTTTATTTGTTTCAAAATTTAAAATGTCATTTAAGTGCAAAGGTAATTGAACTTTATTTCCTTGCTGGTGGATTCAAATTCCTACTAACAAAAATCTACCGGATTGTAGTATGGTGGGTCTCAAGAGGATAAACACTTTAATCGCCTGTATCTCAAGAACCAATGATGTCTACTTAGTCGTGATAGTTTTCCTTTAAAATTCGTTATATACTCTTTCATTTAAGATTTTTTCATACTTTTAGTATTTGTAGTTTTGACTGTAGGGCAGGGGGTCACTTGTCTCTAACAAAAATTAGCGCTTTAAAGCTTAATATTTCATAAACGGATCCCTTGATCAAAAAGTAGTTTCTACAAACCCACAATATATTTGAAAGATCTATTCAACGACACCCCAAACTATGGGGTAGAGGAAAAAAATATACATCCCCACGTTACGTGTAGGGGAAATACCCTAAAAAATTTTTTTTTACATTTTCTTGTACCACTTTGTTGGCGTGACTAATATGTATATTCATGCCAAATTACAGCTTTCTAGTACTAAGTCTCTGCGCTAGGCTGCGGATGGACGGACGGATATGGCGAAACTATGAAGGTAAAAAGTACAGTCAGCAACGAAAGCTCGTGTCAAAAATGATTTTATTTTGGTTAGGTTATTATGATGCTGTAAAGACAACAGAAATAAAAACAAATCGAATGACATCGACACGTTAACCTAGTTTTTAGTGACTCTGCCTGCGAAGCTAGTGGACCCGGGTTCAAATCCGGATAAGGGCAGATTTTAGTGTGATGAGCACGAGTAGTACAAGAGGCCGTAGTAAGTTATACGGTACAGTTGATGTCAAAGACATGTTAACATTTTTTACCTAATTGTATTAAAATAAGGTTGTAGTGTAGGTACCCAGTATTATAGAGAAAAAAAAACTAAGTGACTTGATGTAAACTAAAACATTTTCTGGAACGCAAATCAAGGCCTCTATTCTACTGCGTTGTAACGATATTGCGTTTGGCGTGTTTTAGAATCGTTTATGTCACAGTCGCCATTATTGTAAATGACATAAGAATTATAAAAACGTTGACAATACGGAAACACTTCAAAGACGATATCGTTATTACCGTGTAGAATTCCAGCCCTGTTCTTTTTAATATTAACCAAGTAAGTAATTATTACGAGATTTAAAGGAATTGTAACATAATCAATTCCTATTTAGCCTTTAAATATAAATTGATTACGTATGTTACAGTTCCTTCATGTAAAAAATAATAATTCTCTATCACTCGTTTTCATATGCTCTTTGCTAGTTTATACGTTTTCACCCGATTCGAAAATACATTTTAAAAGCTATAATATTGTAGGTATTTATTACAAATTGCACAAATCCAACAAAGCTTTAATTTAATAAAGGTAAACCACCCAGTATTCAGCCAGAGACCTGTCAGCCTTACATGAGTGCGAAGAGTGGAAAATATATCTTTCGTACTCTTCTCAGTCATACAAAGAATAGGCAGAGGCCGACTACAGGTTTCTGGCTGGCTACTGGGTGGTTTACCCACTATACTGATTTTATTTTATAGAGCAGAACCTACACTACATAAGAGGTTATTGTTAATTATTAACAGCTAACAGCAACGCTCATCATGTTTTAATTAATGATACATGACGTCACTATTATCGCCGGGAACTTAATGACGGTTGCGACGTCACTGCCGGGTAATTAGTGCGGTGCAGTCCGGTGGAGGCCCATGAGTTACAACTTGTACTTGATTAATAAAAAAATAAAGATTATAATATAGCTGTTTGTGGCATGTAAGCCCTAATAGGGAACATGAATATTTTTTTTCTTACGTTCCCTGGATAGTGCTATGAAAGAGAGGAATAACTGTATACGTGAAATAATTGTGGTGTATTTTTTTCATAAGATATGAAATGAGCTTATGAGCTTTAAAATGTCATAGTTTAGACCCCCTGCAAAAACACTATACAAAATCGACGACAGGAATGACGTCACAGCTGTTGTTCCATGTTTAAAATATAAGGACCTAATAAAGAAATTTGCACTTATTTCGTAAATTAAGTCAATATGGTATTGATATTCGAAATTTGAAATTTCATGTACAGCTTATCAGACAACTAGCCCCTCTCCTACTGATATTCTAAATTTGAAATTTCATTTATTAACTTACTTAACAACACTCACGTCTCCTCGCACCCCTGCATTAGAGGGTCCATGAACATCGTTAAGTTAGTGGAATCATTGAATCGGCAATATCTCTTATATTTTTAAGCAAGAGTAAAAATAACACAACATGTGTTATTGATTAACAATAGCGAAGCAAATATTAAAATTTGTGTACCTATCAAAATATTACCCTGTATATATTTATTTATCCGATTGGTATTATCCGTAGATTACACAATTTACCGATAACACAGATTAATTCCTCTGTTTACTACTTATAATATTCTACTTTATCTTTATATTTTATAGAACAAAACAAAGTAGCTTTCCGTGTCCATCTGTCTGTGTATCCGCTAACTAACCACGCAACGGATTTTGATGCGGTCTTTAGATGTTTTTACACGGAAATAATAAATTCTGGTTTTTGTACGTGTCTTACAGAAAAGTCACATAACCCGAAGCGAAGCGAAATCTTAAAAAAAACTGGTTACAGATTAAGCTTGTATGGATGCAAGACAATGATTAAACACACTTTATTAATTTAAATAAAATATTTGATATTTTATTTAAATGAATAAAGTGTGTTAATGTTAAAGAACATAAAAAATAATCAAGGAAAAGTAATTTATTGCATATTTTTTTATTTATTTATTGTATACATTATAAACCTTGTTTTTTTTGTGTAAAGATTGCTGTTCACTTCTAAAATGAAATATACAAATCAATAATCAAATTCTCGCTGAGGTGAGGAGACATTTTTTAGAATTTAGCAGCTGCCCAAACGCTGGTCATGAAACCATACAGTAATTTTGCTACATCAAGATGGCGTCCGGAACACGCCGTTATCGGCGTATTGACATCGAATTAATTGGAATCATACTGCCGCATGTCTAACTGATTAATTAACAAGTTAAACGCGTTTAAACAAGTTATAATTTACAGTACAATCTGCAATCGACGACGGGCAGAATTATGATTATGAGTCATGATGCTAGATAAGTTGAAATGTACTTAAAGGGGCTTTTTAAAAAAGGCGACGGGTATGGTAATGTTTTTCGATACTGTAATGTATTATTAAAAAAAAAAACCTTTTTTCGCCGATATCTTTATTTTTGATTCAATTAGTTAACCTAGTTATATGGTATTTTTCTTGAATACATTAAAATCTAAAATCCAGATAGACGCACTAGTTAAAGAGATATTATACATATATATCCGTGATGGTAATATCGATTTTGAACCACTACAAGTTAAGAAGTGTTTGTTGAAAATCGTTCAACAGCAAAATAAAAATAAAAAACTAATAGAGATTTCATTTTGACTCCTGGGGGTGATTCTCTCATCACAGCGCTGCGTCGATCTTAAAGGTGAAGTTTTATCCGGCAACTTTAAGAAGTCCCGTCGGAGCGTACAAAACACATTTTAGCGCGTGCCTTCTCAATTAGACAACAGGCAGGTGAGTCGAGTTCAGTGTCCTGCAATGACAGAATAATACGGATTGTCACATTGCAACCTGTCACACCGAATGCAGCCGCGAGGCATGAGCAACTACCCTTTGTAATTAGGTACCCTACGAACTGTATTGAAAAAGTTTTCTTTGATTTATGAGTGATGGTCTCAAAGAGTATTTTAATCCTTGATAAAAATATCATGGGACCAATTGGCATTTGCTCGCTAATTGTATATTTTATCAAAAATCTGTGAATGTCGATTGTCATCACTTAAAAAATTAGTAAAGGTCTCCTAAGAGCATTTTTGCGTGGCAACAAGGGATCTAGTAGATGCCCTTACTGCCCCATCTTAACATTCCACCCTGTAAATTATTGTATTTATTTATTATCAATTTGCAAAAATGTTCTTTGCTTTGTTGTCTGTCTTTCTTGTTTGAGAACCACTTTTGTTATTTTCTGTATGTTTATTTGGGTACTGGTAGAGAATGGCGTTAGGCATTAAGTCAATAAAGATTATTTACAAATAAATAATAAAATAAGGCCCCTGTTAATAATGGTCGGTAGCCCTTATGTTTAATTAATTAATAAAGTGAAATTAACTACTTAAAGCTGTCATTTTAATGTTTTATACTCTGGCAAAGACCCTCAGTTGCCAATTTTTAACACATTAACTGCCCGTGTCTACAAAATTTCACGCCTAAATTAGGTTAGTTTAATTAAATTGGAAAGATTGTAAAAATCAATAGCGCTAATCGAGTCGCCGACTGGTTTACGGCACGCGCCGAAATTACGATGTAATTCGGGCGGATCATCTGCCGCTGTGCGATTTTGTTAGTAGAGCGGTGAAAAGAGAGCGCTCAGGGCTCCGTATTACAGGGGAGTGATTCTCTCAACACAACGCTGCGTCGATCTCAAAGGTGAAGTTTTATCCGGCAAGTTTAAGAAGTCCCGTCGGAGCGTACAAAACACATTTTAGTGCGTGCCTTCTTAATTAGGCAGCAGGCAGGTGAGTCGGGTTCAGTGTCGTATAAGGCTGCCTAATTAAAGCACGCGCTAAAATGTGTTTTGTACGCTTCGACGGGAGTTCTAAAACTTGCCGGATAAAACTTCACCTTTGAGATCGACACAGAGCTACGTTAAGAGAATCAGCCCCTTGGGATCCGCATTTCAGCACGACTAGCACAGGACGGCGCGCGAGATATGTCGCCTGCGAGGTGGACTACCTGTCTTTCTATGACCGTTCTAATTAGACAATGACGGGTAGGTAAGGTAGGGTAGGGTAGTAACTCTCGCGCCGTCATGTGCTAGCCTTACCTTTGCTCTTAAATGGCATTTTAAAATTTGAAACAAATAAAAAATAACTTTATGGGCTTTAAAATACAGTTTAAACTAAATTACCTTGATTACCTTGGCACACCAGGTCTAAATAAATGGGATGTTATATTATGATTCGTCAAGAACGTGTGAGTGGCAAAGGTCGTGTTAAAATAAGATAGGTCAGATAGGTGCATCATACTTGTTAAAACCGGGCAAGAGCATGTCGGACCATGCTCAGTGTGTAGGGTTTTACAAACATTAAAGCTTAATATTTCATAAACGGACTCCTTAATCAAAAAATGGTATTTACAAACCCGCAATATTTTTAAAAGACCTATCCAAAGGCACTATGGGATAGAAGAGAAAAAATAATTAAATAACTGAAACTATAAGGGTTCCTAGTTTGACTACGGAATCCTAAAAAACGGTGGCGAAAAGGCTCCTGGCTGAGCAACGTGTCACGATCAGCTTCACAACACAACGCTGATATTCTGCCAGCACATAAAAAACTTAAAACTTATTTAACTTAAGGAACAGTTGAACGGGGTGGAGGAAACAATAAAAGGCATGTTATAAAATATCTTTGGACAAATATCAGTGGACAATCTCACACAAATTGACCTAGTCGAAAACTAAGCTCTAAGCTTGTACTATGGTTACTAGACAACGATAAACTTACTTATGTAGAGAAATACAAAGAAAACATCCAAGACTCGGGAACAAATATATGCGCTCGTCACACTAATATTTGCCCTTACTGGAATTTGAACCCAGGACCGCTGGCTTCGGAGGCAGGGTCACTCCCAACTATGCCAACGTGTCGTCGTTATGTATGTGTTAAGGTCAAGGGACATATGTTTTACACTCTTTTTTCGCTAAGTCATACCATTTTGCAAAGCAAGATTATCTTACTATCGTTCGGTATCGTCTACCACTTATGGCTGTTAGCAGTAGGTAATATATGTCTAATTTGGTCCTATTAAATGTAATATAACTTGTGAATTATGAGTCTGATATCCCACTTACAATTAGATTGCCTCTCTGCTCGATACCTTCGCCGTGGATAAAAGATAGAAATGGCATCTTTCATTTTGGTTTATCATTAAACTTATCATTTGTTAGAATGTAGGAAAATGATAAATAGTTATATAAATAGAATTGGTTACTACTGCTCACTTTGACGCAAATGCGTTATAAGTGCCATATTTAATGCAGCTATTAATAGGACCACTATGGATAATTACTTTACGTTACGCATCGTTCGCGGCGGCAGGGGGGTTAACGCGTTACTTGAATGACGATTATGGCAATGACGTAATCTTCCCATTGTAAATTTCATTGGTATTTTAGACCATTCATGTTTTAACACTATAAACATCGCAATTAAGCCAAGATTATGGCACCACGTCAGTAGCCGCTGGTAAATACACTGTGTAGATGAATTATCGAGAACATGGAATTGCATTTGTAGTGGTTGTACCGTTCGCAACAAAAGGAGAATAATTTTCTCTTAATTTAATAAAATTACATACCCTTAAGAAATGGAATAAGTAGTAGTCCTCAGTTTTTTGCTTTTATTCGCTATCATGTTCTTCGTCTGAGCTGTCACAAGTATTGATAATAAGATTGTTTGAAATTCGATCCATTTCCCCTTCCTGACATCGATATTTATTTTCTTCACTTTCGACATGGCGACAAATATTTTCCCAGTCCTCAGCAGTAATAGTATTCATTCGTTCAGTTGTTAAACTCATAATGCCTTGCATGTTTAAAGAAACGTTTCTTTTCGCTACAATATCCTTTTACCATGGAACAATTAATATTTTCGATCGGATTGAATGTCGGGTGATACGGTGGCAATCGTAAAACGGAGTGGCCATGTTCTTTTAAAATTGCATCTAGGTATGTGGTACTCACGAAACCGCTCTTTATTTTGTTTAAATAAATCATACAAACTGGTTTTGTACATCAACGGGCTATATGAAATGTTGTGTTCTGTCAACCAATCCATCATTTCTTGTTTATGAGAATTTGACATTCGAGCACGATTCAAAAGTTTGTTGTGATAGGATGCACTATCTACGATAAGTACGCTATTCGGTTTAAGGTTCGGTATTAATTTTTCTTTTAACCATTTTTCGTAGTTGACAAAGTTCATCTATTGCCTTCGATTTCCGCGACTGTTACTCATAAAATAAAACGATTTAAACGGATTTTAATCGCGTATATTATTTTAACTAACCCCGCTCCGCTTGAAAACGAAACCTGTAAACGTCTCGAAACGTCCGGGATGTTAGTTAAAATAATATACGCGATTAAAATCCGTTTAAATCGTTTTATTTAAAGTTCATCTGGTCATGGTAATCTCCCGTTTTTTGGTTTGCCTTGAACATTAACAAAGCGTTGGGAATAAAACCATCTTTTCCTCCTGCGTGCACTATTATTAACCGCTGGCCTGTACTGATTTGTTTTTTTACACCAAATTCTGTTCCATCGGTCCAAGCCTCTCCGGACACATGTGAAGTGTGGATGTAGGTTTCATCAGTATTATGTATGTATGTATGTATGTAAACACTTTATTGTACAAAAGAAAAACCAAAACAATACAATGAATAAAAATAAAAAGATGTACAAAGGCGAACTTATCCCTTTAAGGGATCTCTTCCAGCTAACCCTTGGGAGATTGAGAGAAGTGAACGGTTGTGCATCGAGTAAACAGGTGTACAAATTTATTTAGAGCACCCAAAAAACAAAAACTAACCAAAAAGACTATAAAAACAAAAAAAAGAACCATAGAATAAAAACAAAACTAATACATTCAAATACTTACATAAATAGATAGAAAGATATGTAATTATACATAAATAAACATACTTAAACTTACATAAACTAAATATATGTATATATCAACATTTGGATAATTGATACAATATTTAGGAAATAGAGTCAAGCCAGAACTTTTTTAATTTGCTTTTCAGGGAATCTACCGATTGTGATTGCCTAATACCCGCTGGTAGCCGATTCCACAACCTGACAACCTGTATTAACTAGTGGTCTATCTTTAGACCTATATTCTGCAATTTTGGTAAGGTAATTTATTCTTAGCAGTTGTATGTTGTGTCTTTCCATTAATATTTTTCGGTTGTCCTCGGTCTTTTTCCATTTAAATCCTAATTTTTGTATTGGTTTTCGTAAGATGGAAATGCCATATTTGTAATCTATATCGGATTTTAACACAGAGTGAAGTGCCTTTAAGGTTGGAAATTGCTTATGGGACAGATGGAAATTGTATATAATTCTCCGGATGACTTCCTGATCAAAATCGTCTACTGCTGATGACGGACAAGTACGTAACTTTTTATTTCTCGGGGAGGTGAATATCTTTGTTCGAATTTCTCACTATTGGTCTCAGACACAATGTTATAAACAGTAGAGAGACAAACACCTGTAGCTTTTTCAACTAACTGGGCAGCCGTGTAAGGGAAATTTAAATTTTTTCTTCAGTTCAAGTTCAAAATATTTATAACAGTTAAAAATAATTTGCTTACTTTGACTCTTAATCGGACCAAAATTACTCACTGCCACATTTTTGAAAATTATGTAACTTACACTTAGTCGTACGGGCTGACACAAAATTATTCTGATAATTGTGAGAATACAATCAAATCAGACGTAAAAATATATGCACAACGTAAATAATATTCACAATTTGACACTGACATTATTTTGGTATCTACTTCTTCAATATATAACAAACCTCTTTTTATGCTGATAGTACGAGAAAATAGAAAATTCAAATATAGAATGCCTGTAAACATACAATACTACTACATATGCAGTTCCATGCTCTCGTTAATTTATCTATACCCAGAGTGAGTAATTACTTTTGGACAGGCTTCATGAGAAGCGCTTGCCTTACATCCTCAACAGCTTACCTGCTGTTAAATTAAAACCTAACAAAGATAGGTTTAACAGAGCCTTGTATTAACATTCCTTAAACAATATTTAAATTTAAGTAAGTATTGCAATTGATTATTGTTAACAGCTGTTATAGTAAGTCTCGTGGATCCCACAGTCAAACTTTGAAAACAGTTTTGCGGGACGTTGTATTATTACTAAACCGCGATGAGTTTACACTTGGAATAGCTGTCAGTTCATATGAACTTACTCATATGAACTTTGACGTATTTATATGACAAAACTGTCACCGCCAAGACTATTCTAATCGCGGTTTGATAATACAATTAAGCTTGTTATATGTTTTAATAAATAAATGAATAATAATAAATTTATGACCCATTATGTACATATTGTACATACCCCTGACATTTATTTACTATTATTTATTAAGGGAAGTGGGCACTGCGCGAGGTTGTTCTTACCTATACCAAATATTTAGACGCCTGTAACACAAACTGAATGTTATGAGGTCCTACGCCAATAACTCCCGAACCAAATCCCACACCGCATTTCGAACGTCATAGATTCTTATAAAATCGGGTTCTGTAAAATGCACGGAACCCACGTACGGAACCAATCGAAATCACTGCAAAGGCTCTCTATCAATGTTTCATTCGGAACATCATGCGAATATCAAGCGTGGATGTCTGATGTAAGGGAGAGAATTCACTGAAGTGGCGGTAATCTTTAAAAGGATATGTATGGAAAATACTTTATTTTACTAAATAACATAAAAAACCGCCATCAGAAACACAAGATCGCGGTTTTTTGTTCATTAAAACATTTTATTTCATACTTTTTAGTGACCATAATATGCTATGTGTTGAGGAGTTCCGGTCGCCATCTGTGGTCTTCATCAAAACAATATCCCATTATCTGATCC
This sequence comes from Acleris holmiana, assembly GCA_949316455.1. Lineage (NCBI taxonomy): Eukaryota > Metazoa > Arthropoda > Insecta > Lepidoptera > Tortricidae > Acleris > Acleris holmiana. The sequence continues at coordinate 6,676,673 of OX438784.1, forward strand.
TGACGTGTTGACAATGAGACCAAATAGAAATAGAAACTTTCAAACAAAAATCAAATCGGTCCATTGGCCTTGTAGTAATCGGGGCACAAATAAAAAAAGAAAAAAACCCGAAGAATTGAGAACCTATTTTTTTTGAACTTGGTTAATAAAACACAACCATTATAAAATAGGGATATATCAAGGCGACCTTAAAGAGTAATGTTAAGGGCATTGAATTGTAGAGGCAAAGTCGAAAGACGTTTAGGACGAAAAGGAAACAACCAGAATTAATTACTTTGACGAAGTAAGAGGACCAACTCCTTGTCGTGTTAGGACAGATATTAAAAATTCTGGCGGAGAAAAGAGAAGTAATTATTTCTTCATGATGAGTCTCTTAAATCAAAAAGCGTTTCCTAAACATAATCAAAACAATACAAAAATACTTAATTGTGCACTATACACAAACCTCCACATACTTTAACTTCACCTAATGTTTTTGCTAAAATTATAAAATCCCAAACACTTTCTTAAGTTTAACTTGAACCCTGGAAGAGACCTATGATCAGCAGTGAACATCTTTGGGCTAAAATTAAGAAGATTGTACAGGACCTGAAATAATACAATTTGTTGTTTTTTCAGTTATTTTCTCTTTCTCTTCTTTACCTTTTGGTAAAGAGACAATAAGTGAAAAAACAACAAATTTACATATCATAACGCAGCACTTAGACATCTCTATTCATGCTAAAAAATCAAACCGATGTATGATTTTTTTAACATAAATTTTAAAATGAACAATCAATCAAAAACTCCCACAATCTATCCTCGCCCTTACACATATCAGTCCACAAAGTATGGTCACCGCAACATCGTAAATGTCCCCTTCAGATTACATAACAATAACAAGGGGGTTTAGTAGGGTGTGCACACGTTCGCGCAAGCTGGTCACGTTCCTGATACTCTTCCAAGGAGCTTGGGAGTAAGAGGTTTTGATACTTGAAACCGATGGTAAAAAATCTGAACGAATGGTGCCAATGACAACACTGGGTATCGTCTACTGATTGTTGTTGTCAATAATTCTTACATTTATGTTCTGCTTCTGCTTTCAACAGCTATTAGTATTTAATTTAAACTACAACAAATTTAAATGTATAAACTTAAGTTTTGCATCAGTGAAATCCATCTATGTATTATTTTATACCATTTCTAAAATAATACAAAGTTAAACTTAAGTTTGTTACGAAATATGCAGAATTTAATTCTTATATCGGCATTATAAAACGCAAGAATATGAAACAACCAAACAAACAAGTGAAACTAACAAAAAATGGCAAATCTCAAGTTAGGCTAGTCACACTACAACAAAATGGAAGATCTCATAAAAATTATATCACACAGTTGTATTTACGTGTGTCATATCGAACGTATTTTCAAAGCAATCTTGCGTCCAATATATGATCTAATAATAATGTTATAGACTTGTGGTTATCGTCTATGGAACCAGTCTCCTACGAGTTATTATAGAAGAAGATGACATAGACTTCTGTCGTATGTCCCAGCAAAAAGACTTGAGTCTCAACTATAATATTCAAGTCTTTGTGTTTGAATTGAGAACAGGAACTTTAAAAAGGTGTTCTTAAAAAAACATGGTTATAGGGTTTGGTCTTAAAAGCAAACAATTTTTATAAATCATTATTTACGAGAAAATAAATTAACATATTTCTGCTAATGGCTAAAGAGGTTCAACGCCACATGGCCTTTTCTACGTCATAGCAAGTGCTAAAAAAAACACGGTTACAAACAAAATTACATCATTTCGACCACTAGTCCTAATCAGGTGTAGCAAACACTGATAATAATCAATTATTTTTCCTAAGTAAATAATGAAGCATAAAAAATTATGATATAAATATACATAATATGCATAGTTTACTTAACCCACATTTGGGCATATAGTTATCAAACAGTTAAATAAATAAACCCTACACAAAACGATGAAATGTTTAATTAAGCTATACAGGGTACCTATTGAGGATGGTCACTCCGTAACAGTACCACGTAACATAACGTTATTGTGTACCACGGCATTGATTATCAGTAGCCTGTTTCTGAACAGCCTCACGATCACCAATGACAAGAAAATACCAAAATAATTTCCAAAATTCCGATCTTTGCCTTAGCTCTACTCTCTCTCTATGCCTAACTTATTATTTTCCATGAAAGGAACAAGCTGTATCACAGCTGAAACCAAGCAATATAGAAAACGTTTGAAAACAATATTGTTCACGCCTTATGAAAAATGACTTGTAAAAATGTGTTAACCAATAAATATCAGAATCTGAATCTGAATAAGAAGCCTATACTTATAATAGAAAGTAAAGAAAACATCCACAAATAGCTCATAAATTAGATACTAACTGAGATCCTTATTAACGGCCTCATACTACAGAAGAGCGTTTGTACCTTTAATTACAACCTCTAAATGTAAATCTTGGACGTCCACCACACGTTAACATTCGTTTAATATCGCCGATTAATTATCGCTTTATACCGCCGTTATCAGACTCTGGGACTTAAAAGGTTTTAGGACTTTCGATCGTGCGCGGGCGCACACAAATCACTCGAGATTAAATTGCTAGCGACGATTGGCGATTTGGGTTCCGTGCCCGACTTGGATATGGAATGCCCACTGAAAAGTAATACTCTAAGTTACGTTCTTAAAAATTAAGGAGACTTACGAGAATTTAAATAAAGAAAGAAAAAACATTAATTTATGACAAAAAACAAATAGGAACAAAGAAAATCGCACAGAACGCATGTAGTCACGAAATACATACAAAGAAATGAATGAAATGGTTTAATTTAAATACATAAACTAAGGCATACGAGTCCAACGGGATGTCATATTAAGTAAGATGTTATGTAGTTACATCCGAAAATACTAAACTCGCTGTTGTTATTGATACTACCAACTTTGGTTGATATGATATACCTATTTTATTCAATGTCCGCCACCTAAACGAAAATCTTTTTAGGTGTCCTATTTTTCCGAGTGCCTAAATGCTAAACAGCAAATAAGAACTGTGAATGTTGCTTAATAATAATAAGCAATCTTTTTCTTGTTCAACATGCTAACCAGTTTAAGTAAGTTGCCAAAGCTCGTGACGATCTGTTACATAGTGTGTTTAATTGGGTTTTATTTAAGATAACTTTGGAAAAAGTAAGGTACGCAAGAAACAACATAGGACCTAGTACTCAACCCTGAGGAACACCATAATTAAGATGTTGTAAATGATTAATTATTTATAGCAGAGAGGTCAACATATTGCTCGAGATCTTTCAAATATGACGAATCGGTAACTCAAACTATCTGTAAGCCCATCGGTAGGGACCAGGGAAGACAGATCGTGGATCGGCCATTAAGAAGTCCAAGGGCTAGCAAACACTCACTATTTTGGACTGACCTTGGATACTTTTATAACCGACTTCATTTAAGACATGTTATATATTATGCCATCAAAATGCAGTGTACGAAATGCAGTGTGCGTGTGTAATTGACGACGCTCTAGTTAGTAGGGGCTACAAATAAACGCCAAGTTCCTGCGGATCCCAACAACCCATACGGTGAAAAAACCCGATAAAGAACCGAAAGGTAAACACTGGACACGTATTGAGCTAAATATAAATGTCTCAGCGACGGCGATAGCAAGGAATGTTAAAAGCTATTTAATATTATGTTGTGTTCAAACTTTATTACTGCGGCGCGGGCTGTGTGACGGAAAGTACAGGTAGGTGATTTTCTTAAAAATCTCGTTCTAGAACTCGAAGCACCATATATTAAATAGTCAGTTGAAGTTGTCCTGTCAGAGCGTAAAGACCACATTTCATGCCGCTTTAACGCTAATATGACTTCGTTCGTTTTAAGGGAATAACACCTCAGGTTTTACTTTCCGACTAGGATTAACGTGGACCCGCATGGTCTATATTAATTCCGTTTAATAGAATAATTCAGTCTTTGAAGTCATCTTGTCTAGCACAGTTAGATACGTAAGCAACTATGAGAACTTAATTGGAGTTTGCTGACTAGCCTAAGCTCAGGGTGCATTATCTTTGTATAAAAAAGATAACAGTGAAACGGTTAGAGAGTTACTTTAAATATTGATGTTCTGTTAACTTCTAACAAAATGGCTTACACAGCTTGACTACCACGAGACTGAGCTTATTCTTTCCGTTACGGATAAGTAGAATGTAAATGTAAATGTTACTTGTTAAATAGGCTTAAGTGTATTTTTTATTTTTTTTATGTGATTCCGAACGAAAATGCGTCCTGTAACAAAGGGTTTCCTAGCTCAGGATGCAGGGTCGTGATTTTTTCCTTGAAATTTTTCATATTATATGCAATAAACTTTTTCATTTTCAATTATTATAAAGAAAACACACAAAGTTTTGCCTTGCATCTAATTATTCGACAGTAATAGCTTTGTAACGGATTTGAGCATGTGGTTTACAAAAAAAAACTCCTTAGATTTGGTTGACATCTATTAACACAAATTAAGAGTAATAGTAATATTTATTTGCCAGTACTTTCATGCAAAGATACACCCGACTATAGTTAACACGACGAAGGCATTTAAATGAAAGCGCGATAAGGCGGTATTAATGAGACGGCTGGATGTTCTACACGCATGTTGGGACTCGGCGCTGGCTCGACCCGCCCACCTCGACGAACAGGAATATTGTCATTTTATGAGCCCATATTTAATAATGTTGGAAAATTTAGGAACTGACTTAATATTTATACTTATCTTTTATGATCCTGGATTCATTAAGTAGAATGGGGATTAAGAACCCTAAAACCAGTCTTTTGGTCAGGTCTAGTTATGTGGGATGCAACACCTTTTTTTTTAATAGTCTGAATTTGTAACCCACTGCTGGGCAAAGGCATCTCTCTCAAATTCCCAACCATGTCTGTCCATAGCAATCTCTTACCAGTCGCTTCGAAATGCTTCTATGTCCTCCCGCCACCTTTGCCTTGTTCTACCACGGCGTCAATAACCGCCCTGTCACTCACTGAGATACCATCCAACCCTATCTTTAGACAGATTAAAAGAGTTCCCTTCTTTGGCATGGCTGGAGATATAAGTGAACTTTAAGACTGATGGACATTTGCAACCCCAAGTTTGCAAATACATTGTGAAACCTATAGTCGTGCTGTTATAAAATACCCCATGTGACAGCTGTCAACTCAATACAAAATGTTTGAGGTTATATTTTTTACTGCATTGACAGCTGTCAAATCGGATATTTTACAACGCCGCGACTGTAAACACCATAAAATATGTCATGCCATATCTTTTTAGAACTCTTTACCTCGTCAGACCCACCATACTAAATACAGGGAGATTTTTGGGAGTAGGAATTTATATCTACTAGTAAGGAAATAAAGTTCAAATTACCTTGGCTCTTAAATGTCATTTTCAATTTTGAAACGAATAAAGATGAACTTTGTGTTCATTAAAATATAGTTTAAACTAAATTTCCTTGATTATATTCCTCGCATAGCACATCGGGTATTACGAGGTTAAGGCTCCCACAGACTAACAGTAAGTAGTTTACGTATTCACTACCAGGAGGCGTGGCCTAGGAACAAACTTGTATGACAATGAACGCATATATGCGTCGGTGGCAGTGAATGCGTTAAGTAAGTAAAGTCTTTATTGCGATCTCTTTATTGGGCAAAAAGGATATTGAGAAGAAAGAAAATCTAAAGAGAAATTGATGATGGTCTTCGTTCTAATAAGATCAACTGAAAGACCAATATCGGCCTACAGAGTATGTTAGTCGGTGGAGGCCTTTATGGTAAAACCTGCCATTTGTGGTGGTAGTACCTACCTTGTGCAGCGTCCCTCCGGATCGCTACCACCATCTTATCCATTAACCTATCGCCGAGCAGCAATGTTGCAGCGTTGTTGTGTTCTGGTGTGGGGATAAGACAACCGAGGAAATGACTAGCATAGAGACGTTAATGATGGGTTTCCAAAACTGGCATATTATTTTGAATGATTTTTGGAAATGGGGTCTAGAAAAGTAAAAACCAAATACTTTATCACATTTAAGTTTAGAATACTAAAGTACTTTTTCGAGTTACGGCCGTTTTCCTCTCGGGTTTGCGAACAAAACATTACAATCGCATGCGCACGAGTTTATTCGCCTGTCGCCAGTAAATCGGATCGTCGGAATAAAGTCGTCACGATATCGTATCGCGGTCGTCGGGTCGAGGATGGACGAGCGCTGTGTTATAGGATAGCGGTGTACAGAGCCTATATTCAGTGTAAAATATTATTTTCTATCGATTTTTTTAATACTTTTTTATAGTCTTATCTTATCTTGCAGATGGGCCCAATAGGATCTTATGTGCAATTAACCTCTTACACAGCTGTTTGTCGCGAGGTTTTCGTTCGACCTCGGTATCTTACGATCACAAGACGAGTTCCTACGCCACTAGGCCACTGACGCTCTTTTGTTATGTTGTTCTTGCTTTAGTAAGAAAATAATATTATAAAACCCTTTTTATATTTTTATTTAGACAAATATAGGCAGTTCCAGTATTGATTGATGTTTTTTTTATGAAAAAGCAAACGCATGATGGTAAATGGGTACGAGGGGATAGACATTTAACACAAGACAGAGTTGTCAACTATTTATTTAGTCTTAGGTGGAATACCTTTTATGTTAGTTATTTTAACCGGTTGTCACTTGTACGTAAGATAATGGTGGTGTAAAATCAATGTACGTAATGCAATCTAGATTTTGGGCCTCTTATGACGCGTCTTAGCATATAGTTTTTTTTTATTGTTAAAAGCAGCATCAGCAGCATAATAAAAAATGGTTTCGAAACAAAGAAAATTAAATAGTCAATGAAATACTGTTTATGAACAAAAAAAAAAATAGAAGCCTCGTTAAATATTTGTTAATATGCCTCTCCTTCTTATTTAAGCCTCTCTGTAAATTGCCATTTTTGTATTAGGAATTTTCCATTGAAAAATAAATAAAATACAATATAACGTCACGCCTTCATTCCCAAACTGATGGGACGGGCAGAGCTTCAGAAAACCAACAACTCTAAACTTGGTGATAATTCCGTTAACACATTTTGAACTATCAGGCTAAATAAAATAAATATAAAATTTCACAGGACAATGTTACACAAATTGACCTAGTCCCAAACTAATCTCTAGACTTGTATTATGGGTACTAGACAACGATAAACCTACTTATATAGATAGATATTTACTTATATACATAGAAAACATCCTAGACTCAGAAATAAATACTCGTGCTCATCACACAAATATTTGCCCATACCAGGAGTTGAACCCAGGACCCCTAGCTTCGAAGGCAGGGTCACTACCAACTAGGCTAGCGTGTCGTTATAGGCCATGTGTGCCGCCGTCCCAACGTTTGAATCAAGTCGTCTGTCGCCAAGTTAGCTTCGGAGCGAGCTTATCAGCTAAAGCAAAATGTGGCGGCGTGGGCGGGGCGCGGCTGCGATATAAACAACACGTGCCTCCAGCCACAAGAAAAACATGAGGAATTAAAAACAACTGAAACAAGGGGATTATGTCATAGAATATTTGAACTTTGGTTGCAAACTGTACTTTTTTCATTACACTACCTACCAATCACGGTTAGAAATTATCAAGATAATTACGCTTCTTGATAATTATTAGATAATTATGATATTATTATTACATAATTATCGGATAATTATCACCATCATTTCCCCCCGTGCGGATGCCGGGTTAGAATAGTGCCACTCCATGTCTTCCCGTGGATGTCGTAAGAGGCGACTAAGGGAATTTGAGCTTGTAGTACTGTTAGGCGATGGGCTTGCAACCTGTCACTAATACACTAGTAAACTTCTTGGCCTGATTGTGCAAAATGTGGATATAGAATTATACAGGGTAATTTTTTATCAGTGCACAAATTTTAAGATATGATTTTGTATCGTTAATATAATATGTATATAACGACAATAAAACGAGTTCAATATTTTTTTCTTTTTTTTTGCAAATTATCTCTCTTCTACCTTCTCGTGTGGACACAAAGTCACACTAGAAATGATGACATGGGTTGTTAAGCTGTAGGTATGCAATACACTGTATTGATATTCTAAATTTGAAATTTAATGTACAGCTAATCAAACAACAAGCCCCTCTTCTACTGATATTCTAAATTTGAAATTTAATTTATTAACTTACTTAACAACTCATCCCTCTCCTCGCTCCCCTGCATTTGAGGGTCCATGAATATCGTTAAGTTAGTGGAATCATTGAATCGGCAATATCTCTAATATTTTTTAAGCTAGAGTAAAAATAACACAACATATGTTATTGATGAACAATAGCGAAGCAAATATTAAAATTTGTGCACCTATTAAAAAATTACCCTGTGTACAAGTATTTTTAGATTTGTTGGTATTTCTGTAGCTCTGCCTACGCCACTCTGGGAATGAAGGCGTGATGTTATGTTTATGTATGTATGTATCACCATCATTTTCTTACCCTTATCCCATTTACTTGGGGTCGGCGCAGCATGTCTTTTTCTTCCATACCTCCCTGTCACAAGTCATCTCGTCACTTACTTCCAATACTCTTTTGGTCACATGACTGTCATCCCTCCGCATAATATACCCATACCACGCGAAGCAATGGGATCTCACTATGTCGATGATAGTTGCTACTTTCAGGGTTCCTCTAATATACTCATTTCTTATTCGGTCCATCCTCGTCACACCACACATCCATCTCAACATTCTCGTCTCCGTAACATGCGGTCTCTTTTCATCCGTCACTTTTAAGGCCCAACATTCAGATCCATACATGACGACAGGTCTCACAATGGTCTTTTTTCCCTTCAACCGAAGAGGCATTATGCCATCGCATATTGTCCCGGAGACCTGTCGCCATTCCATCCACCCAACGCTCATTCGGTTTTTCACATCACGGTCGATATCACTGATAATTATCACCAGTTTAAGAAATTTTGATTTATTTTCTCATAACTCTTTTGTAATATTGTTTCATAAAAATTCTAAAATAACGTAAAGCAACGATTTAAAAAAAAAAAAAAAAAATGCGGAAATATACGTTCGAATACTTCGGATACAGGTCTCTTTTACAAGCGCATTTTTTTGATATCAATCGATGATTATTCATCTATTATTATCAGTAATAATTCTGATTTTTTCAAACCCTGCTGCCAATAACCTTTAAAAGAGTTCAAACAATAATCCAAATTAAGTGGTGGTAGGACCCTGTGCAGGGTCCTTCCGATCCGCTACCACAGACTTATCCATTAACCTACCGCCAAGCAGCAGTTTTCGCATTGTTGTGTTCCGGTTTTGGGATAAGACAATTGGTGAAATTACTAGCATAGAGGCGTTAATTATGGGTTTCCAAAACTGGCATATTGTTTAATGATAGTTGGAAATGGGGTCTAGAAAAGTAAAAACCCAATAAGTATTTGATCATATTTGAGTTTAAAATATCAAAGCACTTTATCGAGTTATGACCTTTTTCTTAGTCCTGAGAGTTGGCAACGCATTTGAGGTCTTAGGATTGCAGTCTTGAGAATTCAAATGTCTCAGGTTCCACTTACCGTCAGGTGGCCTGTGTGTTCGTGAGGCTTCTAGTTGCCATGGAAAAAGTTGGTCAACGCTAAGTAATAGTCAGGGTAAAATAGCTGCTGCTGATACGAAAGTCAACATCAATGCCCACTTGCATCAAATTGAAGTACTAAATCATACTAGAGGGCGCTGATATCAATCGCCATACAATGAGTACAATAACTTACAATAGAAGGTTTTTAAGTACGTGGTCGGGATACGCAACTCTTGCCTTAAATAAGTAGAATAAGCTGGGCCTCTATTTTACTGCGTTATATCGATATCGCGTTTGACGTGTTTTAGAATCGTTTATGTCACAGTCGCCATTATTGTAAATGGCATAAGAGTTACCATTACGTTGACAATACGGAAACACGTCAAATACGATATCGTTATTACAGTGCAGAATCCCAGCCCTGATCTTAATAATGATGATGTAGGTGTAGCTTATTTTTTCTTACTTGAGCTAATTAGCAAACAAATATGGCGTATCCATAAAGTTTGACATATCGCACTTTTAGAATTATATATGACCTAATTTAATCATTTTCAGCTTTCGATTTTGAGTCATAAATTTAGTACTATAGAGAGAGACCTAAGTCGAAATTCAAAATATGTGGATTAGGTCACTATAATTCTAAAGATGCGATATTACAGGTTGGAAATCATAGAGTGATTGTGTGAATATATTTAGTGAATGAAACACATAGATTAGGTTCTTAAATACAATTAATGAATTTCATAGACTAGAATTACATGTAAATTACTGAATAATAATCAGACTATGTACCTACTTAACTACTCAGCACAAATTATTATAAATATTTAATACAGAGGCCCTTCTTGGAAAATCGACGTTCGATGCTACGATGCTCCATCCTTCTCTCTCGATTTAGTCTCGAGTAACGAGTGACAGGGACTCGGCACCCGAAGTTTCTAAACCCATTCGCATTGTTGTGTTCCGGTGTGGGGATAAGACAACCGGTGAAATTACTAGCATAGAGGCATTCCATCGTAGCCCTCAGGGTTGGCAGCGCATTTGAGGACTTAGGATTATAATCTTGAGAATTCAAATGTCTATGGGTCTCAGATTTCACTTACCATCAGGTGGCCTGAGTGCTCGTGTGCCTTCTCCTTAACATAAAAAAAAAAAAAAAAAACAAACCCAGCGGTTTGGGCTGTGCGTTGATATGTCAGTTAGTCCGTCACTCAGTCAGTTTCTTATTTTATTTATTTAGATGAATGCGTTTGTGTTTATAATAATTTCTATTACTTATCTGTGGTTACTTAAATAAGTAATTATTTCGGAATGTCGTGATTTATGACCGAGTGTTGTTTTTTATCAAGGTTCATCTCCTCGTATTTTCGAACGACAAAGATATTTATAACATAATAATATAAATATAAATGTAGACATCAACGTTAAAGATATGTTTTACATTTAGAGAACGCTGTGTATGTTCGTTTTAACTTGTAACTTACAAGTGTAAAGAGATGTAAACAAACCAAGGGGTGACGGAAACCGTGACGGCTCAACTCGGTAAAGCGAAACATAAATTTAATTCCATCCGCCTTTCAACGCCGTAATTTATTCGCGAAAACAATAAAAGTCAATCACGTAATTGTCTTATTACGAAAATTACTACGCTGAAAACTGACGGCGCATTTATAAAAATAAAAACTCGAATTTAAAAACGCCGTGCGAAATCAAAAGTCATTAACGTCCAATAAGTTAAAAAGTTAAGCGACGGGTGTAATAAATCATTTTTTATTTCATCTCGGTACCAATTTTTCCCGGTCTTTTTTTCATCAATTTAACACGAACAAAAAATGGCACTCAATTCAAAGGTTTACGCGCTGATGTTTTTTTTTATTATGGGCAACCCCGTTAAACGTTTTGGCCAATCGGGGGGCGCGCTCGGCGGCCGGGCCGCCCTCCGGCCCCCTGATTGGTCGGCTGCATCGAACAGATTGTGCGATGGCGGGAAACGGATTTCGAGAAGTTTAGGGCATCTCATTCTTTCTGTAGCAAAGAGTTGGGAGAGGTTTCTAATCAACATCGATAATACTTTTCTATAAATAGATATTGAATGCATATATAATATATATATTTAGTAAAGGCGTGTCTTTATAAAATAACGGTGATGTCGAAGATCCAATACGTATTTTTTTATTCTTTTGTGCAAGGTATAAAAATTAAAATGAATGGTTATTTAGCTCCTCAAACTCGAAGAGGTTGTTTTCAAGGTTACGCTTTTATGGCCATGATGTATTACAATAATCTTAACAATGAGAACACTGCTGCTTGGGGGTAGGTTAAAGGATAAGATGGTGGCGGCGATTCAGACCTTCTTCTATTGTGTTTCAATGTAAATTTGTTTTTGTCTCCCATGTGGTCGCCGGGTTAGAATAGTGACACTCCATGTCCTCCCGTGGATGTCGTAAGAAGTGACTAAGGGAATAAAGGATCGTAGTACTGTTAAGCGATGTACTTGCAACCTGTCACTACTACACTAGTAAACTTCTTGGCCTGATTACGCAAAATATTGTTACAGAATTATAACCAAGTTTTTTTAGAGTAAGGTAAAAGCACCAATGTTCGACACTTTTAGCTGACATCCACCAGTAATCGACAGAAGCTTTTAATTCAAAGATCATAGGGTTATAAATTGACTGTTGCAAAACAAATGAATAACTCTTATCTTCTTTGAATAAGAGTCAGTGTCGAACATTGGTCCTATGTCGAGTACTGGTGCCATAGGTAGTTGGCATTTCTGTAGCTCTGCCTACCCGACTCTGGGAATGAATGCGTGATGTTATGTGTGTGTGTATCTTGTTTCGATGTATATTGGTTTCCGTCTATTTGTGTTTACTTATTTGGCAATTAAATACTTTTTTTCTTTTAAATGCGTTGCCTACTCTGAGGACTAAGATGGTATGCCTCCAAGCCTCCATGCTAGTAATTTCACCGGTTGTCTTATTCCACACACGAGGTCTCTGTTGCTTGGCGGTAGGATAAAGGATAAAATGGTGGCAGCGATCCAGACGGACCTTGCACAAGGTCCTACCACCACTAACACATTGGTAGATGTCATGTGAAAGTTTTCGATATGCAACACATGTACGATAGCAAAAAATCTTTTCACCTCGGAACCTCAAAAAGGCAGGTTCTGCTGTTTATAGATAGTGAGCAATATTAGTTTTAGCTGCGAGCGTGAGGCAAAGTTACTTTTAAATTATTTTTCGCAACATAAAGGTGGTCGTGGTGTGCTGTTGTGGGCGGCTGGGTGGCAAATATACTTACATGCGATTCTATTTTTACCATGTTGTCTTCTTTACCTTAAGGCATCATAGTGTTTTCGCTGCTGAAATGAAAAGTTGTATGTGCAACACGAGACCAAAGTTATTTGCATCTTGTGTCTTTGAATCCATCGTTGCACTCAGGATTCTAACTTAGATGCACTCGCTACGCTCGAGATTTAATTCTAGAATCCTTCGCTAACTCGGGATTCAAAATCAACACTCGCAAGAAAAAAACAACTTTGCTCTCTTTTTGCACAAATAACTGTTATCGTTCAAGTATTTACAAAAACATCGATATCTTTCCTTGACACTTTCCCATCCCTACCAAGTTAATTTGATACGAACAGCGGCGAGTAAAGTTATACTAAACGATGTTGAGGCTCCGATCGTTGGCGATGCTCGTTTAAGACTGTCGTTATTTCGCTCAGCTGTACCGGGCTTGGTCTCGGTACCTTTTTGTACCTTTTTGACCGTCCGTCCGTCCGTCTGTCCGTCTGTATGTCACAGCCATTTTACTCAGAGTCTATTTATTGGCACTATATAAATGAAATTTGGAGGATAGATGTACGAGTATTCTATGAACCGCTATACAATGATGTAGTAAAATTGAAAAAAAATATATTTAGGGGTGGCACTCCATACATGTTAACTAGGGGACGAAAAAAATTTTTTTGAGTCACATCAGCGTGTGAAGTATTTTTAGATAGGGCTTTCAAAATACGGAGGTTTATAAGTGACTTTATTAAGTGAACAGTTGGCGAGATATACGATTCTAAAGTCGTAAAAATCCTGTTCGGGTGGGTAGCTTTTGAACTGTTAAATAGAACATTCTAATAAAAATTACAGTAGTAGAACATACGAAATACTTCCAACCAAAATTGTTTTGAACACGATACGCTGTGTAGTTTTTGAGATTTTAATTAAAAAAAAAAAATCAACCATGATCGTTCATCCCAGCTACGGAACCCTTCACTGTGCGTGTTCCGACATGCACTTAACCCGTTTTTAGGGTTCCGTAGCCAAATGGCAAAAAACGGAACCCTTATAGAATCGTCATGTCTGTCCGTCTGTCCGTCCGTATGTCACAGCCACTTTATTCCGTAACTATAAGAGCTATACTGTGGAAACTTGGTAAGTAGATGTATTCGGTGAACCGCATTAAGATTTTCATACAAAAATAGAAAAAAAACAATAAATTTTTGGGGTTCCCCATACTTAGAACTGAAACTCAAAAATTTTTTTTTCATCAAACTCATACGTGTGGGGTATCTATGGATAGGTATTCAAAAATGATATTGAGGTTTCTATTATAATTTTTTTCTAAACTGAATAGTTTGCGCGAGAGACGCTTCCAAAGTGGAAAAATGTGTGTCCCCCCCCCGTAACTTCTAAAATAAGGGAATGATAAATGTAAAAATAATATATGATGTACATTACCATGCAAACTTCCACCGAAAATTGGTTTGAACGAGATCTAGTAAGTAGTTTTTTTTTAATACGTCATAAAAACATTGATCAAAGCTACAACGAACTTTTATATTATGTTACTTGCTGCTACGGAACCCTTCATGGGCGAGTCCGACTCGCACTTGGCCGCTTTTTTTAATTAAACCGATGAAAAGAGTATTTTATATGAGTTTCATATAACATTGGATCATATTATATTTAATGAAATATTTTCATAGAATCGTTTTGAAACTTATTATCATATAATGGTTACATTAATTTAAATATAAATTGTGCATGCCTGTAATGAAATGTGTCAAATCACTAAAACTTTTTATACCGCATTTTAAGCAAATAAATATTCTTTTTATTTGTATTCATGTACTTAATCCGTAAGCCTACTGTCATTTGTTAAAACATGTTACAATTTCAAATTTAGGATAGGAAGACCATTGTGTCGAACCCTATAGGTTAGGTTAGGTTAGGTTAGGTTCCCCCCCGATTGTGCTGCCACCTTGCCGTGGTGGGGGGGCTTGCGTGTCTCTATGATCCCCGTGGCTATACCGGACAGGGCTACCCATACCGGAAAGGCTCGGGGTGAGGGGTCAGACTAAGAGCGGCACGTCCCTATCCCAATCCCACCTTCCTGATTTCCCATTCCTTCCCAGCTCCCATCCTTCCTCCCTTTTCCACCGAACCAGTGGCGGGATATCCACTTTCCAGGGCCAGCGCGGGCCCGGGGAACCAAATACTCCCCAAAAGAGCGCACATGAGGGGGGCGACGAGGGGGAGTTTGAAGGGACGGAGCTCGGGTAGGTGTCCCCGTATCCCGTTCCCGGAAAGCGACCCTGGTTCGCCCAGACGTGAGTCTCGGGTCTAGTGACCTCTGTTTTCAGAGGACATTTTAGACCTGAGACAGGTGTAGTGTGGGTGTTTGAAGGATCGTGGACTTACCCCGGTCACTGCGACTGGGGGGAATAGCCTGCCGGAAAACACCCTACACTCCATGCAGGCTGTGAAGGGAAGGCGAACCCAGCTTTTGCTGATCGCCTGAACTTCATGGGGAGCCACGTGGGTGAAGGGCCCACATTGCACGGCTCCCCCAGCTTGGGGAGATCGCTGTGTGCGTACGCAGTCGTCTCCTCCTTTGGCGGTGTGCTCTTCGGAGCGGGCTGGGAGGCGCCCAGCGGGCAATGCTTTGGCGGTACCGCGGCGTCTCCGTTAACCAGCCAGGAGGGTTACGCCGGAGTGGTTTTAAACGGTAGTTCGCTTAGGTGAGAGTCCGTTATACCCCCCATTGCACGGTCATCCTTAGGCCACCGGGGGGATGCGTAAATGCATTTCCACTTCGTCATCAAAAAAAAAAAAAAAAAAAAAAAAAAAAAGGTTAGGTTAGTTCAATAAAAAAAATACAATTTCGGAAAACAAGAGGTTTGTCAAACGTTACGTTTGTAAAATTAATCAGTTTGTAAAAGGTGTTTTATTAAATGATGGTAAACAATTTAATCTCTTTACTATTAGTTACTTTATTACCTATTGCACATGAACAATTAAAAGACACTGTACATTTTATTTTAATAGGCACTATGTGAGTTATCGCCGTACTCAGTCATATTAAAGACATTCGGCCATTCTTTCAGTCTCTACGAGGGAGCAAATAATCTCACATACAAACAAACGTACAAACATGCAAGCCATGTCAATAACATCTTTGGTAATCTGGTAAAGAGACGAAAAAAAAACGTAAATTTTCAGAAAAAAAAACAATGGGTTTGACAAATAAATTATTTAATTAATCGATTATTATACAATTTCAGACGAAACTCATTGAGTAGTCAGGAATCACTCTGCTGGCCCTTTATTCTACAAGGTATTGTCGCACACATTACGATAACATTGTCATTCTTTTGAAGTACGGAGTATTGTTTTGATAAAAACGCCCTCTACCGCCGAGTAGCAGAACTAGAATAAAATTAAACATATCCATCTGGGTTGAGGATTTATTTTAACTAAGTTACCTTGTGAAGCAGTACAAATAAACCTTAGTAGATGGCGTTGTACGCTATTTAAAAACAACTTATTTTCGCCTGCTATTTATCTCTACTTTTTTATGGCATTGCGAAAAAGCAAACGAGCACACATGCGAAGACCGCCTCCCAGGAGCGGACTATTTATAAATGCAGACAAATGTTTTGATAAAGCTGAAGCCGGAATTAACTTTAAATATAAAATGCCATTTTATCTTTAGTGCCAGATAATGAAACGGAGTACGTGTTTGCCTATTACTAGCTCAGTGCCATCTATTTACAAAATGATGAACTAAACATTTTTTTAATGGCAAAAACACCCTCTACCGTCGAGTAACCGAACTAAAATAAGATAAAAGCACATCTATTCCGGCTTGACTCGTTTTATTACTTAGCCTTATGTAACAGTGCAAATCAAACTCAGTAGATGGCGTTGTACGCAACTTTTAAAAACATTTTTTTTTATTATTTAACTCATGATTTTACGCCTGTGTAACCACTTTTAAATGCCAACTGCTATTCTTATCATAGCCTTTTCTGATCTCAGCGCTTGCACTACACTTTTAGCTAACATGGCTCACTTACAAAGTAGAATTAATGTAACTGAGGCCACCGACGTTTAATGCAAACGTTTTGGTTTAGCTGCTGTCATATTTGACGTAAGTTCACATAGAAGTTAATCTGTGGACACGGTAGTGCCCCCGCCATTAGAGTCAAATTCTTTTAACCGTACTTATCACTTTTTAACTCGACGCAGATTATACAGACGACGGCGAGTTAAGTAGTCCCGTGGGAGCACACAAAGCACATTTAAGCGCGTGCCTTCTCAATTAGGCAGTTTTATACGACTAAACAATTATGTAGCAGTAAGGTGAAAAAGTGGCTACGTCTCGACTATACATCGAAGACACTGTTAACTGAACATTTACAATCGAACATAAACCTTATCGCAACGCATTAAACTCTATGGGTGGTCAGTTAACAGTGTCTTCGTTTGTACGAACGCACCCCTATAACTTTTATACAGCCTGTGACACACGTTCTTGACAAATCTCATGACACTCCTATTAAAATCCAAATAATATCAATAATATACCCGTGTGGTTGCCGGGTTAAAATAGTACCACTCCATGTCTTCTTAAGAGATGAATAAGGGAATAAGGGCTAGTAGCACTGTTAGGCGATGGGCTTGCAACCTGTCACTAATGCACTGGTAAACATCTTAGCCTGATTGTGCAAAATGTGGTTACAGAATTACCAATAAATGTTTTTTAAGTTGTTGGTATTTCTGTAGCTCTGCCTACCCCACTCTGGGAATGAAGGCGTGATGTTTTGTATGTATGTATGTAAAATCATAGTTTAGGAGCTAGAGGGGAACGTTCGATTTCTGGTCACATGCTTACAATCCATACAAACAAGTAACCTATTTTGCATTGCTCAGTCAGGTAAAAAGACATTGCTCTAGAATCACAGACCTATTCAACTGCGTTATAACGATATCGTTTTTGACCTGTTTCCGTATTGTCAACGTTTTGATAACTCTTATGTCATTTACAATAATGGCGATTGTGACATAAACGATTCTTAAACGTGTCAAACACGATATCGTTTTAACGCACCTGAATAGAGGCCCAGGCCCAGGGCCTCTATTCAACTGCGTTACAACGTCGCCATTATTGTAAATGACATAAGAGTTATCAAAACGTTGACAATACGGAAACACGTCAAAGACGATATCGTTATTACCGTGGAGAATCCAGCCCTGTGCTACGCCGTAGATGGAAACACGTACGTTTTTCGTAGACCCACTACGGACGGAGATAAGAGGATAATATTCCTCGGGTAAAAGTAATTAAAAGTCAATGTATCAACACATCTTTTAATGTGGAATATTGTTGTCAACATTTTAAAAATATCGGTTTACCTTTATTTTATAATAGTTAAATCTCAATTATTTTCAAGAGTAAGTACTTAAGCTAAAAAATGCAAAAGAATCGAGTATTTTTTAAAAGCAATCCACATGTCCAGCCTTACATGCGTTTGCTAAATACTTTATAGAGCCATTTTATCTATTATGACTATATAAAAATGACTCGGTAGAGTAGACGCCAAGTTCGTATAATACAATATCTTAGTAGAAAGTACATAGCTTATAGAAAAGTCAGCTAATAAATAACATTGTTATGAGAGTTATGTGTAAATGTTAAATATGGCACTTCTTGCCTAAGTTACATGTTAAATACTAATAAGCATAATTTAATTTGGTGGTATAATTAGCAGTTTTATACGGCCACTTGAATCAACACTATTTTCGAGTTTAATACTGAAAAAATATAATTTAATAAAAAAAATACATTACCATTTATTTTTATAATAACTACAAATTGATACCTGAAGGCACAAGGAGTTGAAAAATCAGAAAAAAAGGACTGAAAATGAAAATAAAAGGTAAGGTAAGGTATACGAGCAGGCTATCAACAGTAGAATAAAGAAAAAATATGAAAGTTACCATAGCTAACGTGTGTTTCTTGTATCAATTCCATAATATACAATATTTTTATTTTCTACGATTAATACGTCGCCGATAGTTCAAACATTTCAAAATAAACACACTGTACATTACTAACATCTTATAAACACAACAACGCGAATCGAAACAAATAACATTTGAACAACGTATATATTTCAGCAGTATCCAATTACTAATCTTGAAAGAATATCCCCCTGAGCCCTTTTTCCTAGTAAATTGCATAGTTAGGGTGTTCAGAGGAAGCTGTCGACCGGCGGGTCCTGGCGCTCGTTCTTGTACCGCTTCGGCTCCTCGTCCTCGGAGAACTCACAGGGTACCAGAAGCTGGAGAGAAGGTACATGGTACAGTTAACAACTTTCACACTGTTGAGCAAACTACCACCGTCCAGTGGCGCCCTCATTAAGATTTCTAGTAAACGGGCAGTAAAGTCGTTAAGGAAAGTTAAGAAACGTTAACTTTTGTCAGTTTTGTGACGAAATTAGCCATATAAATGTAACTTTCCTTAACTAAGACACACTTTATTTTGAAAATGCCTAAACAATTTAAGGGCATTTTCAAAAGAAAGTGTACCCTAGTTAAGGAAAATTAAGGAACGTTAACTTTTGCCAGTTTTGTGTCGAAATTAGCCATATAAATGTATGGGAAATGTTCGTCACAAAACTGACAAAGTTAACTTTTCTTAATTTTCCTTAACTAGGGTTCACTTTATTTTGAAAATGCCCTTACCTTCGAGTAAGTAACTTTGAAGAAGAACGCGGGCACCGTTTTCTGTTAAGTTCATTACATTTAGGTTAAAGGTTATTATTTTATTAAACTATATCATCACTAAATTATACCAAAGTGCTTTGACCAAAGTGTCTTCAATGTACCTACAACAAAACAATATGCACATTGATACATTAATAGTAAAGACATCGATGTCTCGACATGCACTGTGCAGTTTTTTTTTTTGCCCATTTAAAACGCTGTCGCAGAAAGCCAATGTTTAATTTTAGATGACGTACCAGATGCTCTATTCTATTCGGGTTAAAACGAATCACTTTTGACATGTTATCGTATTATCAACATTATGATAGCTCTTATTAACTTGACAGTGATGGCAGCCAAGTTAAAAACAATACGATAATAATACTACCCTTCTAAGCCCATAAGCAGTATCTCAAATCCAGTGGCCAAAGCAGATTCAATCCTATGCTGTTAGTAATAAGGTTGCATTTGCTACAAGAGCTTTGTCTGAGATACTGCCATTTATGTTAGCAGGGCAGAATACGTGTAGAGAAAAAATAGAGAGGCCTCCAAGTTATTTTTTGTGACTCAACGTTGTCATGACAATTAAAGTCGTTACAGTTGAATTATACGTTAATGACTGTCGATCATTAATTTATCACTGCAGGTCAAGGGAGACAAGTTAATAATAGTAAAAGCCTTACTAATATTATATATGCGAAAGTGTGTCTGCTTAACTGGTCTACGTATTTAGTAAAAATATATTTTAAAGGCCGGAGATTCCTTATTCCGGGAAATTGGAGAATTCCCGTGATAAAAGCAATAAACTATTCACCGCGGATGGAGTCGTGGGAAAAGCTAGTTAGTAGTTAGTAAAGTTATTAAGAGGACGGTCTCACACTAGATGGAGCCATGATCGTCGCAAGGTCTGGATGAGAACGGCTGCGGATCGTACTTTTTAATGATGAGGCCCAATGAGACCAATGTAAAACAGTGAACTAGTGTAGACTGATGATGGTAATGATGGTATTGATGATCATGTATCGAGTGCCCTAAGACTTACCCTCTCACTCAAAGGCCGACCTTCCAGCACATACTTTAACTTGTTCATCTGGCAGGGACTGAGGATCCTCTCCAGGTTCCCGGCGAGGGTGCCATCGTCCCGCTTGTGGGCCCTCTTCCCGTTGGTCCAGCCACGGGAGTACTGGAACGTCTGCGCTGCCACGGTGGTGAAGGTCACCACGATTAGGAAGAGAGTCGAGGTCTTGATGTTTGATCTCATGGTTGCTGTCAGAAAAAAAAATACTTGATAAAATAGAGCTCATAAGGCAGTTGATGGTAAGCAAGCAGTTGTTGTTTGGGTGATGAGGTTCTGTGTTTCCGAACCATTAACACTTGAGGATCTTCAAAAAACAAGCCAACTCTTTTCTCACCCACCACCACCACCACCCTGCCACCTTTTACGATAAAAAAGGCTCTGCAAGTAGACATTTACAAGACTACAGATACGATGCAAATCCTGAGGACAGATGGAATAAAAAAAACAAGGGATAATGTCACACAATTTTACCTAGTGCTTTAACTATGGGTACTAGACAAAGATAAACTGAGTTATATAGAGAAATATATACTTAAATACATGGAAACTATCCAAGACTCAGGAACAAATTCTCGTGCTCATCACACATGATGTTCTCAAAACAACAATCTTAAAGACTACCAATGCGTTGCCAACCCTTACGAAGATGGAATGCATTTATGCTAGTAATATCACCAGTTGTTTTAGCCCCACACTGGAACCGAACAATGCATACTGCTGCTTGCAGGTAGGATAATATGGTGGTAGCGATCCGGACGGATCCTGCATAAGGTCTTACCACCACTAAGGGAAGTTTACCGGTCGACTTAACCCCACACTAGAATCATTATCAAATGTAAAAATAACCCGATTTATAACAGACCATTACATTAACCAATGTTCCGTAAAGCGCTCCGCCCTCGCTTCGCTTCGTTTTATGTGAGTTTTTGTAACATCCATATATGTATAAACCAGAATTTAATACATATTAAACCTTTAGTGAATAATTATCTATTTATTGGTGGAATGCATCGAAATTCGTTGCGTGGTTTAGTAGTTAGAGGATGTACAAACAGATAGACAGACTGACGCGGAAAGCCACTTGGTTTTATACTAAGTAAAAGTAATAAAGATGAACATAAAATTGTTTCACGACGCTTAATTTTTACTTCATCCCACAAACCGTCGACATTTTAATAACGAAAAATTAATTTAAACCGCACGAAAACCAATCATGAACAACAACAGAAACACAAAACTGATCGAACTCTTTCCCAAAGTTAAAAATACAACGACAAACACTGTCGTTTTTTCAGTGTCCACCTTCAAAGGGACAATCGAACTGGTGCTAAAGATAATTACCGACGGCTCCGTAGTTCCTATAATTATACCCATTTAAAACAATTAACGTACTCGGCTCTCTCTACCCGGTCTGTTTTTGCAGGGTTTGGGGTGACTTTGACATTTGATAATATGCCGCCATTTTATTTGTGATATTTGAATTGTGTTTTTATTATTGATTCAATGATTACCGTTGTTTGTACGAGAAACGTACCTATGCAAACTGTACAGGGTATTTTTTTTTATCAGTGCACAAATTTTAACATACGATTTTGTATTTTTTTTTGTTGCAAGTTCTCTTTCTTTTATCTTCTCGTGTGGACACAAAGTCACACTAGAAATGATGACATGGGTTGTCAAGCTGTAGGTATGCGATACACTGTATTGATATTCGAAATTTGAAATTTCTTGCACAGCTTATCAGACAACAAGCCCCTCCTAAATATTCTAAATTTGAAATTTCATTTATTAACTTACTTAACCACACTCCCCTCTCCTCGCACACCCTGCATTAGAGGGTTCATGAATATCGTTAAGTTAGTGGAATCATTGAATCGGCAATATCTCTAATATTTTTTAAGCTAGAGTAAAAATAACGCAACATGTGTTATTGATTAACAATAGCGAAGCAAATATTAAAATTTGTGCACCTATTAAAAAATTACCCTGTATAGCAATACAATAATTTCTCTACTTCTGGGGATCTATTTTAATTATTTCCCTTGGTAAAACCATATTACTTTTGACTTGTTATCGTGTTGTGTTAACCGACTTCAAAAAAGGAGAATGCTGTTAATTCAAATGTATGCTGGTGTTTTTTTGTGTTTGTTACGCGATTACTCCGTCAATTGTGGATCGATTTTGAAAAATATTTTTTGTATCATACGGAGTATATAAGGTAACAACAACAATGTTCGACACTTTTAGCTGACAAGCACCAATAATCAACAGAAGCTTTTAATTCTAAGATCATAGGGTTATAAATTGATTGTTGCAAAACAAATGAATAACTCTTATCTTCTTTGAGTAAGAATCAATGTCGAACATTGGTCCTTTGTCGACTACTGGTGTCTTTACCTTATGTATATTCCCGGGATGGACCCATTGTCACCAAGTTGGTACCTGATGAGGGGATCCGTGAGGAATTGAGAGCTTCTACCGGTTGCCGTTATTAATAACGAGGAAAACAAACCACGTTTCTTGTATGGGAGCCCCACTTAAATATTTTTTAGTGTTTGTTGTTATAGCGGCAACAGAAAAATATACATCGTCTGTGTAAATCACGGTTCCTAAGATACAGTCTGGTGACAGAGTACAGAGTACAGAGTGTGATGATAAGTACAGAGCTAGTTTTTCATTAAAACTACAACATATTCAAAGATCGTGGAAATCGGACTTGATTTAAGGGGGTGAGAAACTACTCAAAAATTACTAGCATAGAGGCATTCCATCTTAGTCCTCAGGGTTGGCAACGCATTTGAGGTCTTGGGATTATAGTCTTGAGAATTCAAATGTCTATGGGTCTCAGATTCCACTTACCATCAATTGGCCTGAGTGCTCGTGTGCCTTCACCTTAACATAAAAAAAAAACTTATGGCCTGCCACCAAAATTAGTATGGAACATTTTTGACAGCTACCTACGCCATTTAAAGCGTCAGTTAACAATCCGCTCAACGCGGGCAGCTCAGCTAAGATATTTTTTTATTAAGGCCGTAGAGCCCATGAAAATATTCTGAATTGTAGATCATCATAACATGAAGCTAGCTACTAGCTTGCTGTACATAGCCGGTGAACTCTATGCTGCCTCGTGCCTCGTTTACACGAGTGTGGAGCTAAACTTAATAACTTGTCATTTAGATTTATCATTCAAACAGTAACATTCATTGAAAAACAAAATTTGCACACACATTAAAAATGATTTTCTTATAACAGACCTTGCATTTTAATTATTTTATATTAGTTAGAATAGTTCCATTAAAAGGCCGTTTCCGAATTGAATGATGTCCTAAAGGACTGTAAATAGCAGGAAGTACACTTCCTCCTTCTTTAGATCCTTCCACGTTTGACTACTTGATATAATGAAATTTTCCCAAATATGTATTGTATTGTACATATAATATTTATCCTGTGGTTGCCGGGTTAGAATAGTGCCACTCCATGTCTTCCGGCGGATGTCGTAAGAGGCGACTAAGGAAATAAAGGCGTGTAGTACTGTTCGGCGATGGACTTGCAACTTGTCACTAATACACTGGTACATCTTAGCCTGATTAAGCAGAATGTGGTTACAGAATTATCAACAAGTTAAGAGTTGTTGGTATCTGTAGCTCTGCCTACCCCACTCTGGGAATTAAGGCGTGACGTAATGTATGTATGTATTTATAATATTAGTGTGGTTGTACTAGAATTAAATTTTGCTCTTAAACATGTAAAAATATATATTTGGTTTGTCTTGTTCCAGCAGAGGACCTTCGCGGAGCTACTTCAAAACACGAACGAGCTCGCTTACTTAAGTTAACCCCGCTTGCAAAAGTGACAGTTTTCTAAAACAAACCTTTCTCAAATACAACATATTTTATTTCTTTTACGATGCCCTCTAAAGTTTGACGAGTACCTTAATACGTGCACAGTACTAAACGCCGAGTACACAACCCACGTAAACAAAGCATTAGATGTCATGTCCCAAAACTGTGACGGTTTTATATTCGCCATTACCTACAGATCGGGCCACAGTAAATCATAGCCTTGTAAGGCGCCGCGTACATTTTTTTTACATAAACCTGCCATTGAAATAAAGATCCACTGCAAAAGAGATAAAGTTGAATTTTCCTTGTTTTTATGACTGACAATTCAATGAAAAAATTGTCTCTATTGCATACGTCATAGGTTCATATTCCATTGGCAAATTACGTTGTATGGTGGGCCTTGGGAGGATAGGGTAGTATCATAAAATATGGTTTCCTTAATTTTATGATATGGGGCATAAAAAATAAGAAAGTTCTTTATGTTTGAACGTGCTTTTTAAACGTACGTACACTTATAAACAATAAAGATCAGGGGACAATGTCGGCGTATTTTTTTTTTATGTTTTTTTATGACACATTTTAGGAAATGATCTGGTATTAAAAAACCGTTTATTTCATCTCAATAGACCTTCATAAGAGATGAGATATTCCACTTTTTTTAGATCGGGTTCCAATAGAGTTGACATCAATGTTTTTTTTTATGTTAAAGAAAATAGCATCTAGGTTCGTCCAGGGAGACACTGTATATGCAACTGAGTGCAACAGCAATAGTGTACGACCGTGATATTTTACCTTATAGAACTGTCTCTTTTTGGCACACTGAAAGCCAATAAGACTGTGCATATCAGCTATTTGTATGTTACCTTTATTTTATCGCTCCTTCCCTTTAGTTCTTATTCTATGGTTGCTAAAGAATAAAGCTCTGAAAGAAGGGACCGCCGCCATTGTATATTTATCTATTTAATTAAGTAGGATTTTAAACATTATCCCGAGCAAATTCAAAGGTTTAAATAATATTAATTTAAATTAATTACCGTGTTCAAGAAGACAAAACGCGACGGCGACTCGAATACAAAATGTACCGGGCATCCATCGTCGTGACAGGTAAATGTTGCAGTCTTTATCACAAAGCCTAAGAGGAAGGGGGAGGATAATATTGTTATTTGATGTCTGCAGTTTTATGAAGAATTACAATGTTTTTATTCAAGTTTCATTTTATAATAGGCCCTTTGAGTTAAAAACCAGTCAAATGCGATGCACTAACACTGAAAATACGAACTTCCTGCTACACACAGAAGAGAAAATACACTTAAGAGTTAAAAAAAAAGAAAGTAAGAATAGAGTTTTTTGTAAGAGTTAAAAAGCAGTAAAACAACAAAACATTCACGTTTACTGACTGAACATTACTTGATAAGTATAATAAATAAATAAAATAAAAAAACAGGGGACATACACAAATTGACCTAGTCCCAAACTAAGCTCTAGGCTTGTACTATGGGTACTTGACACCGATAAACTTACTTAGGTATATAGAGAAGTACATACTTAAACACATAGAAAACATACAAGACTCGGGAACAAATATTCGCGCTCATCACGTAAATATCTGCCCTTACCGGGATTTGAACCCAGGACCGCTTGCTTCGGAGGCAGGGTCACTTCCAACCAGTCCAACATGTCGTCACAACAATATTAACAATTTAGGTATACTGTCACGACGACGGTACAATTTGGTTGTCATACACATTACACTTTAACTAGGCTGGGATCCTATACGGTAATAACGATGTCGTCTTTGACGTGTTTCCGTATTGTCAACGTTCTGGTAACTCTTATGTCATTGATACAGACATAAGCGGCGTCAAAAATATCGCCCCTCCTCGGAAAATAATTACAACCGACTTTAAACCCTATTTGATCAAGGACAACAATATGATTGTTAGATATCATTTGAAAGGTAATAAAGTGTTTTTTTAGGATTTTTAAAAAAAAAAAGGATTTTTCCTTGGGGTCAAAAACATTGCAAACAGTTGAAAAATGTTTATTCAAGTTTAAATTTACAACAATAAATGGATAACAAAATTTTACAAACAGTGCCTAAAATTAACTTAAAACCTAGTGTTACCCCCCCTTGCCCTTATCACTGCCTCTAAACGGTCTTTCATTGATCGCACCAACTTTACGATGTCCTCTTGTGGAATGTTGCCCCATTCTTCGATGACTGCGTCCTGAAGATCTTGCAGGGTGGTAGGGGCGGCATCTCGTGACCGAACCCGTCGCTTCAGCTCGTCCCAAAGGTGTTCAATCGGGTTTAAGTCAGGACTCCTGGCTGGCCACGGCAAAACGGGAATCCCGACCTCCTCCAGATAATCCCGAACAATTAATGCAGTGTGGGAGCGAGCGTTGTCGTGCATTAATGTGAACCCAGAGCCGACGTAACCCGCATATGGCATCACATGCTCTTTCAGGATCTCGGCAATGTATCGGCGAGCATTCAGGGACCCTTGGCCGCGAGTGCCTCCAGTCCTGGAGACGCAGACAAGGTCGGTTTTGCCGTCTATAGACATGCCCCCCCAGAACATGCAAGAGCCACCTCCGTAGCCCACTGTCTCTTCAATACAGGCTTGAGCAAATCGTTCGCCCGACCTTCTGTAGACTCTGGCCCGCCTGTCGTTGCAATAAAGACAGACTCTCGTCTCATCACGTTCAGTTAAAAAGATGCTAAAACACGTCAAACACGATATAGTTTTAACGCAGTAGAATAGAGGCCCAGTAACAATTACCATTTCGAACGTTAGCCTCATATACAGGGTGTCCCAATACTATGGTAAATCTTGCGTATATTTTGGGACGCCCTTTAGGATGACGCAAAGCAGTGACAGTTCATGCTTTTCTACTTTGCATACTGTTTCCTGTTAGTCCTGGTGCTTGCTGTCCCTTTCTTTAGCCTTTTCAACGCCCCACGTCTAATACGAATTTGTCACCAATAGGCGAAGCATGTTTTAAAAGTTATGCAAAATCAATTGAATTTTTAGGATATAAAGTCTCTCTGACAAGCGCAAGCGCTCAAGACGACTCCTTAGCGTCATTGGCGTTCAAAAGGTTAAGATGCTCACACTATACGTATGTACATATACGTACAGATCTACCGTTCTTTAAAGTCATAACTTCCATTTCTGTACTTCAAGCTTTTTTGTCGGCCGACTAATTAACCGACGGCAAGACAAAGTTTGCCTTGAGACAGTTTTTGTCTGCTTTATAAAAAAAAATAAGTTTAGAGCAATTATTTAATTAATTCTGTGATATCTAAATAGAATAATCTCTAATAATTTAAACTTTAAATGAGCTTTTTATCTGTAGTCGTTTCTGAAATAAAGAAGGGAGATTTTCTTTGCATTTCACGTTAGTTAATTAGGTACCCACCCAAATATCTCAACACTGTCAATTTCGATAATTTATGAAAAGAGCATCATCCTATTTAAATCGAAGGCTTTCAAATGATTAGTAATATAATAGATTAAAAGATATGTTTTGCTGCTAAGATAAGAACGGTTTAAACACAATAATGTGGGTACTTTAAGGTTGATATTTTAGCAGATCCCTTGCAGAGGCCTTAGGATCCCCTGGGCAGAGAACCTCAAATGTGTTGCTAACCTGCCTGACTGCCTCTATGCTAGTAATTTCACCGGTTGTCTTATCCCTACACCGGAACACAACAATGCGAACATTGCTGCTTGGCGGTAGGTTAATGGATGAGATGGTGGTAGCTATCCGGATGGACCCTGCACAGGGTCCTACCACCACTACAATAATCTCTTGTAGTCAACATACAAACCAGACTATGTTTGGGACTAGACCAATTTTTGTATGATTGTCCTTTATTAATATTCTTTTATTAAAAATTTAAATGAAGTACAAACGAACATACATACGGATCAAACAGAACTTCCTTTTTATGACGTCGGTAAAAAATAAATCTTAAACATCGTAGGTCAGTCAAACTCATTCTTCTTCTTTTTAGGGTTCCGTCCATCCGTCCGTCCGTCCGTCTGTCTGTCTGTCTGTCAAGACCCTTTTTCTCTGGACGCGTGGAGTTATCAAGCTGGAATTTATATCAAATACTCAGGTCTACCGTACCTTGGAGCTGTGAAAAAATCAAGCTTCTAAGCCAACGCAATTAAAAGATACAGCCGTTTATGCCGCAAATTTCCGCAAATTTTCGACACTCGCAAGGGAATCCAAACCTTCAGGGTACTTCCCGTGAGCTTAGAATCTTAAAATTTGGTACGAAGCAACTTCTTATATATAGCACAGATAAAGAAAAAAAATGGAAAAACCGTAATTTTTTTGTTATATTACAAAAAAATATGCGATTGCAAACTTTTATGCAGTTGGTTAAGGGTGAAATCACATCTATCAGCACCGATTCGCATTTTGTCTATAGAAAATGTCTGTTATTTATGATTTTTATGAAGATGCGTACGCATGCGAAAGGAGAATAGATACGAAGTAGCTATTTTCTATAGACAAAATGCGAATCAGTGCTGGTAGATGTGATTCCACCCTAACTAATCGCGACCTATGTCGATGTATGGAAACAACAGTTATCATCGGCAAAGTCAAGTTCGTCCCTTAATATAATTTTACATTCTTAAAAGTTTGTACGGAGACCTCGGTGCGCGAGTCCGACTCGCACTTGACCGCCTTTTAATGGCAGTCCACCGCGATATTCCGCGGTGATTTCGCCAATGTCAAGTGAGTAGAGTAAAACAGTAAACAGAACAAGTCAAAAGCAGAAGCCGGACGTCTTTCAATCGGCCATCTTCCCTCCCGAAGGTTACCGAAAGACCGAGGTATCGTTTTTAACTCGGCTGCCATCACTTATTAATTAGGAGCTATCAAAACGTTGACAATACGTAAACACTTCAAAAATAATAAGGTTTTACTGCGTGGCATCTCAGCCCAGCTTGACTGTCCTATGATGATCAAGAAATTTTAAACGTTTTTCAAATTGGGTTATTAACTTGTGAAGAACATAGGTACATAATGACATTAACGACCGCGCTTTTGGTGTCCATTTGACTCTTGAACGTACATTTTTTTAGAAGAATAAATCGCAAACTTTGGTAGTAGGTACGCACAGTAGAGATTATTTTTTAATGATTTTTGAGAAGATAAATCATTTTCCGTTCTCATACTTTGCGAGTTACAAGACGGCAATATATTAACCGCTGTCCGTCTACGACACATTTAAGCATTGAATTTCATTAATTTACTATGGAAGTTCAATTTCAAATTAGTTTTTTTCTCAAAGCTTTATACCGCCTAAATTATTTCTGAAATAGGAGTGTTATGACTATCAGAACAAACGAGCAAGAATATTTTTTATTTATAGACTTTATTTCACTTATCGGGACATAGCAAAACACCGCAAATCATGTCGAAAATCTACCATTTATTAATAAGGAGGAGTGAATTTTACTACCTCTGTTTTTGTTACTGGATTAGTAGGTTTATAATTTCGGTTCTTAATATTTTAAAAATACAAAAAACGGTGCTTTTTTGATAATAAATTAAAATGTATTGCCGTTACCCACTTAAGGGTTAAAACGATCCCAATAACTTGTTCTGGGTACTGAATACATTAAAACAATTCCCTAATGAAATTAAATTAGAGGACAACCCTTATTCTAAGAATATCAAACAAATACGTAATTAGTCTTCTGGCTACAGATCAAAAACAAAGGCCCCGTTTATTTATAAGTACTTTCATAAAAGGGTCCAACCGGGTACGAAAGTGTTATTAAATAAAGTCATCGGACCAAACTTGGATGACCTCGGGTCTTTAATGAGAAATATAAACAGTACCTCAATAGTACGATTCGAAGGGGAATCAAATTCACGATCTTTCCATTTCTACCCGAATAACCAAAATGGAGAGGAAGCCTGGAGGCTGGATGTGCGTTTGTTTCAAATGTTTCAATGTTTGAACGGAAGCCCATTTCCACAAACAAGGTGTCGATGGATTCCTCTTAGCGTTGTAAGTGTCTTTAATTTAAAAAAAAAAAACAAAGAAGACTTAGATGATTCTAGTAGGTATAAACACTTTAATCGCCTTTATCTCAAGAACCAAAGTTGTCTACTAAGTCGTGATAGTTTTCCTTTAAAAATCGTTATATGCTCTATCATTAGATTTTTGTCAGATGTTTAGTGTTTAGTATTTGTAGTTTTGGGGGGGGGGACTTGAATTTAACTTCATAAACGGATCACTAAACGAAAAATTTACCTCTTCATTGGCGTGACTAATATGTATATTCATACCAAATTACAGCTTTCTAGTACTAAGAGTCTCTGAGCTAGGCGGCAGACGGACAAACGGACATGGCGAAACTATAAGGATTCCTAGTTTGACTACCAAACCCTAAAAAACTAATAACCGTTTTAAAAAGCGCGAGAAATCACTTCTTTTAAAATGATAGTGGGTCAGTCCAACTGAAGTCGGTGTTCATTCATAAACCAATGTTTCACAAATGATTTATTTCACAAACATATCATTTGACAACCCGTGTTATTTTCCGAAACTGTCAATAATTCTGGATTTATTTCAGGACCATCGTGTAGAACCCTAAAGGTTAGGTTAGGTTAGTTTTATAAAAATCCTGTAATATTTTTAGTTACACAAAATAAGCGGGTTGGCAAGTGAATAGGTTGTGAAACGATGCATTTGTCAAAGATTTGTCGGCGAAAAGGCAGAGAACCATTTTTAACTAAAAGCCGAATTCAGTTTGACTGACCTATTACCTATCATTTAAAAGAGCACCGAGGGTCCCACACCTACTGGTTATTAAATATTGATTACTTATTGGGTACTGGTTGTCGTTTTTAAAAGTCACAGGACGTTGGACATATTAGTATTTTAAGTAAACAATCGATAACTTCCACTATCGTACGTTTTGCTTTTTTGGCTTAGGCAGTTTTTAGTGGTGGTAGGACCTTGTCCAGGGTCCGTCCGGATCGCTACCACCATCTTACCCTTTAGGTAATCTGCCGCCAAGCAGCAGTGCTCGCGTCACCATCTGCTCATGGGATCCATCGAATCGTTCATTGTTTTTTAAATATTTGATTATTCGTTTTTGTATAATTTTGTGAAACAACGTAGTTTTTATTCTGTTATAAATGGTGTTTGGGAAAGTGTATTGTAAATAAATGTTCAATTGGTTTTTTGAAGTTTTCGAACTGGCTTTTAGAGAAGTATTTCTATAGTGTTAAGGATTTCCTCGAGCAATGTAATAAACAATGTATGAGTATAAATTTGTAATTTGACACGTATTTTATGATTTATTATTTTTTATGTCATACGTAACTTTATAACTTGAGTTTTAAATTAACTTTTTGTATTGTATGAATATTTGCAATATGGATACATTGGACATTTCTTTTTTAATTCGACTGTAACATCTTGTGAACTGTATATTCTACAAATAAATATTGATTGGTTGATTGCTTAATTGAAAACCGGTCAATTGCGAGTCGGACTCCCGCACCGAGGGTTCCGTACCGCCGCACAGTAGGTATTATTAGAATCCATTTTGAATTCGATTTTGAATCCAATCAGTGTGAGCCCATCTAACCCTTGACCATTTTTTAGTATTTGTTCATTTTTTTCGGATTTGTACTATAACTATATAAAATTTGCCGCTTGTATGTTTAACCGTTTTTACGATACAACAAAATACGTTGAATAACACGTTTTTTATCGCGGCTTCTTCCTTATTTTTATATATTTTTTTTTTTTTTGTTTATTTGTCAGTAAATCCACCATAATAACAATAACACATATTTGACACCCTTCGGTTACGGAACCCTAAATAGAGTTAAATAATAGCTTGTAATGACCATTACACGAGCACATAACGAGAACGAAAGGCCCTTGGGTGTAATTACGGCCATATAACCCGCTTTACCTGCATGTAATACCACTGTTTACGAGCATGTGTAATGAAATGAAATTTTCATCCCGATCCGCTAAGGTTTTTATAAATCGGGATACCTATTAATTCAACTTAGAGCCCCTACTCATAATTTAACGTTTTATGTTTGTATGTTGTAAAATCTAACTAGTTTAAATCACCGGACAATGTCACACAAATTGACCTAGTCCCAAACTAAGCTCTAGGCTTGTACTATGGGTACTAGACAACGATAAACTTAATACTTAAATACATAGAAAACATCCAAGACTCAGGAACAAATATTCGAGCTCATCACACAAATATCTGCCCTACCGGGATTTGAACCGCTAGCTTCGAAGGCGGGTCACTACCAACTAGGCTAGCGTGTCGTCAAAATATAAGTAATAAGATTTTTGTTTAACCTAAAGGAGCGTGTGACCTGATATGGGAAGTGATCACCACCACTAATTACAAATTACAAGCGAAAGTTTTTTTTTTTTTATGTTAAGGAGAAGGCACCCGAGCACTCAGGCCACCTGATGGTAAATGGAATCTGAGACCCATAGACATTTGAATTCTCAAGACTATAATCCTAAGACCTCAAATGCGTTGCCAACCCTGAGGACCAAGATGGAATGCCTCTATGCTAGTAATTTCACCGGTTTCTTTCTATCTCCTTTTGCCAGAAAGAGAGTTCCGCAAGTAAATTGTTACTTGTAGCTTAGTAAAACGGACAGGGCCTCTATTCTACTGCGTTATAACGATATCGCGTTTGACGTGTTTTGGTATCGTTTATGTCACAGTCGCCATTATTGTAAATGACATAAGAGTTATCAAAACGTTGACAATACGGAAACACGTCAAATACGATATCGTTATTACCGTGTAGAATCCCAGCCCTGGAGAGGAATCGCAGATGCATTACCGACCTTTGATAAAAGAGTATACCCATCTCTTTCAGGTCCCTTAATAACTGATGACACTTATAGGAGCGGGTTTATAAAAAAAATATGACAAAAGTTGCATCAAAAATATTTCATTGTGTCATTTTAAATTATAGACAATACTTAGCGCGGAAAAGTAATAAAATATAAATAACTGAAGATTTTCGCCGATAAATGTTAACCAAGATACAATTTAAATTTCAATCAAAATTGATACTGGCGATCGATTTAATTTTAAAATACAACAAACTTACCTTTTGTTATAATCCACTGGTGAAAAACACTAGCCGCAAAATTAAAAATAAATTATTCTAAATTCGAATTTAATTTTCAAACTTCGAAGACTATTTCGCACGGCGGTTGGTTTGACTATGTTGTAGGGAGAGCGCGGCTCCCTTTTTATATGAGACGGGACACGGGCGCTATACAGTGGTTGGGGAACAGGGTTGAAACTTTAAAATGGAAAATATTTGGTCGTTAAAATTTATGATACAAAGTGATAGCGTCGTTTGGGTTTTGAAATTACTTTGTATGTTTTCTAGTTACAAGTGACGACACGTTGGCCTAGTTGGGAGTGACCCTGCCTCCGAAGCCAGCGGTCCTGGGTTCAAATCCCGGTAAGGGCAGATATTTGTGTGATGAGCGCGAATATATGTTCCTGAGTCTTGGATGTTTTCTATAAATATTTAAGTATGTATTTCTCTATTTAAGTATGTTTATCGTTGTCTAGTACCCATATTACAAGCCTTTAGCTTAGTTTGGGACTAGGTCAATTTGTGTGAGATAGTCCTCTGATATTTATTTATTTATTAAAGTTGTATTAATTAAAATATAAAACATGTCCGGGAGAGATTAGACTAAACTTCGAGCGTTTTAAAGTCCTGAGGTCGTAATAAATATTACATGATAAAATTGATGAAACATATCATTGAGAGATACCTGATACTTTAGCTAAAAGCGTGGATGAGGTTAAGGCTGTGTAACCGTGAAAAAGCCTTGCTATTGGTAACTAATTCACTAATGTACGTTTGAAGTACCGTTTGTACCCCTAGACTTCTGTTTGATAATGCGGATACGGACTTGAAAATCTTTAACTCGAAGTTTTAGCCTCGTACAACAATGATTCAGTAAAGTAGTGCGCGATTGAAATTCTTTCGCGATTATTCAGTATGCAAATGAAAAACTAGTCGTAATTTTGCGCTATAAGATGATAACATAAGGTATAACAATGAATCCCAATATTCCTCGTTTATTATCTCTTGAAACCAAAACGTGACTAATATTTCAAACTTAATAGTTAATAAGACAAACATATATGCAACAAGTATGAAATAAAATATGAAATTTAAACATTTTATTAAATTTGTGCTACAATATTTTAGAGCCATTGTGGCAGCACCCGCTGTTTTACGCCCCACGCCAACGTAAAGGCCCGGTGACTCAAGAAATTAACTGTTAAAAATGGAAACTATTCTAAATCGTAGTTTATTGAGTAATGGGACATACACAGATTTAGGTTAGCATCTTTCCTGTGGACACGCCGGAAGTTAACTTTTTTTAATGCCTAATTTTCTGGCTAAGCCCATTCCCGCATAAACGGCGTCAGGACTGCTTTAGACCTATCATATAAAAACAAAACTTATATGCACACAAGCAACCTATAGACCACATGAAAGACAACTTTTGTTTTAAGAGTGTCTATGACCCTTATATGTATGGTGTGAATAAAACTACCAGCATCATCCTCTTAACAGTTTTTCAGCCACAGCGACTTGTGATTAAGCGGCTAGATTACCTAAGCGTCGTTTGTGCCATCTCAGGTGACTAACATTTGCAAAAAGAAGTTCGGCCACACTCTTTACAAGTTCTGTGCTCTCTGCGGAGCCCCTCCGACAAAATTATATTCAATGACCGCAGTTAGACGGGTCTTTAAATCAATAAAATTACACTTAACCTCTAAATAGGCAAAACTTTGTGTTAAAAAAAACATCAGGACCTATTTATGTAAGCTTCTTTTAGGTACGTCATTACGTATTAAACGTAAAGGTTAAATTTATAATTCTATTAAAACCGATAAATACCTGTTGGTTACAGTTTTTCTTCAGCCAAAATTGAAAGTAACGTTTTGCGAAATAGTTTCAAAGACAGCACAGTTTCAGTTTGTTTTCTTGAGAATTCAAACATCTATAAGTCTCAGATTCCACTTACCATTAGTTCACCTGAGCGCTATTGGCTTCACCACCAAAACACGAGAAACATAGAGTACAACTAAACTATCGCTTAACCATCGCCTGGTTCCACCGAACCTAGTCCAGTTAAATTGAAATTTCTTACAAACACAAAATATACTCGTCACCTCATTACTCCGAAAGAAAACCTTCAGTGTAAAAGTGCAATGTGCAATATTCAAATATTGAATAACAAATTAAATAATTGACGGAAGGTGGAATGCGTTGGAAAGTAAAATAGTGCTATTTATTAACCCGCAACCTGACGCAAAAAGAGGGGTGTTTTAAGTTTGACCTCCATGTGAGCGTGCGTGCATGCGTGCGTGCGTGCGTGCGTGCGTGCGTGCGTGCGTGCGTGCGTGTGTGCGTGCGTGCGTGCGTGCGTGCGTGCGTGCGTGCGTGTGTGCGTGTGTGTATGTGCGTGTGAGTGTGTCAAAATCGATTCAGCCGTTTCAACGTCATCAACTCTTTTATTAGCTGCGATCTTTTTTCTTTGACGCATAATTTCTAGTTTATTTTATTACATTACATTACTTACGGAACACACCTAGATATGTAAGCTACATAACTATGCAAGATTATGGAGTTATTGGTCAGCTCCAGCCAGGATATCCATCGCACTACAATCTTGAAAAAAAAACATACCTACATAAATAACATCACACCTTCATTCCCAGAGTGGGGTAGGCAGAGCTTCAGAAATATCAATAACTCGAAAAAGATTTGTTAGTAATTCTGTAACCACGTTTTGCACAACCAGGCTAATATTTACCAGTGTATTAGTGACAGGTTGCAAGCCCATCGCCTAACATACCTAAAAATAAGGTAATAAGGGCTTGTAGTAAAGCCCTTATTACCTTATTTTTTTCAAAATGAAAATAATAAAGAACACGCGTTAAATCTTCTATGTACACACGAAGACACTGTTAACTGACCACCCGTAGACTTTAATACGTTGCGTTAAGGTTTATGTTCGTTTGTAAATGTACAGTTAACAGTGTTTTCGACTGTACGAGTATTTATAATGATTTATATAAACCCCGTTTTGCCCCGTGTGGTTGCCGGGTTATTAGAATTTGACCCTTTGGGTACGGAACCCTAAAAACTGAAAACCAATAGACAAACAGTCCCCCAACGCACGACGCTTGAAGCTCACAATATTACTAGTTAAGTATTAAAGCACCTGGGGGGCCATTTTTAAGCTCACCGACGACTAATGACTTACTTTAAAATCAATTTGTTCAGCGATTGAATGGTAGATTCAGCGGGCCCTACTTTTTGATTTGATATAATCAGAGATCGGACAAATGGGTGTCATTACTCGCAATAATGTGGGCATGACTCCAATTTTAATTAAACAAATTAAATTATATTAATTTATTTCTTACCTGAACTTTAATCCTGATCCTTTGCATGATAGTTATAAATAAATAATACAGGAGTGGCCTTTGATATTATATTAATCTAAGTACATAAATTTGCTCCATTAACATCCGTGGATTGCGAAAGGAGCTTTCACCTCATAAGTTTATTTTAGCCGTTAAAAGGAATAAAATAACCACGGAAAAAATATTAAAATAACTGTTTATTTGCTTTAATAAATATACCTACACCATGACAAATCTTTGTATCGTTTATTTATTAATGATTACTGCCTTGCAAAGGATCAAATTTATTTTTAGGGTAAGTAATCAATTAATGTAATTTAGTTTGTTAAATTAAAATCTATGGAGCCATGTCCACATTATTGCGAGTAATGACGCCCAATTGTCCGATCTCTGGATATGATAAAGGCGTTATGATGTCAAATCCAAAAGGTCGGCCCGCTCGTACACAAATTCGCTGCATAAATTGATTTTAAAGTTGGTCATCTTTCGTCGGTGAGATTCAAAAATCGCATCCCAGGCCCATTTTTTTACTTTTTAGGAAGTTTTTTTAATTTTTAATAATATCTCCAGTTTTGGAGCGCAGTTCGGTGTTTTTGATCTTGTCAGTTCTACGAACCCCGAGTATGCTGCGCTCCATTGCTCGCTGGCAAATCTTGAGTCGGGATTTTTGGGCTTCAGTCAATGACCAAGTTTGGGCACCGTAGGTTAGGATGGGAAGAATACAGACGTCGACGAGTTTGCGCTTTAGTGAAAGTGGAAGGTTGCCCTTCATTAGCGCCTTCATGGACCAGAAGCTCTTCCAGGCGTTGTGGATCCGCTTGGGTTTTGGCGTTTTTGCTGATGTGGGTGACAAGACCGCTAGGCTTAAGTGGGACTGGGCTGGACACGTCTGCCGAATGCATCCGGAACGGTGGGCCAGGGTTGCCACCGAATGGACTCCGCAAGATGGCTACCGGAGCAGAGGCAGACCAAAAAGGAGATGGCGGGACGACTTGGACGCGTTTCAAAGCGAATGGCGGGAGCATGCACTTAACCGGGAGGAATGGCGAAAAAGAGGGGAGGCCTTTGCCCAGCAGTGGGACACCAAAATAGGCTAGTAAAAAAAAAAAAAATATCTCAGATTGCCTTGCGGAATTCGCGAATCTGCCTGTAACTCTGAATTCCGATTGCTTGTAATTAATTTATTTCCGCTTGCTATTGACGTTTCCGTCGTGCAAGGTTCGTTTAAATATTGTCTGAACTTTTAATTGAACTTTTCACGTGTGTTTTAGCATTGTCACGCGACATTCGGGTATTAGATTCACACATGCTCAGGGCCTTTATGGTTAACTTTATCGCGGTGAATAAAGCATGCGTCACTCTCACACTTACATACTGCGGGGCAATTTTTGAATGTCATCGACGAAAAATGACTAATTTTAAAATCTATTTGTGCAGCGATTTCATCTACGAGAGGGCCCTCTTTGTGAATTTGATAATATGATAAAGGCGTTATGATATGAAATCCAAAAGAAATAAAAAAAAATAAAAAATCTTTATCCATTTATTTAGTCTTTATCGCTGCAGAAATAGATTTTAAAGGTCATTTTTCATCGATGACATTCAAAAATCGCCCGTCTAGTCAGAATTTATTTCCTTATTACCTTAGTCGCCTGCTACGACATCCACGAGAAGACATGGAGTGGCACTATTACCCGGCAACCACACGGGGCTATAGTACAAACTGAAAAAAAAACAACCAGTACTAAAAAATGGTTAATGCGCTGATTGAAATCGAATTCAAATCGGAATATCACTACATAGTATAAAACAAAGTCGCTTTTTCTGTCCCTATATCCCTATGTATGCTTAAATCTTTAAAACTACGCAACGGATTTTGATGCGGTTTTTTTTAATAGATAGAGTGATTGAAGGGGAAGGTTTATATGTATAATACTTTAATCCGGAGCGAAGCGAGGGCGGGTCGCTAGTATAATAATATAATGCTTACTGTGCGGCGGTACCGAACCCTCGGTGCGCGAGTCTGACTCGTACTTGACCGATTTTTATTTTTCCTAACTTTTTCGTCCTATTTGCATTTGCATTCTGTTTTAACTGGTTTTTCGCCGAGTCCAACCTTCTCAAACTAACAATTAGGATTTCCATAGACCCTACCCGGAAAGGAGTCTAACATTAACTTGAATTTGATAATTAAAATCACAAGTGCTTAAGGTTCGGGTATAATAATTACATTACTTAGGTACATGAAATTCAGTCAGCTGTCATATCGTAGATTAGACACATTTACAAATATCAAGGTCAAAAACCAATTAGATATGGTCCTTCTAATTATTATATAACATAATTATACGGCGTTACACTTTTGATACAGTATGATTTTTTTCTGGAAGTGACATGTCGAGCGTACTATTAAAGTTAAGCATAAACGTAGTTTAATTGAAGACTTATTTGTTTGACATTGCTCAAAGTTTAAGCCTTCCCTAACCCACGTATAACATAGCTACAGCATAATTAAAATTACGGACCAATTTATTAACAAAAATCTGTTTCCACCACGGTAAAACAATATTGCTTTTGACGTGTTTCCTATTGTTTTTAACTCGGCCGCCATTACTGTCAGATAATTAAGAGCAATCGTAACGTCTACGGTACAAAAACACGTCAAAGGCATAGAATAGAGGCCCATTTCCTAGGAGTCCAGGCATTCTTCAAAATAACCGAAAATGGTTATCCTACTCGTACAGGGAAATGGTTAAAAATGCGACACCGAAGTCAAAGCGGTTGAAACGCTGGTAGAAATACCCTAAGTGGATGGGCATTGGAAATCTAAGGTGGAATGCCAAGCCCAAATTGAACTGCTGCCTTTTTAATTCGACTGAGATTGGAAATAAAAATATTGGTATAACCACTTATTACAAAGTATATGTATAAAATTAAACATATGAACGTCTTCAATTACATTTCATAATGACTAAGTATTGATTGGCTCAACGATTGTGCGTTTTAATAAGTAAATAATACATCGCCTGAATAAAATCAAGAAAAAACATTAAATCTAATCTATCAACTGAAAAATCATTACGTTTATAAAATAGGTTTACGTTTTAAAATATTTGTTTAAAAATGGTTAACATTTATCCCCAGGTTTAGTATGAAAAATGTGCATTTTCCCCAGCATTACCAGGATTTTTCGAAAGTTAATAATATTTGGAGTGTCTCCTAAATTACTTTCATTTAATTTCAAAGTAAAAACTATTTTAACAGTCTTATTAATATCAATTATTTAATTACTATTAACCATTTGTCACCAGGTAAGTAATATCACAAAAATGGAGCACAGTATCAGTCGATTCACGCATGTAGGGTTAAAAATATAAGACAATCGTTCAAGGGTAGCCACATCTAGCACTGTATGTCTGCGCAGGCGCCGAAGATCTGCGCCAACGGCTTGTAATCATTCCATTGATTAGTCGTCGCAGGCTGAATAGAACGGTAATTATTGACTACAAATACACGAGCTAAGTATTTGTAAGGGTAGTTACGTATTTTTATTTAGAGTAAAACCCACGTCGAAAGGCCACCGACATGCTGCATTAAAGCGATAAAATTCCTGCTTAGCTAGTTCCAAATAGCAGGTTTTCCCTAAAAACATCTGTAGTATGCATATATAGGATGTCCCAAAATAGCCATAATATTAGTATGGTAAATCTTGCGTAAATTTTGGGACATCCTGTATTTACCTACGTACAATTGACGACAGTGACGTTAGATGTAAAGTTTACATTTATAAAACAAAAAAATATCAGAGACAATCACACACACACAAATTGACAGACCCAAACTAAGTTCTAGATTATTTATTCTGTGAATTTAGCCCTTACCGTGGAAATAAAAAAAAAACTACAAAATACACTTGGGAGCAGTATAAACGGGTCACTTCCTATGGAAATTCTCTACTGAGTGACCCGTTTTCATTGCTTTTGACTATAGATAAAAACCAAAAATTAATGGCGGTAATTCTTTGAGATCTAAATAAATAAATAAATATCAGGGGACAATCTCACACAAATTGACCTAGTCCCAAACTAGGCTCTAGGCTTGTACTATGAGTACTAGACAACGATAAACATACTTATATAGAGAAATATAATACTTAAATACATAGAAAACATCCAAGACTCAGGAACAAATACTCGCGCTCATCACACAAATATCTGCCCTTACCGGGATTTGAACCCAGGACCGCTGGCTTCGGAGGCAGGGTCACTCCCAACTAGGCCACCGTGTCGTCAAACTGAACTGATTTCTCTTAAAGGGCCCAACCGAGCATTTTCTTGAAACGTACCAAACAATCCCGATAAAAGTAGCTGTATAATGCCGGGCCATGCTTATTATTATTATATGTAGGGTTCCGAAGCCTAATAACGAATTTTCAATTTAAAGTCATTTGGTGCCGTCTTACATTACATGATTTAAGTAGGTATAAACACTTTTATCGCCTGTATCTCAAGAATAATGATGTCTACTTAGTTGAGATAGTTCTAGTTTTAAATTCGTTATACTATTATGCGCTTTCATTTAAGTATTTTTTTCTGGGTTTTAGTATTTGTAGTTTTGGCTGTTGGAGGGGGGACACTTGACTTTAACAAAAATTAGACTTTATAGCTTAATATTTCACAAACCAATCCCTTAATTAAAAATTGTTTTCACAAACCCGCTTTTTGATCAACCTATCCAACAACACCCCGTATCATAGGGAACACAAGAAAAAAGCGGCCAAGTGCGAGTCAGACTCGCCCATGAAGGGTTCCGTAGCAGCAAGACGAATTATGACGTATTAAAAAAAAATACTTACTAGATCTCGTTCAAACCAATTTTCGGTGGAAGTTTGCATGGTAATGTACATCATATATTTTTTTTAGTTCTATCATTCTCTTATTTTAGAAGTTACAGGGGGGGACACACACATTTCAACACTTTGGAAGTGTCTCTCGCGCAAACTGTTCAGTTTAGAAAAAAATGATGTTAGTAACCTCAATATCATTTTTGAAGACCTATCCATAGATACCCCACACGTATGGGTTTGATGAAAAAAAAAACGAGTTTCAGTTCTAAGTATGGGGAACCCCCAAAATTTATGTTTTTTTTTCTATTTTTGTGTGAAAATCTTAATACGGTTCACAGAATACATCTACTTACCAAGTTTCAACAGTGTAGTTTTTATAGTTTCGGAAAAAAGTGACTGTGACATACGGACGGACAGACAGACAGATATGACGAATCTATAAGGGTTCCGTTTTTTGCCATTTGGCTACGGAACCCTAATAAAAAACACCATACCCACTTTACGTATAAATGAGGTAGCCTACCAACAATTTTTTAAAGTTTTTTTTTACCTTTTTGTCGGCGTTATGTATATTAATGCCAAATATCAGCTTTCTATTTAGTACTGAGAGTCTCTGAGCTAGGCTGCGGACGGACGGACGGACATGGCGAAACTAAAAGGGTCCCTAGTTTCAGTACGGAACCCTAAAAAGAACTAATATAAATCGGTCTATCGGTCCCACAGACATACAGATCCACAGACACACATAAAACTTTATTAACATACACATATTATTTAACATACACCCCTTTATTTTGTCGGCCGTAAATATGGTTTAAATTGTATACATCTTTGTCCTCGACTGTACTTTCCTTGTAAGGCCCTATGTGCAATAGGATGTACATTATTAAGGCAATTTAATTCGAACTACATAATAACGGGAATGAAGTCCATTTTTCTTTACTTAAAAATTGAAAATGACATTATGGAGCAAAAGCATTTTGAACTCTATTTCCTTGCGGCTAGATACAAATTCCCATTAACACAAATCTTTCTGTTTGTTGTATGGTGCTCTATTCTACTCGGTAAAGCTATATTACTTTAGCCATGTAATCGACTTGTCAACGATTTGTAACTCTAATTTACTTGACATTAATCGTGGCCGAGTTAAAAACAATCCGATAACGTGCTAAAAGTAATATGAATCTACCAAGTAGACAGAACCCCAGTAGCAGCCGTTTCAGTATAATTCCATCCAAAACAATAAAAATTTCATAATTCATATAAAATTGATATCTAAAATTAACCAGTCATGAATTTCTTTGACTTCAATTGGCTTTTATCTAATTACCATCGAAATTAATTTGAGTGTTATTGTTATTTTAAATTTGAGGACTTTAGCGTGGGGTCGCATTGTGGAGGCGGGAAAATTTAGAGGTTATTTTTTATCTATGAAAAGTTCCTTTTTTTGTTACCTTTTTATTTATTTTTACTATTTGAATTCTCAAGACTATAATCCTAAGACTTCAAATGCGTTGCCAACCCTGCCCGAGGACCAAGATGGAATGCCTCTATGCTAGTAATTTCACCGGTGGTTTTCAAAACAACAAATGTGATGTGTAGATTATTATAGTGTAAGTAAAAAAGGTGTCCCAAAATTTACGCAATATTTACTATAAGTATTAGTATAGTCAATCTTCTGTAAATTTTGGGACACCCTTTATAAAGGTGGAATTATGTTTGACCAGACTAAAGTCTATTTAACGGTGGTAACAAATAATGTGATCAACTAGTAAACCAATTGTAACCTTCTTAGTCATCAGATTGACTTGAAATTCGGAATACTTACGTAATTCCGATGATAATACAATATGGTACTATTGAGCTGTTATGATGATGGAGACCGACGGTGGCCACAGGAACTCCTCAATGACTCACAGGAGATTTATTTATTTATTTATTGGCTTTCAGTACAACAACAGCAGTAAATATACCTACGTATTACATAGTATTACAGTATTAGTACAATACAATAGTGAACATGCATATTTTTTATTTCTTACCCTCTCTGGAAAGTGCTATGACAGAGAGGGATAAAACGTTTTTTTAGAACGTATTGGCGTTTAATTTTATGTTTTTTTACATTTTCTCCTAAATCGTATCAATGAAACTCAATTCTGATTTTCATGCATGTTCACAATTATATCCAGAGATCGGACAAATGGGTGTCATTACTCGCAATAATGTGGACATGACTCCAATTTTAAACATATTCAATTATATTAATTTATTTCTTACCTGAACTATTCTTTTTTCTTATTTATTTCTTATCTTGATCGTTTGCAGGATAGTTATAAATAAATAATACAAGAGTGGCCATTGATATTATATTAATTTAAGTACATAAGTTTGCTCCATTAACATCCGTGGATTGTGAAAGGAGCTTTCACCTCATAAGTTTATCTAAGCCGTGAAAATGAATAAAATAACTGCGGAATAATTATTAAAATACCTGTTTATTTGCTTTAATAAATATACACAATAACAAATATTTGTATCATTTATTTATTAACTATTACTGCCTTGCAAAGGATCAAAATTATTTTTAAGGTAAGTAATTAATTAATGTAATATAATTTGTTAAATTAAAATCTATGGAGTCATGTCCACATTATTGCGAGTAATGACCCC
Source organism: Acleris holmiana (assembly GCA_949316455.1). Classification (NCBI taxonomy): domain Eukaryota; kingdom Metazoa; phylum Arthropoda; class Insecta; order Lepidoptera; family Tortricidae; genus Acleris; species Acleris holmiana. Next base: position 6,721,317 of record OX438784.1, read on the forward strand.
CATTTGTCCGATCTCTGAATTAATATCTTACTATCGAGCTGGTATGGTGATGTAAACGGAAGGCGGAGTATCTACCTAGGAGGCATTGAGGAATTGCCTCCTTGGAAATGCGTCGAGTTTGGATTCGTTTTACTCGTCGTTTGATAGCGAGTTTACTGTGTTACATATTCCATCTAATCTATTTTTACAGATGGGCTATTTCAGACTTCGACTCCTTTAGCATATTTGGTGCGTTTCCCTTTTTACACACTCAGCTGTTCGAATGTGCAGGTTTCCTCGCGATGTTTTTCCTTCACCGTAGGAGCATCAGGTAATGTACTTAGTTACAAAAACTCATTGATACATGGTAACCGCGGGTTCGAACTCGGTACATTACCAACTAAGCCACTAGGCCACCGACGCTTAGTTTACTGTCGGTGTTACAAGTACAGTCGTGGCGTGTGTAATTAAAAAAACTTTTGAAAAACTTATTACGTAATCTAAAAATAGTCTTTGGGAATAGAGTCTGCAACTTACTTAACAATTCGATAGATCATGATGCTGTTTGTTCTAAAATTTACTCGATTTAGGAACAGGCGGGCAATCAACCTCGTTAGAAATTATTCATTTGCTTCATTTAAATCGTAACCCTTAGGGCAAAGGGATGGGTCAACACCCTTTCATTTTAACTTTTAACAGATTTTGTTCTTCATTTGTACCCAAGAAGTTACTAATATATTTTTAATAAATGTTTATCACTACATAGTATAAAACAAAGTCGCTTTTTCTGTCCCTATATCCCTATGTATGCTTAAATCTTTAAAACTACGCAACGGATTTTGATGCGATTTTTTTAAATAGATAGAGTGATTAAAGAGGAAGGTTTATATGTATAATACTTTAATCCGGAGCGAAGCGAGGGCGGGTCGATAGTTTATTTTAAATTGAAAAATATGACACGATGCGGTAATATATAAGAATAATTTAACACAAAGATTATATTACTTACGACTAATTTACAGCGAATTCCAAATGAAAATGAACTTAAGCTAAAGGACTACAAAAATATGTAAAAGCGATAAACATTATCACTTTTGTAGAAGTAGTTACGAACTATCGCAGTTGAATTGAACCTACTTTTTCTTGGGTTTAACGTTCTAATCTAATTCTAATCTTAATTAATGGCTTTCACTCCCTGTTAAGTTGTATTTTGAAAATATGGAGTTGCTTTTAGACACTTCCATGGACTTACGTGAGGAATAAGTCCATGGATATTACACGAGAGGACAATTTTAAACTTGGTTAAAGGGTCTGGCCGATCTACCATGTAAAATTGCCCCTGGCTGAAAATGTAGGTTTCTTACGTGTGTTTATTAACCTTATTACAAGATATAATTTTACGAAGTTTTAACCCTAAAATGCTCTTGGTTTTGAAGAAAAATGGAAAAGTAAAAAATATGTTTTTATTTTTATGTAGCCAAACTAATGATTCGATTTCTTTGTAAATTGGATATATTATGTACCTAATAATAAACTATTGTCAAAAAAAAATCATTGTTCAAAATCATTTATGAAGGGTTTAAAATTGACTTTATTTTTTTTAAGATTTTTTTTTTAATACTTACGAGATAGGGACAACCTCTTATTTTAGTTATTTTATGCGGAATCTTATATTGCGTAACATATATTTTTTGCAAAAAAATCTATTTGGGGCAACAGGGTAAAAATATCTTACTAATGTATATACTTACGTAAAAATCCTCCATTCATTAATATCAACAATGGGCGGGAATTTAACTATCTTTTATTTTTTCCCACCAGTGTTATAGGGACAGCCACAGCTTCTTTTTTAGTTCCTTGGTATTATAATAATCTTAAGAGTAAAGAACTATGTATCTAAAGAAAAAAAAAGGTAAGATTGTTAACACCGCTACATTATAATAATACTAGGTTAGGTTAGTTCATAATCTATCTTTTATAGGTTGTTTACAATCTCACGGATTGTTTATTAACTTGCGGTGTTCACAATCCTACGGTAATATATACATATCAATCAACAACTTTTCTAGAGCAATTGTATTAAAAAAAACGAAAGGTAAATATTTAACACATTTTATTAAAATCCTTACACCTAAACATAAGGAGACATAGGTACATCTACGTGAATTAAGACTAAGATTACTCAGGCATTAATAATAATAATTAATCATCCTCATCACTATCGGTATGAATAGTAATATTTATACCATCGTTCTTGAACAAGGAGCTGAGTTTTTGGTTAGGACGCGGAAGTCTAGATAAAAATCTGCCATATGATAAGTAATATATGACTGCCGCTACATGGGAGCAACAGCCAACCGTTCTCAACCCATTTGCACATTCACAGCAATACTGTTCGATTGCATGTATTCCCCTTTTTTCGGCATGATACTTTATGAAGCATCTATATACCTTTTTAGACATATGTCGAGAATGTATCTGTATTTTAAGAATATTTGTATGATCCTTGACGTAGGCCATATTCATGTTATCATTCTCGTCTAGAACCTCGGCTAAATATGAAATAGCTTGCCCGAATTGGTAACTTCCCGTAAATAACAACTTTAATTCATACTCCGTTAGTTGGGGGAAATCAGCAATAGAATTATTAGCGGAAAAAATCTGAAATGGCAGTTTTTTCCGCAACCAACCCTTGTCTTCTACCGTTGCTGCTAAATCATTTTTTTCATCGCATTTTTTCAGGCTCATTACTTCAAAAATCTTGCTGGACATGTTGGTATCAGACTTTAGACGTTTCCCAAAACGATTTAAAAGATATGAAGCTATGCGATAAAAGCTCTTTATTTTAGGGAGCATCTTGTTGTCGAGTGTTTGATCTAAAAGTTTAAATCTTTGTTTAAGTGCCCCGTGTACTGCCTCTACAACCCAACGAACTTTTGTAACGTACCGCGAGTAGTTAGCTTCTTGAGTTGTTAATTGTTTTCGTTGGCCTTTCATAGAAGGCATCATAACTCGATAGCCTTTTGACTCAAGAAGAGGTACTGCATCTCGAAAGCCTCGGTCTAAAACAAATATGTCGCCGGGTTGCAGGAGGTTGGTTAAACTGTCGATAACTTTTATCATGATACTTGCGTCATTCTCATTAGCATAGTAGGATCCTAGCATGTCAATAATAAATCCGTCAGTTGTGCAAATCGTGAAAGGCTTACATAAGTGCGTTTTTTTTTGCCCAGAATATGATTTTCGTTGATACTCATTATTATTGCTTTTTTGATGATAGGCGTACGTACCATCGCAAATGAGTATTAAGCAGTTTTTGACATCAAAAAGTTTACTTGCAAGTTCCGAAGTGCGGTTTGCTATAAGCCATTCCCTACTAAATGCATTAAGGCCAAACTGAAACGGAAGTACATGACTTTCGAAAGATGAAATAACATTTGACACGTATTCAGAAACCATTTGCTCTCTTGAAAGTTCTAGCATTGAAGAAATTAATTTATTGCTACAGCCAGTTCGAAGTTTCATTCAAAATACGACGATAGCTTGTAACATGTCACTCGGGATATCATTTTGATTAAAGACTAATTCGGTTTGTATAATATCAACATTTTCCCGGGTAAAACCGGTCATAACAGCGAACTGGTTGTCAAGGTTGCTTTTAGTAACGATTTTCTCTAATAAAGTTAATGGTTTTTGAATTGACAAACTCCCAAATAACTCTACTATTTCAGTTACCTTGATTGTAGCTGTAGTCGAATAAACTGTGATCTGGTCTAAAACATCTTGATAGAAGTGGTCATTAATCAAATGTGAGGGACAGCATCTGTTTTCAACTGGTATGTATATGTTTTTTTTAGCATAAACTTCTAATCTAGCATTTTTGGGCACTGTTTTTAATGTATTAGCGTTGGAGCAAATAAAGCAATATCGATGAGTAGATAATGTTCGATTTAATGGTAACTCAACACTTTCAGCCTCAGTTTGCCTTTTAGAAGCAACTCTGAATGTAGTATCTTCATCTCCGCTGCTTGATTCACTTGTTAAATATTTATTTGAATTCACAATAACTTTCTTGCGGTAAGCTTTTGTGCGGCAAGAAGAACATATAATATCACCTATCTCAAAATCTTGAGATATTGAAGTCGAAAAGAACTCTACATCCTGAGATGACGCTAGTATTTTCTTGTTACCAGACGTTTTATAAAATCGTATTTTGCAACTATCGCATTCACGTTTACTACGCTCACTGTTTGATGACATTTTAATGATATCATTCCAAGATAATATATAATACCTTTCAAGAATCCATTTACACTTAGGCGATAACAGTATCTTATGAAAACTTACGTACAAACAATTATGATGAAGTACATTAGGTACAGTAAATCTGGGTAATTTTCAATACTCAGGTATCATTGAGCGAAACTTAAAATAGATTTCCCAAAATGGTTTGCGTCAGTTTATTTATATACAATGAAGTTAATTGTGATCTATATTTTTATGTACCTTTTTTTATTTACAAATATTTAATCGTTTAATATAACTTTAAGGGGCAGTTAATGTTTCCTGAGCATTCTAAGTTACCAGGATCGACTGAAGTAGTTAAGTGACATAGGTACCTACTAATTACCTACTTCAAATATCATTGTTAATATAAAATAATTTGCCAGCACAATAAATGCAGTATAAAGAATTTAACATAACTGTATCACTTCCGTCATAGTCTGAATATCTTCCACACTGCGAGCATCTTTCAAGCATTACAATTCCTTCATCCAGTAGACACACGTATAAAGAGGGTAGTGCGTCGCGGTACAGTGGAACTAGAATTCTGGTTGGCAGGTTAATTTGTTCAAAGATTTCAGATTTGATCGTTTCCACCTAGGTATAAAATAAAATTAAAGTAACTAAACTTCCTGCATCTTTACGAGTACTAACTGAAAGAGTATAAAGCATGACTAAAAATACTTACGTTTTCCGTTAGGGATAGCAGATGCTCATTTTCGATATAGTTTTGTATGCATTGCTCTAGACGGGCTTCTATTGCATTATATGCTTTTAAATACAAACTTTGGACACGTTTCCTAAACACCTTGCGTATCGCATTACGTTTATCCATAACGCATAAGATAGGTGAAAAACGATTATGGTTTCCCGCCATTATTTACTTTTAATTTGTAAGCGGCATAGACAAATGTACAATACAACCATCGCATTAGGTAAAGCCCGTAAATTAAAAAAGGCACGGTGATGTTCGAACGCGTATACATTCCAAATTCAAATTCAAATTCAATTCGAATTCGAATGAATGAGCTCAAATTAAAATTGAAATTGTAGATTAGATGTTTTATTGAAGTAGTTTTTAAACCGTTTTGTATTTAGAAACAAATTATAAGAAATATTGTATTTGCGTAGTAAAATTAATATTTAAGTAGTAAAGAGAAAAGAGTTTTATACTGACTGCTTTTACCACATTCTGAATCTATCATGAAGGATTTTTACGTAAGTATATACATTAGTAAGATATTTTTACCCTGTTGCCCCAAATAAGGCTTGTAGTATTGTTAGGCGATGGGCTTGCAACCTGTCACTAATACACTAGTAAACTTCTTGGCCTGATTGTGCAAAATGTGGTTACAGAATTATCAACAAGTCTTTTTAGAGTTGTTGGTATTTCTGTAGCTCTGCCTACCCCACTCTGGGGATGAAGGCGTGATGTTATGTATGTATGTATATACATTAGTAAGATATTTTTACCCTGTTGCCCCAAATAGATTTTTTTGCAAAAAATATATGTTACGCAATATAAGATTCCGCATAAAATAACTAAAATAAGAGGTTGTCCCTATCTCGTAAGTATTAAAAAAAAAATCTTAAAAAAAATAAAGTCAATTTTAAACCCTTCATAAATGATTTTGAACAATGATTTTTTTTTGACAATAGTTTATTATTAGGTACATAATATATCCAATTTACAAAGAAATCGAATCATTAGTTTGGCTACAAAAAAATAAAAACATATTTTTTACTTTTCCATTTTTCTTCAAAACCAAGAGCATTTTAGGGTTAAAACTTCGTAAAATTATATCTTGTAATAAGGTTAATAAACACACGTAAGAAACCTACATTTTCAGCCAGGGGCAATTTTACATGGTAGATCGGCCAGACCCTTTAGAAAAGAACACGTCTTTTCTAAATTTAACCTACTTATTGGGTTTGAGGTTATTATTTGTACTGGAATGACAGGTGTCAGAATTGACTACTTATTTTAATTTTACTATAATTAATCTATGGAAAGGCGATACCCGCCCCATATCCTTACCATTGATTCTTTCAAATTAATTCCACTTACCCTCCGGTGGCCCGAGGGCTCGTTTTCTTTAAAGCTACAAAAAAATAGCTTCGCGTGAAGCGATAGATTTATTCTTCTATAATTTTTCGTTAAAGTTATGTGTAGAATATGTATGTCTACTAATTTGTAACTCAGCAGGGTATTTTGTGTGCGGATAAATAAAAAGGTATTTCAGGGTTGAGGTCGAGAAAACGATGACAGATTAGGTACATTTAATAATGTTTGCCATGACTTCAGCGGTTATACAGTGCGTCCTGAACTTGACGTAAATTTTAGACAATAAGTCACGTTATACCGGTCCAGAATATAGTTTTACCTTTTCAATATTTAATTCGAAAAGGAGTTCTAATGTTTTCATGATACTAGTAAGGAACGCTACCTTGCTACACCTTTAGCTTCCTTAGGTAATAGGCCATAGTCGGGTTTCTATAGTAAGTCGGCCATTACATCAAATGGGCTCGGGTTTTTTTTGTGAGTACCTCTTATAGTGAATGATAATTTTGCTGATTATAAATATTCTACTTGTTATAGTTTTAGACTATTTTTTTTTAATGTATTGTTTTTCAGGATGTATTTAAACCATTTTCTTCAAATTTTAAAATGATGCTTTTGAGATAGATTTGCATCAACACCCAAAACACTAATACTAGTTATAGTAATAAAAAAATGTGTTTTTTTTTAATGTGTGACACGTCTAGATTTTTTCTCAAAATAGACAATCCATACTTGCCTAAATATTAAAATTTTCTAATACTCACGAAAACAAAACCCGAGCCCATTTGATGTAAGGGCCGACTTACTATGGAAACCCGACTACTTATGGCCTTTATCTGGGTGTAGGTATAGAAAAGGATTTTTTAGCTCTTAATATTATAGTCAAGTTTTGAGACACCCTGTATAAGTTATGTTTGTTTGCTTTTTCCGTCTTTACCGTTTAACATCTTAAACAAACGATGTAAATTTTGTTAAAGATAGTTTAGTCCGGAGATTGGGCTCGCACTGATTCGATTTTAAATCGAATTCAAATCGGAATATAATAATACCTACCGTGCGGCGGTACGGAACCCTCGGTGTGCTAGTCTGATGTTTTTTTACTGGTCATGAAAACAGTCTAAATAAAAATCGTTTCTTTGGCAGTCGGAAAAATAAAAGACTATCCAGCAATAACATTAGTTGAACCTTGAACCCAAGAAGCATCAAATGGCCAAACAAGACGTTCCTAAATAGAACCTCCATGAAATGGATACCATTGAGTTATTCCCAGCCAGTTCAACATTATAGTATTTGAATCATTATTCCATACTCCTATCATATCACCTTTAATATACACTTCGTCACCATTTGACGTACAAATCCAATAAAACAATTGTAACTAACTCCTACAGTTAAGATATTTATTTCTTAAACGTCAACAACGCATCTGTGATTCCGCCCCTATTCCACCATAATTACGATGACAGGTGACAGGTGACAGGTGACATTTTAGTGTACATAGCCCTAAGCTGCGAAGCTTAGGGCTATTGTTTGATCAGTAGTTAAACTTATTGTTAAAAAACGTAACTAATGGTTAGGTTAGGTTAGAACACCGGAACACAACGCGAATATTATGCTTCGCGGAAGTTAAAGAATAAGACTTGACTTGACGACACGGTGGCCTAGTTGGGAGTGACCCTGCCTCTGAAGCCAGCGGTCCTGGGTTCAAATCCCGGTAAGGGCAGATATTTGTGTGATGAGCGCGAATAATTGTTCCTGAGTCTTGGATGTTTTCTATGTATTTAAGTATTTATTTCTCTAAATAAGTATGTTTCTCGTTGTCTAGTACCCATAGTACCAAGCCTAGAGCTTAGTTTGGGACTAGATCAATTTGTGTGAGATTGCCCCAGTTTTTTTTTTTTTTTTTTAAGATGGTCGTAGTGATCCCGACGGACTTAATTAACACAATTATTAAAATCTGTTGTCATTCAATAAAGTATTAAAATAATATTTCAACACGCTGATACACTAGTGATACACTACTAATGGCTGAGTTGTTTGATCAGTATTTAACTGAACTAATGATTAAAATTCGAAAAAAGAATCGAAAATTTGTAAAATTTCCTTGAGATTACCGTTAGTACGATTTTTAGCAATTAGTTAGTTTAAACACTTATCACCATGATGTTGCCGGGTTAGACTAGTGCCACTCCTTGTCTTTCCGTGGATGTCGTAAGAGGTGACTAAAGGAATAAGGGCTTGTAGAACTATTAGGCGATGGGCTTGCAACCTGTCATTATACACTAGTAAACTTCTTGGCCTAATTGTGCAAAAGTGGTAACAGAATTATAACCAAGTCTTTTAAGGGTTGTTGGTATTTCTGTAGCTCTGCCTACCTCACTCCTGGAATGAAGGTGTGACGCTATGTATGTGACTACTGATCAAACAACAGGCCCTTCCTTTTCATAAATACTTATCCTGAAAATACTTGTTCGAATTCCTTTAAGACTGTCTGTCACGATTCCAGGCAAGCGCAGCCTACGTCATAACAACCTTGTTAGTTTTGTGACTTTTGTGGGTGAAATAAAAATACCCGCCAATTCTTTTACGGACAACCAAGGTTAGCATAAAACATGGAGTCTTTTCAAATACCCAAAAACCTTCTAAATGTTATAAAAATTGAGTACCTATCTACATTGGTAGCAGATTCCTTTAACCAAGTCGCTTTACAACTCCACGGACGTATTATTTATTAACCTAAGAATTTAAGTTGTCTCATCAGCGCGTGCAAACAACATTTAAGAGCGCGCTTTTCAATGGGTAGACTTAAAACTCGCTCGTAAGACAAAGAGCCGTTTGATAGTGACTAATTCCTCAGAACAAGTAAATTACTAAAGAGCGGACGCTGATGACGAAGAATTTCGTACATTGACCTTTACTCAAAGGCCCGTACTAAAATAATAGGGAAAAGTTAACGATCCACGATGTTGAATTTTTAAGGTTCTGCGAAGTGATGACGTCTGTTTGTAATCGTGTAATTGATTATGATGGTGTGGATTAAATAACTGTAATTTCTCTTGGAAAGTGTGTACTCATTTAATATTATGTACTTAATGTTAAGCATTTCGGTGTATCAGTAACAGTTATTATGTACTATGTTATTGTGCGGTCAAATGTCGCTGCGTGCGAGAGTGACAGAGACAAGTAGGTATTGTTAAGTCAATGTCACGAAATTCTTCATGTTCAATGACCGAGCTTTAGCAAAATAAATGTTTCTTATTCCTGTCTCCGAGTTGGGTCAGGCCCAATTTTTTAAGCGTAGGTACCTACTATATTTCTTAACAACTCACTTTCCCAACTGTTGACGAAGTATTCACGCGCAAACTGCAGTTGCCCTTCTAGAGATTGCCCGGCGAACAATGCCTTGAAGCGAAGAAAAGTGCCCTTGAATGACTTTGCTTGTTTTTTTGTCACTTTCTCAAGTCCCGTGTGGTTGCCGGGTAAGAATGGTGCCACTCCATGTCTTCCCGTGGATGTCGTGAGAGGCGACTCAGGGAATAAGGGCTTGTAGTGCTGTTGGGCGATGGGCTTGCAACCTGTCACTAATACACTGGTAAACATCTTGGCCTGCTTCTGCAAGATGTGGTTACAGAGTTATCAACAAGTCTTTTTGGATTTGTTGGTATTTCTGTAGCTCTGCCTGCCCCACTCTGGGAGTTAGGGCGTGATGTTATGTATGTACCTATGTTTCTCAAAAACTCAGGATCATGCTAAAGAAAGGGACAAAAACATAAGCGACGTCATTCACGGTCACTTTTCTTCTTCGCTTCAAGGCGTTGTTTGCCATGCATCTCCAGTGTCATATAATTATTACTTAAATCATTAAGACGTCTTCTAAAATCTGTTGATGCTTTTATAATATTATTATTGGAAAATTACACGGATTACGGATCCTAAAGGTGTCTCCAAACAAATTGGTCACCTTAGTAGAGTGAGACAAGCACCTCGTATTTACTTGATGTCACACTCGGACCGTTTTTTTAACAGGAGTGTACATTTCGGTTGCGTGTAGTTGTTATTTTACTTGGGACTTATTACGTCATATGGGTCTAAATTAAGCCGCGTCCGCTGCGCCGTGTTTTTGATGTTTTTTAATCATCTTACATGTTTTTCGAACAGTAAAGGGGTGTGACCAAAATGTTTTTGTATACAAGCACAGAAACATGTTTTTCTTCACGGATGAATTTAAAAACATTCCTCGCGTTCGACTGCGGGGGAGGGGTCATGTTATATAATTTAAAAAGTTTTGAGTCCGAGTGAAGAACTGTCAAATAGGGCATTAATTATCAATTTTACGAACTCATTTCGATACATTTGAATATAAATAACTATTTTACAATCCTACAATTGTACTGGGATGACAGCTGTCAAAAGTGAAGTGATAATGTTATGTTACGACAAACAATATATTGTTCACTCTAAAGTCGCAATGGACGTGCTGGGGGGCAAATTAGAAGCTCATCGAAGAAAAATCTACGAGCGGGCCCACCTTTTGGATTTGATATGATAAAGGCGTTGAAATGATCACAATGCAGTCATTCATTTTTAGCAAATGGCAACACAGCCAATGACAAAGGATACCTATGGACCCGGCATGTTAATCAATCATATATCCAAAAGTTAATGTAAGAACTATGCATTCCGACATCGACCACTTAAGAGGCCGTATACGATTTTTTCCGATTTCGGTGATATACGTGATTTTACAGTTGAAACACTTCTACAAATTTTAATGCGCAACATGAAAGATAATTTAAATTTTCAACGAATGTATAAGGCTATAAGCTACTTTTTTGTGTTTATTATTTTATTTTGATTAATCGACCTGAAACCGGTTACTGTTTTGTGAATTTTGCTGTATGAGTTTTAGAATATCGTATATTCACAAATCGTTTTGACGTCTAAAAGGTATGAAAAAATTACCATTTATTGCTAAACGTTGACTAAAAAATTAATAAATCTATTTTTACCACCTTTATATACTTATTATACTCATTATTTATAAACCAAGTTTGTTTTAGCTGAAGCAAAGCAGTATTATTTATGTTATAGTTAAATAACTGTCAAATTAAAGCCATTTTGAATAAATTTTCAGGAGTGTTAAATATAATACGACTGATATGGCAGTGACACTACTTTCTTACGGCCGAACCCTATATTCAAACCGCGGACAGATAGCCTTACTTCGGATTAAAATTTGACACATTTTTTGAATGGGCAAATGTCAAATTTCAACCCGAAGTAAGCCTTATCTATACGCTGTTTGAATATAGGGTTCGGTCGTAAGTCTATAGTTTGTTACTGTATCTATTTCAATAAAATAAAATACAAAGTAATTATTCTCAGTATTCATAAGAAAATTCTTGCCACTAAAGAAATATTAATTTAAGTGTTCGATGTTGGAATGCATAGGTCTTGCATAACGTGACCATTTATTTTTTTTGTCAGAGCGGGACATCTGCGGAATTAAGTAATAAAAAACACTTGCATAACCTTTTGGATATTTGATTGATTAACATGCCGGGTCCATAGGTTTCTTTTATCATTGGCTGTGCTGCCATTTGTTAAAAATGAATGACTACATTGTGAATGAATGAAACAGAATGAGGTGATCTTATCATATCATTCACTCACTCACTCAACGCAAGTCAGTGTGCATGAGTGAACGCAGACGCGAATTGCGGAAACATGTCCGCCGTTGATGTTATTTGACGTAAATATTGGCGAAATCATAATTGTGTTTGCATCCGCGTAGTGATTTTCGGTGCTATAATCAGTTTTTATAATGTGTGTGCCCGTGTTGTGATCTGTTCATATGCGGCTGTTGTACAAAACTAGTCCAATGGAGTCTCTCAGAAAATGGTTCTACAAACCAAAGGTATGTCAAAACAATTCTCTGTACTAATTTCTTTGGGATGTCGCAATTAAGTTAAAATCGTTCGTTATTAGGACACTGAGGTTGGTTTATGGTGTATTTATTGTTTGTAATATTGTAGTTGAACTGTTGTTGTTATAAACCAACTATGTTTAGCCTTTGTTGTCACAGATGGGTATGATTCAGAAGTTGTTTCTCTTTAATTTGGTCGATATCAACCATTGTTCTGTTTGTAAGTCGGTTTCATGCTTATTTTACTTCCTTCTGGGCAGCGTGAAGTGTTGTAAATCCTTGTCAGTAGCAATAATACTTGGGTTTATAAATGCGCCTTACGTCATGCTCTCTTGCTGGTGTGGTATGTTGCCGTCTGGTTTACCCTTTCCGATCTTAGACCAGTATTACGCGTCCGACTAGCATAAATTAACAATCTTGTTTACACTCCCACTCCGATAACTCTGTATTTGTTATCATTCTGTATGCAAAACTAGTGTATGGTTATTTTCCAAGTTAAGTAATTAGGTTGGTACCTATTCCAGTTCTATTTTTGCTTATTTTGGAATGTATATAGCTGTTAATATTGATGGTTAATTAATCTGAGGTTGTATTATAATTGATTTGTCTGTGGCCATTTATGGCCGAAACCGATATTCAAACCACGGATAGATAAGGCTTACTTCGGTTTGAAATTTGACATTTGCCCATAGAAAATGTGTCAAATTTTAAACTGAAGTAAGGCTATCTGTCAGCGGTTTGAATATAGGGTTTGGCCGTTAAATCATAATGACAGGGTAATTATATTAATTTCTACAGCAAGAGTCCATGGATGTTATCTTGCAATAGGTTTAGTTTTTTTTCAAATGTGACTTCAATAGGCATTTGGTGGCACTAGATACATTGAGAGCTTGGCTTTAGCATTTCATATTTACCCATAGCGTAGCCTTGGTGGCCGTGCCTACTATAGGAACCACTTGGCTTGGATAAGCATAAACTTAAACTCGGTTGGTTTGGATAAGCGTAAACTCTGTTTAATATGTTAATTATGTTGGATGAATAAAAAATTCTGTAACATATAGTTCTGGAGCACTATCCTCAGTGTTCTGTGTTTTAACCTATCCGTGTCAAGGGTGCCATTGTTACAATGTCCAATGGGTTAAATTGCTAATACTATTATTTCTGTCACTATATTATGATTTCCTTATGAAAATGAGTGATAGAGGTAGAACATATTTTTTTTACTTTGTATTTGTGCTTTGGCCTATGCCTTCAGCTATAATAACTGTCCAGATGTTCTACTGATGAGATATCATATTATGGCAAAATTTAGGCCATTATTTAGGAATTAATTACTAAACATACCTACTAATTTGACAATTCTGCTGTGTTACCAAAGAAGATGGCTGCAGTAATAGAATATAAAATTCGACTACTACTTTGCAGTTAATAGCCTTCTTTTGTATTACGGCAGAGGTAGTTTTGTACAGTAGAATTATTTTGAGTGTACTACTGATACACTGATCGCCTTCATTTAATTATCAGCTTTAATCATACAAATAAAAAAGTTATTACTAAATCAGTAGAGGTGGGTAACAGTATTCTGAAAGTTGCTTTATTTGTATGAAATTAAAGAAGTCAGTGGTAAATTTATAGTAATCGTACCGTAACAACTTTGTTGAGCTACTATATAGACCTCTGTCACAGAAAGGTAATGATAAATTCTGATATTACTTCTTTCTCATGACTTGACGTCTAATTTTGCAATATTCTTAGTCGCCTCTTACAACATCCACAGGAAGACACGGAGTGAGACTATAATAAGCCGGCAACCACATGGGGGAGATATTTTGTAGTTTTTAAAGTTGTAAAACAAAAGGAGTTCCATTTGCGGAGTAGGATCAATGCCTTCATTTAAAGCCCCATGGTCAGACACCTTGTATAAAGACATACACATGAAAAATACCCTAGACTCCTCCACACATATAGTGTCGTCTACACATATATAGTGTCGTCGCCTGTGTATCGCGCCGCTTTGGCACGTGCTGCCTTTTGTCAAAGGATGCCGCCGCGTTAACAACAAAGAATGCGAGCAGTGTACTTCCAATTTAATTTGGCAGTTTAAATCGAATTAAATTCGTATTTTATTATAATAACCACAAGTGCGTGCGGGTGTAGCGACACTATCTAAGCGAATGGATGTACACTGTCAGCTGTTCAAATATGCAAGTTTCCTCATGATATTGCCGACAGGACACGCCTAGACCCTTAACAAAGAAAATAAATTTTATCATATTATGTACACAAAGGCCCAAAACTGTAGGTAATAACATTTCTTATGACAAATATACAGTAAGATGACAATCACGTTAACGTGATGATAGCAGCGTTATCAGTGACTCACTAAATTGTTTAGGTACATTTCCATTGCAAAGCAGTTCATTCAACAGTAATTTAGTTTTAACTACGCAAGTCATAGAAGGAAGCGATTTACGGAGAGATTCTATAACTTCTTATTCCTGCTTTCGAGATTTTTAATTGAAGTGTCATTAAACACTAATAGTCGAAAAAAAAAATCTTGAAAGTCATCAGTAGTAACATTAGAATAATTACCTAACTGGTTAATTTGTCTGAGAATTCACTGACACGATATTTTGATGTTTCCTTAACTTGTAATAACAACTGTAATTGGTTGTTTTCAATTAAAATGTTGATTAGTGCCTTTTTCTATGGAAGCCATTTACACCCGCAGAGTTCCCTGTTATTTAAAGAACGAGCCATAACTGGCGCTCGCAAAACAAGGTGTCATTATAGGTATTATATACCTATTTCGCGAATATCACTACGTAAAATTGCGGGTTTAAGCCTGATACCTACCTAGCACAGTTTAAAAAAACAACCAAAATCCCATGGTGTTGTGTGAGGTTTAAAATAAAAAACTAAATAATTATAGGTAAATGTGTATTAGCATTAATAATGTTTGAAGATTGAGTTCTCTTAAACATTATGCCTATCTATACCTATCAAGTTCAAAATAGACGTCCGATCAAGCTTATTATTTATTTTATTTCTAAAATAACTTAGTTCGTAGGTAGGTACGTAATAGGTATACAAAAAAATTCGCCCACAGTTGTTTATTGCTTTGTGTATGTCGCTTGGTGTCCTGTGGGCCTAGATAAGATGCATTCTGCTTTATTGTTAACGAAAATATTAGGCTTAACATTAGTTACTGGATTGAGAAGCGCCTAGTTGGCATGGTAATTCCAATTTGCTATGCCCACTGGTGTCATCTGCCAGTTAGGTATCTCTATTTCCGCGATCCGCTTGTATCTTGTGCCACAAATTGTGTTTGTCTAACTCAAAACATTACGAAGTTATTCTGGTAGTCATTACTTAGGTACAGTTCGTTAGGTACTATTAAGTATCTATAATACAATTAACATAACATCAGTCATGTCAGCTGATAGGTATTTTGCTAATTATAAGTTTGATTTTCGTTTTCCTCATAAGTGTATTGAGAAGCATGCCTCTCCAATGGATAACATTTTTTTGTCATAGGTAGAGCATGTAACTATTTCTTGCTGCATCCTGAACAAATTTAATCTTATAGGTTGGTAGGTACCTAATCCCTCGCTACGCTCTGGTTCTAGGAAGGTAGGCTTAGAAGTAGTGGCTTGTGATTTAATATTTTTCGGACTTAAGCCATAATCTTTTATTTTGTACTAAGGTGCTAATTTTGACTCGGCTTTCCACCAAAACGGTATATTAATCCATAGGTATTATAGTTAATTACGTTATTTATTTTATTTGTTTGTTATTTAACTCTGGTAATCTTTTGATAATATTTGAACATTCTGTAGGTAGGTTTTAACGACACGCTAGCCTAGTTGGGAGTGACCCTGCCTTCGAAGCTAGGGGTCCTGGGTTTAAATCCCGGTAAGCGCAGATATTTGTGTGATGAGCACGAGTATTTGTTCCTGAGTCTTGGATGTTTTCTATGTATTTAAGTATTTATTTCTCTATCTAAGTATGTTTATCGTTGTCTAGTACCCATAGTACAAGGCTAGAGCTTAGTTTGGGAGTAGGTCAATTAGTGTAACATTGTCCTGCGATTATTTATTTATTTATTTATTTATTTAGATAGATTGAGCATTTCTTATTTTTTTTGCCACATTGAGTGACATCCACAGATTAAAAAAAAATGCAGGTAGGTAGACAATATCAAACTATGCAACAATTAAATAATATACTATTGTGTCTCAAAATATTTCGCATCTTTAGAATTATAGCGACCTAATCCACATATTTTGAATTTCGACTTAGGTCTCTATAGTACTCAATTTATGACTCAAAATCGAAAGCTGACAATGTTTGAATTAGGTCACTATAATTCTAAAAGCGCGATTTGTAGGTATGAAAAGTTCCTTTTGCGTTACCATAAACATATGAATATTGGTAACACAAAAGAAACTTTCCATACAAATATTTTGGAACACATTAAAATATTATTTAATTATTGCATAGTAATGTCAATCGAAGTGGCATTTTTTTTGAGAAATGCTCACCTTTCTACCCAAGTCGCATTTGACAACGTTGGTGCGACAATGCCACGTTATAATTTTTGGTTTTTAAATTCCTCTTACCAATGCAGGTACCTCGGTACAGTCAAGGACTTTAGTTGTTATGCCACTGTGGAACCCCGTCATAATGCCGTGCCTACTTATTATATTTATGCCTGTGCTATTTAGCGGTAAGACCGCCTGTTGTCTTAATACACCTATGATTTAAATGTACTCTTCAGTGTTCTGTTTTTTTTTTGGTGTTTGGTAAAGAGTAAAATGAATGATTAACGCTGTCATTATGACAGGGTTCCATAATGGCATAACAATTAAAGTCCTTGACCATACACTTACCTACCAATTTAAGGGATGAATTCATTAGCTTATGATGTGTGTCTATTAATAATTACCTAATTAGGTTATCAATCTTTTCCGTATTGTCAAATATTCATAATTGTCAACTATCAACAAACTTAACGATTGATTCATATTGGAAGGCAATCAAAATGAAATTTCGGACATTGATGTCACCCGCTGTCCTGCTCTGCCCTAGTGGCCGCCGCATCTCGTCCTCTCGATCGGCGCTTTCACTTTTTTGTCGCTTTCCCAATAGGTGAGCGAAACTCGGTCGTTATGCCAAACGTTTTGCGAATGTTGCTGGGTGCTTACCGAATTGAACTTGGCTCTAGAGAAAACTGGCCAAGCGCGAGTCAGACTCGCGCGCGAAGGGTTCCGTACCATTATCTATACGACATTAGACATTAGACACTATATTACCTATATACTTAAAAAATAAAACCGCCAAAAATTCCTTCATTGATTTCAATTTATTTATCTAGTTTTAAAGTGAATATACTTATACTTACAACTAAATATTCTGTGATTATTATCGAGAAAACAATGGTAAAAAAGTCACGTTTGTTGTATGGGAGCTCCTTTAAATATCAATTTTATTTTAATTTCATTGTTTACTTTTCAAGTAAATATACTACTAAATGTTCTGTGAATACTTCAAGCGTCTACTTGTTGCCGTTATTACCTAATATCGAGCAAATAAATCACGTTTGTTGTATCCGAGCCCAACTTAAATATTTAATTTATACTGTTTTTAGTACCTATTGTTGTTATAGCGGCAACAGAAATACATCATCTGTGAAAATTTCAACTGTCTAGCTATGAGATACAGCCGCGGTTCATGAGATACAGCCTGGTGACAGACAGACAGCAGTCTTAGTAATATTGTCCCGTTTTTACACTTTGGGTACGGAACCCTAAAAAGGGTACAAGTTTGCGAGGGTCAATAGAAGAATGGTTTAAGTCTAGTAAATGGTTGTACCCAAACTAAACCCTATGTCCTTTTTATTACGTACTAATTCTACTCTTAGGTAACTATTTAATATCCTGCCGGCCAATAATAATTATGGTCGTTTTTTATCGATATGGATAAACGTGGATAAAACATCTGTCACTTTCGGACCCGTAGGTACCTACCTACCGCAATAAAGGAATATAATACGGGTGCTGGGATAAAAAGTTCAACAGCTACTATGCTCTTTTCCAGCGTTCAAGGGATAGACATAGGCACTATATATCTTTAAAATCGGTCAAGCGGTTTAACCATAAACAAACAGACCGAGACGGGCAAATTCCCTATCACATACATGTGTTAGTAGGGATGAGTTGGCTATGGTCCTTTATTTGAGAAGTGGTGCAATCCCTACTCCGTAAACAAAGAAAACTTACTATCTTAGCTATTGTAACATGAAATTAAATAGCTAATTGCTCAATTATTCCTACCTACCACACCTGTGTTTGACTCACGACCTTTCATCACCGGCAATATCTTTATCTATACTATATACTATAATATTATAAAGAGGAAAGATTTGTACCTATTTTTGTATGGTTGTATGTTTGTAATGAATAGGCTCAAAAAGTACTGGGCCGATTTAAAAAATTCTTTCACCAATAGAATGCTACATTCTTCCAATTTGACATAGGCTACATTTCATTTTGAAAAAAATTAGGGATCCTTGGTAAAATTTGAAAAATGTAACCGAAGGTGTAGAAAAATGAGCGGGCGAAGCCGCTGGCGGGTCGCTATTATAAATAAATTGAATATAGTTTTTTCTGAAATGCTTAATCAAGTCAGAGCGACTGACAACAAAAAGGTCATAATCATAACAAATGGCAGAGCCATATCTCCACTCTCTCCTTTAATATCTTTTTAGTTAA
Source organism: Acleris holmiana (assembly GCA_949316455.1). Lineage (NCBI taxonomy): Eukaryota > Metazoa > Arthropoda > Insecta > Lepidoptera > Tortricidae > Acleris > Acleris holmiana. Next base: position 6,740,341 of record OX438784.1, read on the forward strand.
GTGATCTGCTACAAGATCATATATTATATAGGTAACTAAAGTAAAACTGAGCAGAAGGCGTAAAAGTAATACAAGTTAGCTGACAGCTAAAATGGATGACATCCGTGAAACGTCGGAGCGGAGTGGACGAGCCAGGAGATTGGCGTGATAAGGAAGGAAGATGGCTATATCCAACAGTAAGAGGATACAGGCTATTGGATGGATGTATGGATATTGTAGGGATCTGGTATCTGAGCTCTCGGTCCCAAACCTTTACCCAATATTGGATATTCAATTGGGCAAGCTTTTTATTCTCATTCTAAATGTTAATTCATCAGTTGTCACATTAAAGCTAACTAACACAACTAACTAACAAACTAACTAATTAACCTGCACAGTAATCGTTCGAGAAATTTAGGTACGATAAACCATTGCTGATGATGTCATAGTCCTTCTTAGAAAACTTCAGTTGTGAGTGTCGAAGTAATTTGAGTGCTTGCTTGCTAACAGTTTAATGCATACTTTCAATAATATACATTGATAAGTTTGACACGACCAAGGATTACTCTCAAAATCTAAGCTCGAAGTTATGCTGTACTGGAGAGTGAAAGGATTGAAGCTTACCAAGTGTGGAATGACCTTGGAAGTCGACCTGAAACTTGGGAAAGGATTAGGGCTGAGTCCCACCCGAACAAGACAAACACCCCGTTATATAATGTATTTGAGTCTAGGTACTTGGCATCCGAATTTTCGATGCCGAATTAATTTTAAGCCAATTAAGTTATCCTAGGTGAATTGCAAAAATATTTTACATAGTTAAGGAACTAATTGATGTCAATGTTTAATTGGAACAAACGAAAATTAGTCACAGGTCATTCTGCGTTACACAAAGGAAAAATATTTTATTTCAATTAAACTTTGATATCAATTAGGTCCTTAACTATGTACAATATTTTTGCAATTCACCCCCAAAGCACTTTATCGGGCACTTTTTCTGATTTCCTACAGGGAGGTTTAAAGTTTTTCATTTATACCGTATACAAACAAGGATTTCCAATATACTGCGACTCCCTTTACATGTTTTTTCTCACTTCTCATTACGTCGCGTGACGCGATGACGTGAGCATGCTGCCCCGCGACGCCCCTGGGACAGCACCATGACGCCCCAGGGCGTCGCGACGCACAATTAGGGAACTCCTGTCGTTGGTATATGCACCATAGTTAACGGGAATACCGATGACCAAATTCCACGATAACGGAGCGCGAGTAAAGACTGAATACAGTCTTGTATGATAGAGAAGCCGCACCAGGCCGTAACAGGTCACCCATTGCAAGATAGAATGTGTACATTAACCAATCATGTCGACATTATGTAAAAGTAGTAAGGCTAACTATGTAAAGTTGTTTGATCTCCTAACTAGGGTTAAAATTAGGCCCGGTACACATGCGTTTTACTTCACGTGGATAAGACGTTTGAGTGTGCCCAATAGTTTATTTCTTTGGCGTTGTATTGTTAAAGTCAAAACGAAACTTTTTTTGCGGTAGGTGCTTCTTTAAATCAACTAGAAGGATAGTCGAATTCAATCCTGACTCAAATCAAGTCGAACCAAAACTGGAAACTTATCGCAAGTCTGTTTTGTTTCCAAACTGTTTTATATTGTCCGAATATTCATAAGTTAGAAATGCAATTTTATGAATCCTTTAACTAATCCTTCCCGGCATGGGCATTGGCAAATATTTGTTTCTGAGTTTTGTTTTTTTTCTATGTATTTAAGTATTTATATCGTTGTCTGGTATAAATAGTACAAGCCTTGAGCTTAGTTTGGGACTAGGTCAATTTGTGTCAGATTTTCCCCTGATAGGTATTTATTTACGAAGTATATGAAATTTTTGAAGTGAAATACCTATATAGAACCCAAGGTAGTTGGTTAGGTTTGTTTGTAACAATCCTGGGAAGTTGAACGGTTTCAGTTTAAATCCCTAACTTATGAAAATTCGGAGATATGTAACAGTTGGGATCGAAAATTCCAACTTGTGATAAGTAGGTTACCGATTTGATACGTTCTCAATCCTTTAAATACTTACTTAAAGATATATCGAAATATCTGACATTGAACCAATGAAGATGATAAAAGATAGAGAATATTGGCTTGACCTAGCCTTAAACAACGCTTTCTACCTTGAAAATTCAATAGCACCATTGTCTAGTATTCTATCGGGAAAATACCTACCTACCGTAGTATTATTGTACATCGGAATGGTTTTTATTGTTGTTTATGTTATAAAGTGAACTCGTATGTTTATACGTGACCACGATAATATTACACGAATGGCGTCACTTATTGTATTCTTGGACTAGTTGAGGGTTTTCGTTGACGCGTTTCGGTAAGTTCAAGTTGAAGTCTTTTTGGATTATCGCTGTTTTGTCATTTGGTAACCCCTGGAAAAAAGAGGGGTGTTATAACCAGTGGTCGGATTTCCCGGTGCAACCCGGGGTGACATTATGCTAATATTAACATGTCCGGAATTCCGGGACTTTTGTTGTAGTACGAGGATAGTGAAATTATTTTATTTTAACTGATGCCAATTGAAAATACAGGTCAGTTTTTGAAATAAATGTTTACATAATTGAAAAAAATATATTTTAATATTTGTTTTCAACAATAGGTCATTAGTAATAAGTACACAGTACACTTAAAAAATCGCAAACTACATTAAGACTAAGTTCAAAAGCAATAACATAAGTAAGTCTTCTTATCGATATGAGTGATATGACAATATCATATCGGCTGTAAAATGTAAAAAAGGCGACAATTTATAATTCTTGCTGTATATTTTAATATTTACTGGCATTTAAAAAAATACGTTTATCACTAAAAGCATTTTGATATGAACGCGGTCGCGGGATTCAAGTCGTATCCATATTAAGATTACGACTAGATATCCCGCGAAGTGCATATGGAAATCCGATAGCTGGTTTTAACTTTTAAAGTGTGTATCTGGGTTTCTGTGTGTCTGTATGTGCCTCTGTTGCATCATAGCTCCAAAAGGATGGACCGATTTACACCGCGAAAATGAACGAGTACCTATAGGTTAAAGAAGGTCATCATGACGTCTCTTTTCCCTGGGTTCCTATATTCAAAACGTCCCGTCAAAATGTGACGTCTCGTTAAAATTTGACATTTGCTACATACAAAATGTGTGAAATTTTAACGAGACGTAGGGAACGATTAACTAACCTTACATGTGCAGTAGTCCGGTAGCTTCAATTATAATAGATAAACATTGCAACAGGATATTTAACACGCGTACATGTGTTGAACGTTTATTGCTACGTAATTACGCATTTATAGTAATTAGCTTCAGGGAGAAGCATACGTGCGTCCTTAACGTCCTACGATGTATTGGATTAAAGGTATTGTAATACAAGTTATAATAGGTACCTATGTTGTTTACGACTTATGTCCTTATGAGTCATATCGTAAGAGTTTGAGTTCATTTAGTACTTTATTTATTCATACACGTCAATTTACTTAAAGTTTGTGTAGATATGTAGGTATATAAAATGTAGACCATAGCGATATTTTCATTTGCTAAGAGAGTAGTTATGTTGAAAGTTTAAAATTGAAAGACCACTCTTCTTACTGTCTGTTGGGACCTATTTATAAGGCGAGCAAGAAATCGATATTTTATGCACTTTACTAAAGCGTGGGCGCCGAACACAAATAATTTCGTACACTGACCCACCATTACTTGTCTCTGTCACTTGCGTACAATGATATTACCGTCACACTCGCACAGCGACAATGACCGCCGGCATAATGGATTGTAAATTTTATAATCTTTTCCCTATAATAATATGGCTTCCTACAGTAAAGGTCAATGTACGAAATTCTTCCTCGTCAGCGTCTTTTATTTGTTCTGGGCCTCTATTTGTGATTGTATTAGCCCATCTTACCTAGATATCGTAATCATATATTATTGTTAACGTTATCAGTTATGTATGATGCCAGGTCTTATACACTTAACAGTTAGGGTCGTCATAAAGTTAACAGTCTGATTACGCCACGATACCTAAGCTAGATAGGTTAAATCTAACGCTGTTTACTCTTAGTTCTGACAATCAACGAATACCCGTCCAAAATAAAAATCCTACCCTTAGTTTACTACTACACGCTAGATACGCACCTAACTTATTCCCTTACGTTTTGTTAAGATTTAAACACAATAATGCTAGTGGGATTCCCTCTTACAATTCTAAGGTAAGTGACGGCATTGAATGTTTTCCTTATAGTAGGGCTTACTTCGCGTAAACGAGGTAGCCTAGTTAATAAGCCGAACGCCTTTCCTGTACAGTTAATTAGGGTTGCTACTGATTTACAAACAAATTAAATCCTTAATAGCGCAATCATAGCTGTAGAAATTTATTATTTATGTTATTAAAATCGCCTAACCTATATGGTTACGTTAATAAAATAATAAATAATACACATCAGGGGACAATTTCATACCCGTTGACCTAGTCCTATACTAAACTGTAGGCTTGCACTATGGGTACTAGACAACGATATAAATAAATATGTAAAGAAAAAGTAGACGCAAATATTTCGTTGCCTTGTTAATATCCTAAAAAAGCTGGTCAAATTTGCAGCAACAGTCAAAAAACCATGTAAAAGTCCATGCAAGTAAAATAATTAAATGATTTGATCAAAATTGCTTCACTGTAACTTGATTCTGCTGTGCTAATTCACTTAATTAGTGCTTTTATTAAGGAATGACTGGGTAATTGGTGCAAAGTTAAGCCACAATTCTGACGAGGGCCTCTTTTCCACTTCTAGCACTTATCCACTTTACAGTAAAGGCTTCTACCAAAGCGATAAATGTTAAAAAGGGAAAGAGTCCTAAAATAATAAAATAAAAGGGGTAATCAGAGAAAAGCAAACAGACTTGTTTATAATTCTGTAACCACTTTTTGCCAAGAAGTTTACTAGTGTATTAGTGTCAGATTTCAAGCCCATCGCCTAACAGTACTACAAGCCCTTATTCCCTTAGTCGCTTCATAAAATAAAAATATTTTTATTAACCTCTTTGTCTTTGTCTCACGACTGTTTCGGCATGGTATTTCGACACTAGCATAATAGTCGACACCCCTAGATTCGTACCGGAAGGGACAGTTTTTATCGTCCAATGGTCACAAGTTGAATGTTACAAACAATCGATCTCATTCATTTGGTAACTAGGTTACAAAACAGTGGGTTTTTACAAAGGCTTGGCTAGCGGGCAGCGATTGGTACAGATAAGGTATAATGACGTGGCCGACCAGTCAGATTGGCATGTGGTTTTCTAACCATATGCCAAGCTATGACTAGAAACTAAGGTTCGTATGAAATTGTAAGTGCAAAATATTTGTTTAGTAAATTGGCCACATGTATCTTTTGGCCCTTTTACATGTCGGTAATATGGAGTGAATCTACTAGCGCCTCGGACAATACCACCATTGACCTTGAGCGAGATCCCCGTTTCTAGACGCTTGAAATTTACTTTCGCTGGACATGACTAGATAAGCGTATCTCATTCACCAGTATGTTTAATAAAGCCTATAGATACCTACTGTCAAACCTTATCTAACAGTAATTTAATTTATTCTTTCGTTTTATCAATTTCATTGCACATGCAATTAAATGTGTTCCAAACGTTTGTACATTGATAAGGTAAAAGATCAAATGATTAACAATTTTATCAACGAGATAACTAGTTAAATTCCTTCAGTTGGTATTTGATATGATAGGCAATAAATACGTGACATAATATGGAGGAGGGCCTTGCCCTGCAGTGGGTTAATGTAGGCTGATAGGATGGGTCCTTGCAGCACGCGACCAGAGTACTGCTGGGTATACTCTCCTGCCTTTCGTAAGAGGCGACTAAAGAGATGCCTCGTTGCCGTGGACGGTAAAAAAGGTTGACCTGAGAAGTGTACTAATAAAGTGTTGGAGGTTCCGGCGCCAGTCCTATAAAGATCTCGAAGCCTCCAACAAGCACACATACACTGGTCACCCAGGGGGGTTTAGTGTGTTAAAATCCCACATTACCCTACATCTCCCCAAGACTGGTTATCTTGGCAGAAGATTTCTCCCCTGTTACAAAAAAAAACTTGGTAGGATGGATGGATAGCTTTTAATACTTATATGTCTTATGCTTATGGGCCAAGCACCCGCGGCTTATGTAGACATAACTTTAAAACAACGATGAGAATAAGTCCAATTCTACGATTTGATCTGTAATGACCAAAATGACGTTGAGAAATATACCTATTTAGTCTTACAACATAGAGATTGACGTTGCTAAAATAAACTGACACATATTTTAGCGAATATAGTTTAGGAATGGACTGCACTTGTCAACAGCCACAGGATATTCCATAATTTATCAGTTTTTTCTGGGAAAATAATAAAAGACAGAGTTTTGTCATGATAAGAATAACCATTGTTAAATTGTTGTATATCAAAGTATTACGCAAAATATGATAGATCTACTTAAAGTGTCATGTGGGTAATGCCCGTGCATACCAATCTAAACTGAATGATAGTAGGCTCAAGGTTGAGATCGCAAATCGGCAAACGAAGTGTAAAGAACTGAGATTAGATGGAGCGAGGAATACGCAGTGTTACTGGCAGTGACTGGAAGAGAACAGCTGAAGATCAGGCTAAATCGCTTGCCGGCGAGGCATAGGACCAACAGTGGACGGACTGAAGAGTCGATGGTTGATCTTTAAAATAGATTTTCACATCGCACAGCAATAATTCCCTTGTTAGCGTAATTGCATGACTCATGCAATTTAATTCTTATCTTAATTTACCTGTATTGTTTCTGTTTCTCTTCGCTATTTACATCGGCTTTTTATTTTCCAAAGCAATTTGGACCATGTTCTTGGCCTTAAATGTGCGAAGGTCGTTCTGGCCACATCAACATTTATTTATGCTGATTTAAATTACATCATGATAAGACGGCACACAGATTTGCTTATCTGCGCTTATTCATGGCCGTTCTCACTGACCCATTTCCATCTGACCATCTTTAACACAAGCCCATATTCGATACATAATCTGCATGATTCACTGTGCCTCCAGTGAACGGCCAGAGGTCAAGGTTGAGTCACACTCGGTTGGGTACGGGTCTTTCACTGATTATGCTTTAACAATAACCATACCTAATTTCCTAATTGACTTTGGGCGCAGGGTACCATTACAAAAGTGGTTTTTAACAAGCATTCTGCTAATCCAACTATTATATTTTATATGTGAAAGTTGTGAAGCGGTTTGGATGTTAGTCTTTCAATCACGCATAAAAGTTTGAACGGATGAGGATGAAATTCGGGACTCATCGGGTCCACGTTCTTAATTAAAATGTAGGATATTTTTATCCCGGAAAATGGTTCTCGAGGGAATATCTTTCAACGAATCCTATCCAAAGGAAGTCGGGATCAAACGCTTTTTCGGATATACAAATGCCATGTCAGCGGAAAATCGATATAGATTTTGCACTCTAAAGAATCATATATTCGGTCACTCTTAAATTGAAAAAATCGACACAACTATAATCAAAATACCACAACTAGCAACTGGTATTATACGAACAGAAATTGTCCTGTCATCACCCTGATTAAAGCGGCACCACACGTAACGCTCCTTAAGGTTTACTTCCATGGGCCGATGAGACGGACGCAACGCGCGCGGCAGTCATGTGAGTCTGTCGCATCGGCTGCTATGGAAGTCAACCTTAAGGCGTCTCTAGACGTTAATTCCAACACTGTAATATCTTCTGCATTGTCTGAGCATAACAAATATAATAGAAGTTACGTGACTGACGCGAAGACAATAAGCAATTTGTTGCTTAAGTAGTTCATCCTTAACCAACTGTCTGCTCCTAGTAGAACGTAGAACAGCATACATTATACCTTCAGCTTAATAACGAGGCTATAGAGCACCAGCGCAGCGATTCACCCAAAAAATAGAGCCAAATAGCAGTTGCTACGCACATCTAAAAATGTATTGGTTTATGCTCCCATATTTCCAATTTTATCTTATGTATCTTACTATTTATTTTAGACTTGAAATCAGGTTTGTTTATTAATCTACAATGACGAGGTACGTGTATACTTAGGTATCTGTCGTTATTATTCATCGCGTCAACACCTGATTTTTAGTCTAATATGATGCGTAGCAAACGCGAAAGTTCAAAAATATCAATTGTACATACATATAGGTACTATTAATTATTGTAAGCAATATTTATCGAACTGAGAAACTCACAACGTGAACTTGCAGATTAATTAAATAATTGACGACAGTGGGCCTTGTCGGTAGAGACCCTGCCTACGAACCTAGCGGTCCCGGGTTCAAATCCCAGAAAGGGCAGATATTGGTGTGATGAGCGCGAGTATTTGTTCCAGTCTTGGTCTTGGATGTTTTCTATGTATTTAAATATTACTCTATACAAGAATGTTTATCTTTGTCGAGTAAACATAGTACAGTCGAGTTCTTAATGTATACAATTTTGCACCTTATTTCAATGGGATAAGATCCAAAAGTGTATACATATCTGAGAAGTCGACTGTACAAGCTTAAGTGTGACATTGTCTCCAGACTTTTTTATCATTTATTAACTTTAACAATTGTATTTCTTTTCAGAGGGACGACCGGTCACTGCTCGCCCAGTTTTTTTTCGCGGACGATGCCCTCAACATGGTCGCTGCCGAGTTGGACTCCTTCGATGGCAGGAAAGACCCCGAGAGGTGTTCTACTCTTGTCAACCAGCTGAGGCATGCTCAAGTGAGTTTTGGAGAAATTAAGTAGAAATACGTAAGCACCACAAGGACAACGGCCAATTTTCAAACGTACGTAGTGTTGGTGTTGCTATACACGTTATTTTTATAGGTGGCGTTAACCACTTTTCGACCGATGGATTGCGGATTGCTTGTCTTACATACATACATCACCCCTCCATTCCCAGAGTGGGGTAGGCAGAGCTATAGAAATACCACAACTTGCGCCCAATAAACAGCCTTATTTCCGAAAGTCTTGATACCAAGTGCAAAGTATGCGCCAAGCTCCAGTGCTCGGAATGTAGGTCAAATTATTCAGGGATTTTAAAGAAGTCAGATACTTAACTGGTCAACTCTCTTTTAAGTTCTGGCTTTGATTAAGTCCTTTATGTTATCGCATACAAGCGAATTACATAATCAAAGGCTCGAGAAGAAAGCGAAAGTTGTCGTCTCCAAGCGGGCGGGCCTGGGGTCGATGGGGAGACATCGGCGTGTCAATTCTCCATAAATTACCGAAAATTGGGGCGTGAGTGCGTCGCTTCGGTATAATAATGATTGTAATAGATAGATGGTTCTGTCGCCCCGACGTATTGACACGCCTGTTGTATCAATTTTGTCCAAGTTTCTTAAACATTCTATTAGACAAGGTTACTGAGATACTTGGGCTTCTGTTTTTTTAAATATACTTAATAATTTCTTGCCATATAATAAATAAATAATTATCAAAAAAATATCAAACAAATCGACCTATTCTCAAAATTAGTGCTAGGCTTGGTAACAATGGTAATCCATCACTTTGACGACACATTGGCCTAGCTGGGAGTGACCCTGCCTCCGAAGCCAGCGGTCCTGGGTTCAAATCCCGGTAAGGGCAGATATTTGTGTGATGAGCGCGAGTATTTGTTCCTGTTTTGGATGTTTTATATGTATTTAAGTATGTATTTATCTAATGTATTAGTTACTTTATCGTTGTCTAGTACCCATAGTACTAGCCTTAGTTTGGGACTAAGTCAATTTGTGTGAGATTGTCCCCTGATAATATTATATTATATTTTATTATTACTTTATCGAAGTATGTATGTATGTATGTATGTAAACACTTTATTGTACAAAAGGAAAACCAAAACAATACAAAAAATAAAAATAAAAAGATGTACAAAGGCGAACTTATCCCTTTAAGGGATCTCTTCCAGCTAACCCTTGAGAGATTGAGAGAAGTGAAAGGTTGTGCATCGAGTAAACAGGTGTACAAATTTATTTAGAGCATCCAAAAAACAAAAACTAACCAAAAAGACTATAAAAACAAAAAAAAGAACCATAGAATAAAAACAAAACTAATACATTCAAATACTTACATAAATAGATAGAAAGATAAACATATACATAAATAAACATACTTAAACTTACATATACTAAATATATGTATATATCAACATTTGGATAATTGATACAATATTTAGGAAATAGAGTCAAGCCAGAACTTTTTTAATTTGCCTTTCAGGGAATCTACCGATTGTGATTGCCTAATACCCACTGGTAGCCGATTCCACAACCTGACAGAGTGCACAGAAAAGGATTTGGAATAGGATTTAGATTTGTGAGACGGGAAAGCGAGGGTGAGATTGGCCTTTGAGCGCAAACGGTTTTGGGAGCCGGTGGCCATGAAGCTAAAACGCTCAGAAAGGTAGGAGGGAGAACGAGGATTAAAAATAGTGTTAAAAAGCAGCGACAGGACGTGAACATTTCGGCGAAAACGAATTGGTAACCAGTTTAGCTGTGCACGGAAGTGGGAGACATGATCATATTGCCATAAAATAATCGCCGCAATGCCGCGACGACCCGCGGCGAGCTCGCTGCGTACTCGCCGCGATCTCGCATCGCCTAAAAATCGCCGAAAAGAATCGCTAGTGTGAACACGCCCTAAGGCTCAGAGCTGGATCGCGTGCCTTTTTTAAAAATAGGTACCTAATTAGTTGGTAATACGATATAAAGTGATGCATTCCTCTTAAATGAGCAGTTTGCTGGCAACCTATTAATGCAACGGGCAGAAGTCAAAATGGCCGGCTATTGGTGTGTTATTTTTATCCGAAGCCTGTCTTATTGGTCATTCAACGAGATTAAAGAATCTCGGATAGTACCTATTCGAACTGCACTCTGGTTCATAAGCTTTCCGCACTAAGATTATTTTTCCTCATCAACACCCTCAGTATCTTACCGTTTCCTTTTTTCTTTCATTACATATTCGAGACGTTTTAAGACAGAGGTGTCTACTGTCTACTATGTTAATAATTCATTATCCGTGATATTACGTTAGTGTACTTCACTGAAGGTTTGTGGCGTAAAACCTTGCAATCGTCTTGCATATCATGCAAATGCAGCAAAACAGGAAGTACTTAACCATCTCGCTCATTTCTGAAGACCTTGCATTACCAAACGTAATGTAAATGTCATTTTAAAATCACTTTTATCCGAAGCACGTGGGCACAATTTTACACAAATAAACCTAGCCCCAAACTAAGCTCTAGGCTTTTACTTTTTTTTTAATAGGAAACTATTATTTTACAAGCTGTTTCCCGCGACTCTGTCCGCGTAGAAGTCGTTTATCGCTATTCTCTCAGGAACCGTCGAATTTATCGGGATCAAAAGTACTCTTTGTCATTTCCTGGGACTCAAACTATCTATCTCCATATCAAATTTCATCTTAATTCAGCAGCGTAACAAACAGACAGACAGACAGAGTTACTTTCACATTTATAACATAAGTGTAGATGTAGGTATATAGAAATAAAAATACAAGAGAAACCATTGAAAACTCACAATTATGTAATACACGAAATTTAATTTTATAGTCATAAATCTTCCGGAGATCGAACAGCTTTGTTCGTAGGCAGGGTCACTACCTACCAACTGGCTAGGCGAATCGCTTCGTCATTGTATATCAGTTATTATGCTACTGAATGACTACGTAGACATTTATGATTCATTAGAAGTTGCATTGTTGTTGAGCAGAATACATTATAGTAATTCTTACCACAAGTGACCAAGTATTAGGGGAACTACGTGGTCATATTATTATAATGATTACTTAGTAAAGTTGTCGACACACAGAAGACAGAGGCGGCTCGGAGGCGGGCGTATTGCCGTTACAATGCTCCTAACGTAACGTATTCTCCGAAAGGCCTTCTCACAGAGTGTAATGTGTACGGCGATATGCCCGCTTATTCGCGCCGCCTCCGACTTCGGTGTGTGGACAACTTAAGCTAAGAGCAGGTTCAGCTGAGGCGTTTTACGCGCGAGCGGACTGGCGTGTTTCTACATGGCGAGCTACAAGTTGTTCATAGTGTCCATATGTATATACACTCGCGCGCGTATTCATTTGTACAACAAAAACCTTCTTTCGAGTTGAAGATAATACTTTTATATGTATATTAGAAAAAAAAACAAAAAACCGCCTTCAAAAACGCAACTAATAACTTCTTTTAAAATTATAGGCACCTACCTAATAGGTTAGTCCCACTGAAGTCTGCTTTTTTGGTGAAAATATTGTGGTGGTCGCCGACAGTTGGACTAACCTATTAGTTATTTTTTGTGTTTTTGAAGGCGGTTTTTTGTTTTTTAAAACATTTATTTTATTTTATACTTTTTAGTGATCATAATACGCTGTTTCCTTAGTCCCACTTACTAGTTGATATGAAACTTTAAGTTTCAAGCGCGCCGCAAGCAACGCCGCCGGAAAGTTATAGTGATATTTCAACGAGTTAATATTCTTCGTTGTAGTCGCTCGACTATCTTAATCGAGATATCTGATCGCCACCCTTAAAATAAGTACCATTGAGGAGTTCCGATGGCCATCTGCGGTCTTCATCATCAGTTCCACTTCTCCAAATTATACTTTCTGAATGCAAATGCTAGACTTGTTACTAAGAATACTAAAATCGCTATATGTTTGCCTATAATATTTGAGGAGTTCCCTCAATTCCTCACTGATCCCCTCATCAGATTCATATTTCGTGACAATGGGACCACCTCGGAAGTATACTCTATCAAACCAAAAAAAAAAAAACAAAATCGGTCCACAATTGACAGAGTAATCGGTGAACATATCTACATACAAAAGCGGCCAAGTGCGAGTCGGACTCGCCCATGAAGGGTTCCGTAGCAGCAAGTAACATAATATAAAAGTTCGTTGTAGCTTTGATCAATGTTTTTATGACGTATTAAAAAAAAACTACTTACTAGATCTCGTTCAAACCAATTTTCGGTGGAAGTTTGCATGGTAATGTACATCATATATTATTTTTACATTTATCATTCCCTTATTTTAGAAGTTACGGGGGGGGGGACACACATTTTTCCACTTTGGAAGCGTCTCTCGCGCAAACTATTCAGTTTAGAAAAAAATTATAATAGAAACCTCAATATCATTTTTGAATACCTATCCATAGATACCCCACACGTATGAGTTTGATGAAAAAAAAATTTTTGAGTTTCAGTTCTAAGTATGGGGAACCCCAAAAATTTATTGTTTTTTTTCTATTTTTGTATGAAAATCTTAATGCGGTTCACCGAATACATCTACTTACCAAGTTTCCACAGTATAGCTCTTATAGTTACGGAATAAAGTGGCTGTGACATACGGACGGACAGACGGACAGACATGACGAATCTATAAGGGTTCCGTTTTTTGCCATTTGGCTACGGAACCCTAAAAAAGTACATACAATGGAACATATGTATAACCTCCTCTTTTTTTGAAGTCGCTTAAAAACACAATTATAGTACCTAATGAGGGCGCCACTGGACGCTCGGCGGCCTCGGCGCCTTCTTAACCTAGTGAGGCCCACCATGCTACTCGTACAAACAAGGAATTTGAATCTACAGTCTAGCAAGGAAATAAAGTTCAATTACCTTTACTGTTAAATGCCATTTTCAATTTTGAAACAAAGGAAAATTAACTTTATCATTGTAGAAACAAAGTTGAAACTAAATTACCTTGGTTATTTATATGCATCCTATGGAACACCGGGGGCCCTAGCGATGATGCAAACGCTACTAAAGTTTTTCTTTTCTATCACTCAGAATGTATGGGATGACGTTCTCGTGCGTTACGATAAACCATGTGATCAACTTTCATTCCATACGTTTTGAGCAATAGAAAAGATAAACGATAGGAGCGTTTGTATCTTGGCTACGGCCTCAGGGACGCAGTTCTCGTGACTTCGAGATGATTTTACATGCGAGATATGTCAAAAAGATGTATGCAGTTACACGCACATCATGCACGAAAAATCTTTCTCGTAATCGCGGGAATTCGGTCACAGGTCTCACCGGGTCCGGGTTGCACTGCATCACGAGTTGGCGCGAGCGTACAGCCAGCAGCAATGATTTATCTTCTACAAGCGGTCCGCCAGCGGCTTCGCTCCGCTCCAAATTTGTGACTTTCCCGGAAATATTCGAATTTTTCTCGCCGTAAAAACCATCCTTGGACTTCAACGAACATTTAAAAAAAGAATTTGTAAAATTGGTCCAGGCGTTGTTGAGTTATGCGCTTACCAACACATTTTGCGATTCCTTTTTATATTATAGATAGAGTATCTGAAACGCTCCAATAAAACGCGCCTCTAGTACTAATATATTTTTGAAATGAAGTGTTTGTAGTTTCCCTCATGCTTTAGTCTCCAATCGCGTTTTGTTCTGATAATAAGAAACTTGCCTAACTAGTGTAACCACTCGAGATCACATTTAAATTTCAAGCGTAACTTCACGGTCTTAATGGTTTAATTGTTTTCGGAAGTAGGATAATATAAATAGGCATAATGCCACTAGACGCTGCGTAAATAATGTTTACAATGAAGATTGCCCGGCAAGTTAGCTTCAAGAATTATGCTTATCTTGTGACGTAAGCGGAAAGTTCTTTGTGATTAGTATCATTTGGGTTGTAGATAGGGTTCCCAACCCTCCCGGATTGCCCGGGAGACTCCGGTAATAATGGTTAACCTCCCGACCTCCCGGGATGCAATAACTTCTCCCGTTCTTTTTTTTAAGTTTTAGGGCTTATCACACTTGCGAGTTGCGAGCGTGTTTAAATAACAGTCAACAAGCAAATGTCATATCAGTCGCATCGCCTTCATACAAAATACTCTCGGTACAATGTTCGCATTGTTGTGTTCCCGTGTGGGGATAAGACAACCGGTGAAATTACTTGCATCGAGGCATTCTATCTTGGTCCTCCGGGTTGGCAACGCATTTGAGGTTTTAGGATTTAGTGTTCTGAATTCAAATCTATGTACAGATTCCACTTAACCTCAGGTGGCCCGAGTGTTCGTGTGCGTTCTCCTTATCATAAAAAAATAAAAATAGTACTCTAAAGTGTGAAAGACTCTTCTTACGCATCCGTCGGTCGCTAAACACTCACTTACCTTTCTTCAAGTTCTCCCGGGTCTCTCCTTTCGAGAATTGGCAGCCCTGGTTGTAGACGCTACGGTTTTTAACGCGTTAACTGGCGGCAACGCACATACATAACCTTTTATCCAATACTAGAAAACGCCAGCGACTTCGCGTACGCGGATAATTAGTTTCCCACCGCTCCTCCTATTTAAACCCCTTAGGGGATGAATTTCCAAAAACCCCTTCTTAATGCACCCCTAGGATACGAAGGAATATTCCCTCCAAATTCCCAAGGAATATTCCTTCCTAGGTCCAGCGGTTTCGGTTGTTCGTTGTCTGTAAATCACGGTACTGTTTTATTTACTCCTACGAATATATGTTTAAGAACATAGCGGTTTTAATACACGAGTCAATGCGTCATTGTGCCTAGTATTAAGTAGTGCGGCGGAACTTCGTGGGTTGAAGACGCTAAACTTTAAACGGGTATGTGCGTTTGGACAGCTTTCTATACCACGAAGATACGGCAGATTAATTAGCTTAGCAGTAACTTTATGTGCACTAGGGACGGCGGCGAATGCGGTATTATTTCACCCGACTGCGTTGGGAGGAGGGTTATGTTTTGCATGTGTATGTATGTAGGTATTTCCCTGCAGCCTAAACGGCTTGATGGAAATTTAACATACGAAGTGTCGTTAGATTTGTAATGGTTGTGAGGGTGACATAGGTAGAATGTTTTAATCAAAGTAATGAGAGGGTGGTTAAGTTTTTAACATTTATCGAAGATGTTATAGAATGCAGTCTGGTTTTCAAAGCTTGCTTTTTATAGACTCGTTAATTAAGTACAGATCTAAAATTTAAATCTGTTGCATGGGTTTTAGAATGTATGTAATTATTTGGCAAACATTTTTTGTCATGTCTCTCGTTTCTTGAAGGTTACCGACTACTGAGTTTTTGTGGTTATTTATATTACGTTTATGTCACGCTATTTATTCACTATGTTTGGTGTTGTTATGTTATTGTTGAACTAAGTCTAAGTTCATACCTAGTTTTAAAATAATTACGCTTTTTGAAATTTTACAAAGGAAGAAACGTTTATTTATATGATTTTATAATTAACTAGTTGTTTCCTATGACTCCGTCCGCGTAGAAGTCGTTTATCGCTATCCCTCACATTAATTGGTGCATTAATTGTCCCTGAAAGTTTAAAGTAATTCTCTACCGATTTAAAATAACTTCAGCAGTTTAAATAAACATATATAATAATATGTCACAACTAGTTGCCCGCGACTCTTTCTAATAAGATTCTGACATTCTTGAATAACTTAAACTGGGGTTACCTAAACCTAGGTTTGAATTTACGTGCAAGCGGCCCTTAGTGCAAATATCATGATCATTATTAAATTATTAATATTTTTTTGTAATTAATGACTTCATGCCTTAACCCGGCGAAATATGATGAAGAGGAAACGAAGCCAAGTGTGTAAAGCCATAATTGTGTGTTCTAATTCCACATAACCCGGCTAACCTGTAACGAACTTGGGTATATTGAGATGATTTCCCCCTCCAAAAACAAAGATTTATTATCGTTATACATTTTGATACGAAACGATTTTATATCCACGAGGGCCTGCGAGGCAACAGAGCTGTGCGAGCTAGCGGAGCGGTTTGCGAGGAAAAAAAACCACCAATAGGGTTCCTAGCCTCGCTCAGCGCAGCTCTCCTATTGGTGGTTTTTTTTTCTCGCACAGCTCTGGTGTAAATAGTAACTTGATGAGTTCTTAATTACGGAAGCAAAAAGACTACCATTGTCCTCAAAAAGTCCTTCTTACATATTTTATTCGCTCCATGGCTGTTAACTAAAAATAAATGTAAAATCGATAGACGAGCCAACATCACTATATATGTACATTTACCAAAATCCCGCTGCCGTATAAGAGTGGATTAGTAGGAATGACAACCAAGGTTAATGGTTGTACGATTACAATCGATTTGGGGAGGATTACAACGGAAACGCCCTATATGCCTTTTTCTTTTTATAGAGGTCAAGAAATGTGGTGGTAAATGGGTGAGGACCAAAAACTCGGACCATAGCTAAGCGTAGTTAACCATACAAACAACGAAGGCGAAAAAAATTATCCGTTGTGCGACGAATAGTATGGCTAATTTTCGTTGAGTTAGCGTGCCTACCTTTTTGGTCTAAATGGGTTCCGAGGCCCATTATTAGTTATTTGCCAACCCGAACGACTGTGATGAAAGCCTCCGATAGTCTTATCCCCACACCGGAACACAACAATGCGGATAGGTTTGCTTGGCGGTAAGATGGTGGTAGTAGACCCTCCACAGACTCCAGTCATTACCTTGATCCCGAAACTACAGCACGAATACTTGCTGCTTAGCTGCAGGATTCCTAAAGATGCAATAATAGCGATATGACCCTGCATGAAAAGGTAGCGGAAAAATAACCCTTTTTTCTGGCAACTTAAAAACAAGGCGGTGAAATCTATTTATTTATTTTGTTGCTAGAAAATTTCTCGTAAGGGAAATGAATTTGGCTAGTCTTGTAGCCACTAGGCTATTCTCAAGACTATAATCCTGAGACCTCAAATGCGTTGCTTGCTCTGAGGACTAAGATGAAATTCCTCTATGCTAGTAATTTCACCAGTTGTCTTATCCCCACACCGGAACACAACAATGCGAACCACTGTTGCTTGGCGGGTGTTTAATGGATAAGACGGTGGTAGCGATCCGGACGGACCCTGCACACTAGTGCACACGGTCCTACCACCACTAAACGACATATACGATTCGCAGACTCTGTAATACAAACTATAGTTTACCCTTAGCCGATGATTCACTTATTCTTATTACTAAGCTGTCCCTACTCGCTTCACAGTATTGTTTGTATTTAAAATAATTTTTGGCAACACATTCGTCCTATTTTAAGTCAAACAAAATAGGGCGTGAGGCATGAGTACACTGTTTTTTGGGCGGACGCGTCTTTGGGGTCAACAAACGACTCTTTTGTATTTAGCTTACATTTTAAATATGTTGGTATTAGTTATATCGCAGTCGGTTTTTTCTAAAGGTGTGGGTGCAATATTTAACATTGAATAATGATGGTTATTGCGTTGTTGTTAACTTATGTTCTAGAGTTACTCATTTATTCTACAAAAACTATGACGCATTGCGCTATTGGCGAGAGTGACGAGACTAATTAATCAAATAGTAATATTATAATATAATGTTGCAGTGACACGTGAAAAGGTTATATAGTTGACCGCGATAACTCAGTTTCAAGGAACTCCAAAAAGGGTCTGTTTTGTATGAACAACAAGGTGCCAGGCATTAAATATTTTAAGTATCATTTGGCACGAAATTTACTCGTATATATCGCTAGTAGTAACTATATCTAGTACATTTTATTGTGTTAGCGTTATTCGCTGTGGTACAGAATACCTAATTGGTGAAATCGATTTTCTTGTGCTAGTAAAAAAAAGTTTCAAAACGATTGGACCACTATGAAAATATATTTATAGCAAGGGCATGTTGCAGAAGTTTAAAAAAAAAAGGCTATAATAAAAAAAAAAACTTAATTGATTCCTTTGTGTAACAAGAGTTAACCTTAAAGTTTGTATGACAACTATTCGTTACACAAAGGACGCGATCATGATTTTTGTTTTCACTAAGCCTTTAACTATACTATGTACTTTTTTTTTAAACGACCCAAATTCGATCCTTTTTACTTCCCCGGGATTTGTTTTGTGTAGGTAGATAATTCTACACACAATAAGGAAAAGACTCCGGGATGCGATATAGCGGACAGTCAAATATTTAAAAGGGGTCAATGGAACGATTGCAAAAAGTATCATTTTAAGTTTGTTTACCTTGAATTAAAAATAACAGGTTTTACAGCCAGGCTTTTATTTTTGCTTTTACGTGTTATGCAAATTTATTAGTAACGTTTGTCTGTTGTATGCTTGATGTTTGTTTATGTAAAATACTTAAAATACAATATACTGTGTTGTATCACGGAGTTCTAATATAAAATAACCTAATAATAATATTCCCAAGCTCCATGGTTTTAACTAAATTCAAAACTATTGGCTGTTTCTTGACGCTTTCGTGTGATTAGTCAAAGATCTGATAAATATTAGTTTTATTTTTCTTTCCGAATATGTTGATATCAACGCATATGGTGTTAAGTTTACCAGTGCGGGTGCGTTTTTGAGGGTGGTAGGACCTTGTGCAGGATCCGTCCGGATCGCTACCACCATCTTATCCATTAACCTACCGCCAAACAGCAGTGTTCGCACTGTTGTGTTCCGGTTTGGGGATAAGACAGCCGGTGAAATAACTAGCATAGAGGCATTCCATCTTAGTCCTCAGGGTTGGCAACGCATTTGCAGTCTTTAGAAAGCAAATGTCTATGGGTCACAGTTTCCACTTACCATCAGTTGGCCTGTGTGCACTTTTGCCTTCCCGATGCCATAAAAAAAAAGTACAAATTAGCATAAATCAAATTGTTATAAATATAACCTGTCTATAGGTTATTGTCGTGTTGTCAAGTCACAATAAGGCCTTTGAATGCTGTACAGCATTGGACGTCTTTTGATTGATATGATGATGATGAAGGAAACGAATAGCATAATGATGGAAGTGGGAGGGAACTGAATGCAGGTGGTAGAGAGAAATGGCGGCAGTCAAAGGACGCCTACACCATCATGATGTTACAGTACAGAAGGCTAGAGGAGATGTTAAAATGACTGACTCCTCACATCATTACAATATCCTGTAGACTTGTACCTACTAAAGTCTAAAAACACTTCTTAAACCTTCACCAGTGGTCATCTTTGCGAAAGGTCCTTACCTAAGGCTAATGCTGTTCTTCAGATTCGAAATAAAAACATCAGAGGAATCGCGACGTTCAAATTGTAAAAACATACAACAGAAAAACTCGTAACCAAAGATTCTCTGGCCTCGGTGTAACACGTGCTTTTGTATCGCAACCGAGCTATCTTGTAATCCTTGAACGGCTGAGTGTTTTGTTTTACCGTGTGGCCCGCGAAGGTTGCGCGTTATCTCGTAACTTGGCAGCCGATGGTGCACGGATTGTTTATATTTTAACTATAAGAATGGCGAATGGGGTCGTAGCTGCATTCGATACAATATAGTTGGGGTGTTGCTTGCGACTCCGTTCGCAGAACTCGATTGTCGCTAATTTCTCGCGGGAATCTCCGAGATAAAAGTACCATGTGTACAGTCACCCAATAAAAATGTTGAGCATACTTAGAACCTTGTCATTGTCATTATTATGCTTGTCATTTTATATAAACTTCGAAGGTAATTACGACAAAACTAAAGTTAACATTTTTGTGGGTATACCGTACCTACTTCCCAGGTATAAAGCTATCTCCATATACCAATTTAAAAAAAATGTGTTCTCAAGTGTAGCTGTAAAAGTATAACAAATGAACAAACCAATAAATTGAGTTACTTAATTATCTGAAGAAAAAAGAGTAAAACGTTTATTTAGTGCCTATAATAATTACAAAACAAAGTGCAATAATATTACTAAAGAAGTATGGGTATATTTCCATATGTGTACGAAAGTGTCAATTTTGTTGAAGCAGTTTTTACCTTTTCAAACTAGAAAAAAGATGTTATATCTAAAAATGATCGGGACTTAAACATCTGTAGTTTTTTTCGCTAAAGTAAATGTTGCAACACTATATGCGCCGTTGCAAAGCAGCTGCTAGACAGGTTTTATTTGCAAATGGCTTATAAAATCATCAGTGTTATCACACCATGCTAAACATGTACACAGTATGTTGAATGCAAGACAGGCTTTTCAATTTTCTTTCTTATATAGTTGTTGCTTTGTGTGTTCTATTTAAAAAGGACTGCTGGGGAAATTACTGTTCACTTTTTTTCCACATTTTCTGCACTAGGAAATTTTTTACATAGGTATTTGGTCTTAATTCGTCTCAACATTTCTTTTGGTCTTCTTCTGCACCTTATTTAACAAGAAACCAAAACGTTTTTTTTTTTCATAATATCTATCTGAGATAGCCTTTAAAACTTCTGTTAAATCAACTCTATTCAAACTTATAACAGATAGTCACAGTTCTTATGATTTCGTGTAACTCTTGGCTCTCTTTTTTCATACTCATATTTAATCCATTCACATATCCTATCCTATCCTATCTCTATTTCCCACTTTTACCGACACTTCTTTTATTCGCCTCTTCGTCTAGTATAGGATGGCTATCAGATCTTGGATCCTTTGTCTCTATCTTTTGTAAGGTTAAAGTTCGGATGACCTTGCCGTCCCTGTCTACTCCTGGATGTTCTGGAGCTACAACTTACTGCGACCAACTCGTCTCTTGCTGGTGAACAATCTGCCTTTTGCCGGCGATCATGGCTTGTATATAGGCAGGGTCACTAGTCAACTAGGCCAACCATATTATAAATAAAATGAATTCGGATCCATTCAGTCGCTGAACTGTATCAATTATTATTTTTACAATAATATATACAACATTGTAGTGCACTTGATCCGCTACTTTCGAACAGAACTCCGCGCCTACGAGGCTTGATCACAAACTATAGAAAGTTACTGCTCTGTAACATGTTGATGTTTCGGTTAATTATCGTTGTGGCGTTTTAGTTTTACCATAAGCCTTGCTTAATTGGTTGATTGTAACAAGGAAAGAGTGACTGATTTACAGAAAGCGCACAGGTCAAGGCAAGGATTATTCGAAAATCGAACTATAACAGCAGAAAACGAAAGCAGAGCACAAAGTCGCGAGCATCATATAATTTTAAGTGATTCAACTCAAAGAGCAACAGATTGTCCGTAAACTTTTGCGATAGTCACATATATTTGAATTTGAACGGGACTAAATCGGGTAGAATAAATATTTACTACCTTGACGTTTTGTTCAATACGAGCAATACGATAAAAACGTCAAGATAATAATACTAGTGTTAATTTAACAGAGCTATTTTATTTTTAATACTTTACATAAGTATGCCGTATATGAAATTTTGCTGGTTTTGCTTCTTTTCATGATTTTACAGTTATAAATAATACTGCTTTTCTTTAAGTTTTAATGCACAGCATGAAATATAATTTCAGTTTTGATCGAATAAATTAGGTACGTATGAATGAGCTTCTTTTTTTTATATATTTATTATAAAGCGAGTGAGATATGTATGGTTTTAAAACATTATATATTGCTATTTTTTTTAGGTAAGTAATTGATTGATTTTGAACTGAAGTTTATTACTTTTGTTTTCATTTTATGAACGAGAGTTTTAAGTAGCCGAAAAAAAAAACATTTTTTGCTCATTTTTGATACAAAAAATATATAAAGGTGGTAAAAAGTAATTCATACATTTTTAGACGACTTTGACAGCAATAAATTGTAATTTTTTCATACCTTTTAGAAGTCCTTTTAGATTCGTGAATATGCAATATTCTAAACCACTTAGAGCAAAATTCACACAACAGTCGCCGGTTTCAGGCCGATTAGTCAAAATTAAATAATAAAAACAAAAAAGTAGTTCATACATTCGTTGAAAATTTAAATTTGCTTTCCTGTTGCGCATTAAAATTTGTAGAAATAAAGTCACGTAAATCAGCGAAATTGGCAAAATTTCGTATACGGCCTCTTAATAATGATTTAATTGTCAGTGTAAGAAATAAATCTGACAAAATCGTGCATTATTCAAAATTAAAAAGCTATACGACTATCTGTGATTCCACTAAATTAAGAAACTCATGTGTATCGCTTTGCTACATGTGCATTAACTCGCGTCATTATAACCCAAAGGCAATTAATTATTTATCGCGTATAATTATTATTCCTGCACTTGACATTCATAATAAATATTAATTTATACTTCTTATCTGTTGCGTAACTGTTGGGAAAAAGTACATTGTTTAAACTACAAAGATACTTTATCTCCATAAGGTTATGATTCCTTTTGTAATGACGTTTCTCTATATAGACGTCAAGCAGGATTGGACTTTATATTATACGAGTCAAGTGCGACATTTGTATCTTCGTTGTCATGTCATGCAGTGATTGAGATGCATGTATGTTGCGTGTTTCCACGTGCAGCTATCGCACCATTTAAAATTCAACGCCACTAACTAAGGTTTGTATGTGATTTGGAAACCCTAGCGGAGTCGTGGGCAGTGAAGTTAATGGTATGATGTTCTGACTCATAGGTAGTTACTAGAGTAGACCAATCATGTGTCGTTAATCTTGCTTCATATGTTTTTATTTCTATGGGCCAATTGTAGAAACCCCTACATTATAATTTAAAATCCCCTCTCGTTCGTGCAATTCTCAGAAACGATTTTGGTTGGATTTTCATGCGGTGCGGAAGTAGGTTCAGTATTGATTTTGTTTTTCTCTATAACACCTGAGGTATGCGAATCCAACCACCAAGTAAATTCTGCAAAAAAATATATACTAAGACTAAAAAACCCGGTCAAATGCGAGTCGGCCTCGCGCACTCGCGTTCCGTACAAACTTATAAGAATGTATTGAGGGACAAAATTGACTTAGTCGTTTGAAAAACTGTTGTCTCCATACATCAACACAGTTCGCGATTAGTTTACCAACTGCAAAGAAGTTTGCAATCGCAAAAAGATATTTTTATGTGATGGAGCAACACATGAACGATTTTCGGATTTTTTCCTTTGTGCTGTACCTTCCTTCTTGCCAAATTTCAGGATTCTTGGTCTACGAAAAGTCCCATTGAGAGGTCGAAATATACGTTTTTAGGGGCATAAACGGCCGTATCTTTCTTTTAACGTTAACTTAGAAGTTTGATTTTTTCACAGCTTCAAGGGACTGTACCCCTGAGTAATATATATAAATGGTTTTAATTTCAACTCGATACCTCTACGACGGACAGACGGCAGCAAGGTGATCCGGGAGGATCCGTTTTATCCTTTTGAGGCACGGCTTTGTTACCCAAATGTCCGGTTAAACTGGCTGGTCTGTCTGGGTTTTCGGTTTTAAGATCTGGCAATTTATCTCATTGTACTCTTGAGTTTTTCTTCATTACGTTACGGATATTAAATACCGCTTGGTATTTTCCACTTGAACAAAATGTTATTTGGACAAGTGAATTTTTGGTGTGTAAATTATTAAATAGGTACTCGAATGTATATTGGTTACTTTAAGTTATTGTTTGTCAAACAAATAGATTGTTTCAGAGTTCGATTAAGCAAGAGTAAGGTTACTAAAGTCATTTTTATTACATACTAGCGGCCCGCCAGCGGCTTCGCCCCGCTGCAAATTTCTGACTTTCCCGGTGGATTTTTCAATTATTTTTGCACCTTTTAAACCTTCGCTGGACTATGACAAACATTTTAAAACCAAATTCAGCCAAATCGGCCCTGCCGTTCTCGAGTTTTAGCGAGACAAACGAACAGCAATTGATTTTTATATATATAGATAGTAAGACAGTTAGTTCATGTAATAATTAATCAAGGTTAAAGAAAAGTTTCGGCTACATTTTCTGTCAACTTTTACCAAAATAATGACTCGAGAACTGTCAGTTTACTCCATTTAATTAAAATATGATTAGCTCGCTAGTGAATCTAGCGATTATATTTATAAAGTCTTAGGTTGTATCTTCGTTAAACCTTATGCTATGTAATATTTTGGCTGCGATGTCACTCTTAAGTAAGAGCACGCTTGGCATTTCGCCAGTTTCTCATATTTATGCCCACAGTTTGCTAACGAGGCTGACTGTATTTTTGTAGGCAAAATGTGCATATAGCATGGAGGATCGTTCGGCTTTATTATTAAGCAAAAGCTCAGTAAGCGTGTTAGTAATTCAAATTCAACTTTTAGCATCTAGCAGCAGATTAACGGCCGTGGACAAAATAAAAACGGTACACTGAATTAGGCCCTTGAAAAGGTCTTCAAAATATATCTGTATGACTATATATTTCTGAAACATTCGCTACCATATTGTCGTCTTTGATTAAACCATGTTTTACTGGAGAATTATAAATCAATGTAGGATTAAACTTTCCCGTTTAAAAAATATGTGGTGTTGATTTTATTATTACAATAAATTGCGAATGCCGAGTTGCACACAGTATTGTAATATTTTGCTTTATTTTTTTTTAATTATTTAAGTCTTTTCACGACTACGGATATCAAAGGTACCCGAGAGGCATTGCGTTTAAATAAAGCATCAAATTAAAACAACCACCTACGTTAAATTGGTTTTTAATATTTGAAAATGCGTGTCGGAGACTTCTTTATATCAGTCCAAACGTTTCCCGGCTCGGCTGGCAGTCTTTTATATTCACATTCTAAATAAAAGGCCTTTAAAAACATATTAAACACTAAACTTGTTATTTTCTTTCTTACATTGCTATTAAATTCAAACCAGTGCTACTCTATTCCTCAGGACCGGGTGCTCAACATCATCAGTCAGATCATGGACCAGTTGCTCGGTGACGAGCGCGTGGCGCGAGGGTTCCGCGTCAAGTTCCCCGAGGATGTGCTGCAAGACAACTTGGCTGGCCAGTTGTGGTTCGGAGCTGAGGTTGGTATTCAATCCTTCCATCCTATTTCCTACTAAAGTTGCCGAGGATGTTTTGTTTTTTTGTCCTTTGAACATATCCCCAGCATAGGATGCTTTTGATAGATCCTGTGGGAATATTGATTTACGCGGAACAAAATGCAGGCAAACTCTAGTAATAAGCATTCAGGGTAAACAGCTGGGGCCCGTTTCTAGAAACTCACTAAGTAGACTAATAATATTCATTCATGCGATATATTTCACTAATACATACATACATACATAACATCACGCCTTCATTCCCAGAGTGGGGTAGGCAGAGCTACAGAAATACCAACAACTCTAAAAAGACATGTTAATAATTCTGTAACCACATTTTGCACAAGTAGGCTGAGACAATAATACACTTGTAGATAATTGTGGATAGAACTAATATTATTGGTCTAGTGAGTTTCTAGAAACGGGCCCCTAGAAGCGAGTAGCACGGCACCTATCACGGATGATGAATGGTGATACAAGTAGGTAAAGTCAATGACTAATTTCGGCTAACACAATAATTCAGCTTATAGGGTTTGCAACTACGTCTTTCTCCTCTTTCTTTGTTCACACATCATCAATATCATCATCGACACAACCGAGCACGTCAATTTGGCAGTGCGTGTGCACAAAAAACCAATACAAGTATATTCGTGCATAAAATTGAGATTAACATGCACAATGGCGATCTTACCCCTTTAAGGGATCTCTTCCAGTTTACCGCGTGTTGTTGTGTGGTTAATAGAATAACAGTATAAATCTGATACAAACTGATCTAGTTCTAAATTAAGCGCTGGACTAATGGATTCTTAAAACACATCCCAGAGTCAGGAACAAATGTTCGTACTCATTACACAAATATTGCTCATAGCTCGAATCGAGCTCGGAGATCGGGGAGCTCTAGTTTCGTAGGTTTTTTTTTAGATCAATTTATTAAAATCGTTGTTTTTTAGTAGCGGAGTTTCCACTCGCGTTTTTTCCCGAATTAAGTGTTCATAGTCGCTTTTTCCACTGACACGTTTTTTACCTTGCTCTGGCGATCTTTGGGGTAGGTTTATCTCCAGGAGTGGATGTCTTTTGGCTATGATGATGGTGATACTAACGTAAACATACTTGTATATTTCCAGTGTCTAGCCGCCGGTTCATCTATAATGAATCGCGAAGAAGAGTCAGCCGCCATGCGCCCCCTTGCCAAGGCGTTGACCAGAAGTTTGGAGACCGTTCGCTCGTTACTCCGCGAGCAGTGCCTCCGGCCGCGCGGCCTGGCGCTCTCCCAGCATGACGATATGCTGCATGAGAGCCTCAGGATATTTGACAAGTGAGTCCATAATATAATAAACAAACTACATCGCTTTCGCTCGGTTCGTTTTTATCATGCTTTTTCAATCGGCTTCAGTATTCATCCAGAGGCTAATTAAGAAAGCATTTCGTCCCTTTACTTTCTCAACCTTTTATCTGATCGATTAGTTTGTTAGACAAGTATAGTCTTTATTCTTGTTCGAACATGAGTGCTTTTCCTAGTAATCAATTGGATACGATATATAGGTTGAGATAGTAAAGGGACGATTTGCAAATTCATCACACTACTGCGAATAGGTTTCCTAACCTGAGGAATAAGATGGAATGTAATCTACTCCAATTAACACTGCTGCTTCGTTATCGGGTAATGTGGTGGTATCGACCCAGATGGACCCTGAAAGAGGAATAAGAGGAGTCTATACGAAAATCAAACTCGAACTCACATTATTTATTTGTCAAACACGTGCAACACAAAAGATAAACCAACTTTGACGTTACAATTGCCCAAGGTGGCTTTCTTCGAGAGCGAAACGTTCTCTTGTTATATAAATTATACTCTATTAATAAAAATCGTTAAAATAGTTCAGGAAACAACAGATAACCTTGCAGCTGGAACTTCTATCTAAAATAGTTCATGTTCTGCACCGATCCACGTATTTGCGCACGCGTTTCGTGATCATTAAGCCATCGGCGTGAATCACATCGCCCTAATTTCTGCGGTTTCAGATGTGAATTCGCTCGTGGAACATGTGATTCCAATTTGATTTATTGCATCGTTGGATTGGGAGTGCAAACGATTACAAATTGTTCGTTGATTGTTTCTAGTGGTGGTTTCAAAGTTTAACGAAGTAGTTCGTAGTTGTATTACAGAAGTATTCAAATTAAACTAGGAACCACGATATAGGTCGTCAGCTAATAAAAGCAGAACACTTATACGTCAAAGCTCGTCAATTTTGATTTGATTGGCTGTCTGAGAGAGCCACCTGCCCTATATTTCATCATCTTGACAATGAAAGGTGATAGGTGACATTTCAGTGTACATGGCGCAGCTTATAAGAAACTCAGCGAATTGTCACCTGACACATGCCTTTGTCAAGATGGTGAAATTTATTTACTCTCCGTCCGCGTAGAAGTCGGTAATCGCTATTCTCGCGAGAACTGTATAACTGACGGCACTTTAGCCTAGTTAGTAGTGGCCTTAAGGGCTGAACGGATCTAGATTAAATTAGTACTGTTTAAATAACCGTTTAAGCTGTATTTATGGAATTTGGATTTCTATTTCACCTAAGGGATTATAATAAACATACTAAAGTGTTTATGTTAAATAGATTTTGACGTATAATTGAACACACGGCCGGTGTGTCGCCTATTTGCTTTGCGAACTTGGCTGACACACTCCCGTGTGATTGTTTGGTACAGTTTACAGTAGATAGCAAACTTTTTATAACTAATTTAAATTGCTCTTTTTTCAGGTTGTTCGCAGAGTTTGAACTCTGCTACGTGAGCGCTATGGTCAACGTCAAGACCCCCCACGAGTTTGAAGCGCAACAGCTGATATGCGTGCTGTTCTCGGAGAGTCTTCGGAGGGCGCTCAAACAGTCCCTGCTTACACAGGAACAGGTTAGTTGGAGATGTTGAACCTAATCTTACAACGATGAACTGTTAGAGAAAAGACCTCCTCAATGGGTTCCTGACTCTGGCCGTTAATAACCCAGCCCCTTCTTTTCTCTTGTAATCTTGAACCTCGTTTGATTTTAAAACAGCGTAAAATAAGATTAATTAACTGTAGCAAAGTGAATATTATAGTCTGTACCCTGTGAGCTATACCGCCACTTTACAGGCTGGTTTTTAGAGCAAGAGCCCTACCAAATACGGCGGATTTGCCTTAATCATGTTAGGCTTCTAACCGGTTAGGACTATCTATTACTGGGTGGTGAGATAAGTTGGTTTAGGCTAAATACAAAAACCTGTCAAAAATGCCATGTTTTTATATACAGTCCAATCTCAAAAATGAAAAAAGACAGACAAAAACATGAAATTCTTACACGGTATAATCTGTAGACAACATTGACGATCGCTATTAGCGATATCTTCCAGACAAACTTGGATAG
Organism: Acleris holmiana; assembly: GCA_949316455.1. Classification (NCBI taxonomy): domain Eukaryota; kingdom Metazoa; phylum Arthropoda; class Insecta; order Lepidoptera; family Tortricidae; genus Acleris; species Acleris holmiana. Next base: position 6,769,534 of record OX438784.1, read on the forward strand.
AAGAAGCGCAGCAACATAAACATGAAAATAAAATAGGCGGTGCAACATTAAAAGATAAAAAGATAAAATTGAGAAATAAACTAGATTTGTAAAAAAAAAACTTTACAAACCATAATCATCACAAAACGAAAAAAAACATAATTATAATCATAGATTATTACAGATGCTCAAATAACAACGGTATATACATACATAAACAAAATACATATACCTTTAACCTTTAATCCATTGAACCCCTTTTACCTTTTTTATACAATGTGTTACAAAATAATCAGTAAAAAAGAAATTACAAAAGTAGTGTCATCCCTTATTAAATAACGTCAGTTCAGGTAGTATATCTTAGGTATACAGTATACTAGGGTTGACACTATTTTCGTAATTTTCTTTTTTACGGATTATTTTGTAACACGTTGTATACAAATTGAAGTAGTAAAACGGGTCTCTTTTACGAATGTCAAGTTAACGCAAAAGGTCAATAGGCATTTTGGTACCCGCTTAAGCAATCATGGTGGTGTCGTTGAATAGGTCATACAAATAGGAACAGCAAATGGAAATAAGCGCCCTGGTTATCTGTGCTCTGCATAAAAATGCATTGATATGCATTATCTCCATTGGTTCAGGTACCATGTTCCATACAATGTTTGCCCATTGTCCTTTGAAACTTAAACAGCACTGATAGCTACAAAGCAACAGTCAGGGCCGTTAAACGATGATAATAATATATCTGTCAATAGCGTTTGAAAAGTGAAATTAAAACGTCTGACTTCATTATATAATTCTCAAGCTTTGCCAATTGTTACAATATTCCCATAGAAATTTCATATACACTCCTAAACATATTATTAACACTGATATCCTTGTTATAGGACGCCCGCCACTTCGTACGCTTAGAATTCCGCTAGACCCCCTATTTAAACCCCTTAAGGGATGAATTTCCAAAAATCCTTTCTTAGTGCAGCCCTAGACCTCATAAGGAACCTGCGTGCCAAATTTGAAATCTCTAGACCCAGCGGTATGGCCTCTGCGGTGATATGTAACCTTTCACTTCTCTCAATCTCTCAAGGGTTAGCTGGAAGAGATCCCTTAAAGGGATAAGTTCGCCTTTGTACATCTTTTTATTTTTATTCAATGTATTGTTTTGGTTTTTCTTACATACATCATTCATACATACATATGTCAGTCAGTCACTCTGTCAGTTTCTTGTTTTATATATTTAGATTTCTAAATGCTACTTTTGTCAATCTATTTCAGGTGGATTCCTACGACCCGGCGCTGATGTTCGCGGTGCCTCGCCTGGCCATCGTCAGTGGTCTCCTCATATACTCGAGCGGGCCTTTGAGTATAGACAAGACACCGGGTGAGGACCGTACACATGTTAGGTCACGTGTAGGGGACTTGTAACTATAATAGTTTATCCAGCTGGCAACTTCGCAAATTCGTTACTCTTTTGTCGCGAAACGTGAGGTTGTTAGCTTGCTAACTGTCATAGGTGCAGAGAAATCGGCTTTGTCACTCTCCCCGGTCTCTCCTACGGAGAGAGAGGACTTTAGAAGTCGTTTGGGTTCGGGTAGTTGGTTAGACTAGCATAGGTGTGAGAGCGAGCGACAGAGAAGTACAAACCTGAACTGTAGGTTAAGTAGTTCGAGTAGCATAATATACTGCATTATAGCTGTCATTCAATAGCAGCTAACAATGGTGATATGTTCCTTCTCCTATCCAAAAATAAATTATGTACTAGCGATCCGTCGTGGATCCGCTTGGGTTTATGTGAGTTTTCTGTAACACCCGTACATAAACCAGAATTGATTATACATTAACCGTCAGTGAAGAATACCTAACTGATGGTGAAAACTGCATCAAAATCTGTTACGTGGTTTAGGAGGAGATAACGGATATACAACATACCAACAGACGCAGAAAGTTATATCGTTCATAGCGCGAGCTGCTTATTTTATGAGATTATAAGCAGCCTATTACCGTTCCCAGACAATCGATCGATCGGTTGAGACTTTGAATAAAAACGGAATAAACAAACAGCTTAGACTTTTGCATTTATAATAATTATTGCCCGTGTGGTTGTCGGCTTAGAATAGTGCCAATCCATGTCTTCCCGTGGATGTCGTAAGAGGCGACTAAGGGGCCGTTCAAATATTACGTAAGCAGATTTATTACAATTATTTACCCCCCCATCCCCCTTGTCAGCAAAAGTAAGCAAAGCTTTTACCCTCTCCCCCCATGCTTACGTAAACATTTTCCAATTAAAAATGATTTTTTTTTATATTATAACTATAATTTTAAAAATAAGAAAATTGATTTAAAATAGAGAAAATGCGTTTTGTTTTCAAGCATAGACAATGTGAGGGTTGCCATTCGTGTAAAAAAGTAAATAACTATCGATGACGTAATCATCATCTGGACTCCCCTACCCCCCATGTCATCCAAAATAAGCAAAACAAAGACCCCCCCACCCCCCTATAGTGCTTACGTAATACTTGAACGGCCCCTAAGGGATTTAGGGCTTGTAGTACTGTTAGGTGATGGGCTTGCAACCTGTCACTAATTAATACACTGGTAAACATCTTAGCCTGGTTGTGCAAAATGTAGTTACAAGATTACCAACAAGTCCTTTTAGAGTTGTTGGTATTTCTGTAGCTCTGTCTACCTCTCTGCTTGCTTCTGGGAATGAAGGCGTGATGTTATTTATGTATGTAATAATTATTAATGACCGTATAGGAGATACTTCGCCGCCATTTTGGACCAATGAATTTGTTAATTTTTGATTTTTTTTCATCTTGTTTGACCCAGAAGAGATGTCAGACATGTTCCGTCCGTTCCGAACGCTGTTGCACAAGATCCGCTCCTTGCTGTGGACCCTGGACCGGCGGGAGCTCATCGTGTTGGAGCGGCTTCTATGCACCAATGAGGACGTGTCCAGTTTAGTTGGCCTCGAGATACCCCAGGGTAAGTTTTTCATATAAGCCAATAAGCAGTATCTCAAATTCAATAGCCAAAGCAGATTCAATCCTTTTCCTATAAGTTATAAGGTTGCATTTGTTACTGGAGTCTTGTTTGAGTGGCTTCTATTTGTTTTAGGAGGGCAGTATAGGTTCCTTTCCGCACAACTAGAATTCCCCAACTGATTCATTTCCCAAAAAATATCATTTGGGCAACCGCTTTTTGTCCAAAACTGTAAATATTTCAGGACAATCGTGTAAAACCCTATAGGTTTGGTTAGCCGTCCCGTAAAGATTGTACCCATCGGTTCCCACGCGCGTGACGGCACGCTGCGTTACAATGCGTCCGGAACTCCCGAGACCGCACGACACTTGACACACCACTCACCAAGCTATCTAGCTATCTGTGTGTGGTGGTGTAACAACGGTGACAGTTTCAAGTGACAGATATTTTTTTGTCAAGTTATTTTTTAAAGCTCGAGACCAAAATTTTGAGCGTGCGGGCACGCTTATGGCCGTGAAGAGGTTAATGACCTAAAGTATATTGTAACTAGCAATAAATGGTTAGGTTACTTCATGATTGGTGGTCAAATTCAATAAGTGATATGATAGAATATGTAGGCATTTTGGAAAGTGTTTCTTATAATGTACTAGTTTGGAAACGCAGATAACGTCTAATAAGTACAATGAACAGAAACAAGCTAATAAATAGCTAAGCTGATAAATGATAAATGTGAAACTTTCGACTAAAATAATATTTGGCTCAATAAACTTATCTTTGTATCTCGTTGCCATGGTTACGTCTCTTGGGTCACTCTGATTTTAATGTATATAAATCACCCATCCAACTTATGTCTCCTGAGTTACGGGACAAGAAGTTGATCCTCGCATTTGTCGTAATCTTTCCAGACACAGTACAGTCCGACGACCCGGCCTGTCAGTATCCTGATATCGGCGAGTTCGTATCACGGTTCTACGCGGACCATGCGCACTGTCGCGACCTCTACACGCAAAGGTAACTTTAAATTAGCCTTTGGAATTTAAAATACAGTCAAGTCATATCATAACCATTACTCATCATTACCAATAGTAGGGAACACCCTGGGCTAACAGCCGTGACGCGCGATTTACTGCGATTTTTCTTAATGGGACGTTAATTACATAGTTAAGGGCTTTAATAAAAACAAAAGTTAATTCCCGTGATACAGTTATTACTAGTACGGGGGACAGAGGAAACTTACTCATATTGTCATTGTTTTACACTAATCATCAACACAACAACGATTAATAAGTACCATAAACACACCTGTTATTACGTAATGTAAGTAGCTATGTACTGTACTGTTTTCGCTAAATAAACTTTTTATTATTATTATTATTATTATTAAGCCCGTGTGGTTGCCGGGTTAGAATAGTGCCACTCCATGTCTTCCCGTGGATGTCGTAAGAGGCGACTCAGGGAATAAGGGCTTGTAGTATTGTTAGGCGATGGGCTTGCAACCTGTCACTAATACACTAGTAAACTTCTTGGCCTTATTGTGCAAAATGTGGTTACAGAATTATCAACAAGTCTTTTTAGAGTTGTTGGTATTTCTGTAGCTCTGCCTACCCCACTCTGGGAATGAAGGCGTGATGTTATGTATGTATGTATGTATTATTAAGTTTTCGCTAAATTGATTCCTGTGTGTAACGAAAGTTACCAATATAGTTTGTATGACTAACTTTCGTTACACAAAGGACGCGATCGTGATTTTGTTTTCATTAAGTCTTTAGCTATGGTTTTATTTTTGAAAACGACCCTAATATATTTTAAACGGAAGACAAGAAAAAAATACCCGGTAGTTTTAAAGAGGATAACTTACTGGAATTTTAGTATATTTTTGCAAAAGTAAACTGGAATTAATTTCTCCTCCGAAATGACTTGCTCTTACCAAAAAATTCAGTAAGTTATCCTCTATAAAACTACTGGATATTTTTTTTATTGTGTTCCGTTTGAAAGATATTAAGGAAAATGACAGAAAATCTTGCGTCAAGGCTGTTGGCCCAGGGTAGCCCCTTTATGAGAAAGTATTCTTTTTATTTCCGTCATAGAATAGAATAAAAAAACGTTTTCAACAAACACATCAACGCATACATAGTAGAAAAGGACAGTGCCAATATAACTAGTTCTTATCTCCAAGCGACACTATTAGAATAAAAAATTATGTGTGACGAAATGGTTTCCACTCAGCGAAGTAGTTGGCATGAGGGTGTCGAGTCAACCTGGCTGGTTTTCAGGGGAGGCAGGTGGTTGCTTGGGACAGCATTCTGTGACACGAAAAATAACTACATAAATTTACACTATGACAAAGGATTCACTAAAGACTTTTCATACATACATAATGTAACTATTGTACTAAAACACTGTAAGTATATGAGGAACTGTCAAATATAAACTGGTCAATCAATTAATCAATCCTCCTTTTTGAAACTGGCCGCTTTATCAAGATTAATTTATTTACCTTGTCAAGATTTTGAAATACTAATTCCGGTCAGTACATGCTCTAAGGATATTACAAACTAGGAGCTTACTTAATGTTCATATTATTTTTATTATTTGGCAAATAATGTAATAAACACGGCGTGGCATTTATCATTTCTATTTCCAATGTAATCTTTTGGTGTTATTTAAATGAATGAGTAGAGAGAGAGAGTATGAATATGACTAAAGTTTTAATTTTAACATCGACTCCATAATTTTCTTTCAACTTACCGTGCGATGAAAAGTCCGAGCCCTGATCATATCCTTCTCCATTGTTTTAGTTCCAGCGAGCCGATGATAACCGATAGCGACTACCTCCCCGACTACATAGAAGTGATGACGCCCATCATCGACGGCCTGCGCCGCCTCAGCGAGACGACAGTAGACACGGAAGACCTCGAGTCCGAAGACAGCAAACCCACAGACAGACACTATTCCACAGACACAAGCACCGACACATTCCAAACCAACGACAACTATATAGACGCTAGTACAAAAACGAGGAAAACCAGCAGAGCGGAGAGCAGCGATCTATCATCACTAAGAAACTTATCGACCAACGGGCTCATGATGTTCGATCCCTTAGTCATAAACGCGGGGAATACAGGAGACACGAACAGACAGTTACCAGATCATGATTTAGTGACGTCACTCAATGAACAAGTCACAGAAATAGCTGATAGGTTGTCGTCGATAGTCGCTAGCGATGTAGATATACTAGAACATCAAATACATTCGTTCTCGACTAACGACGTGCCTACTCTTATATCCACTGAGCCTACGGAACCGTACGGCTTCAGTGGACCCAAAAACGAACAGCTAAGCTGTATGCCTTCTACTAGTCACGGATATTTGATACCAAACGCAATAAGCCAAGAGCCCGCCGTCCTAGCTTCCTTATCGCATAATAACTCCGCCGTATTCAACCAAGAAGAAGACAATACAAATGGTGCAATATCCAACGCAGATCTCCCTTTAATTATACCTGACAATATTGACGCAGACATTGTAAATACTAACATATGTATAGCTAACGCTAATTTAAGTTCTTTGTTACTAACTAACGAGGAGTTCAGACAGAACTTTATTGATAATAACGAGGTTATGGATGGTGACAACACATATTTAGACAAGGATAGCGAAGAAGAGCGGGTCAAGTTCATGCTTGGGTATGAAAGTGACCACGAATCCCCGGTCGATTCAGGCGTCAGTACTGAAAACACTAGTTTAGATAGATCGCCTGACACCGACCAGGGCAAAGACATTAAAGAGAACCATTTCATGGAACAGAACAGGGTACTAAAGAGTCCAGATGACGACACGACGGAAGACAAGGTTAACACGCTAGAAAGTTCCTTTTCCAGCGTTAACAACGGTGATGTCAGCGTAGATGTTAGTTACGTCGAGCAAGATACTCAAAAGAATGAAGCGTCCTCATCGAATATAGACGTTAATGTAAATTTAGATAGGTTAAGCGAAGAGGGGAGTTCAAATGTAAATAGTGAGAAGTTACAAGATGGTGCAAATGTTCCTGAGGAAGAAATGGGAACGATCAATAAAATTATAGGAGAGTTGAGAAGGCATAGAGTACATCACATGGCTAGTTTGATAGAAGAGAACCATACCGATCTGCCCAACAGCTCGCCTAGCAGTAGTAGGCAGAAGAAGACGAGGAAGTCTGCCTCGAAGATCAAGAAGAAGAAGAATAAGATGTGGTCTCCGGGCACAGTCATACTGGACCGACGGCCGGCGCAAAGCCAAAGCCCACTCAGGCTAAATTTGGACCATTTTGTTGACGAAAGGTAAATCCAATACTATTTGTTGAACTATTGTATAATTATTTATATTGTGTGGTTACCGGGTGAGAATAGTGCCACTCCATGTTTTCCAGTGGATGTCAGGATAAATAGTGGGTGTTTCCCAATTTTCCAGAAACTGTAAATCTAAAGAAGTACTGCATTTTTTGAACTAGAGAATTTAGATTTTGTACTCAAAATAGTCATAGTCAAACGTAATTGAACTTTATTTCCTTGGTGGTAGATTAAAATTCCCACTCTTAAAAAAATGTCCCTGATTGTATTGTATTATCCTATTCTAAGTTATTTATATTTAAAAAAAAAGTGAACGAAGTATTTCTAATTCCAGCGGTACTTCAGAGTGCGCCGACGACGAACAAATAGCGCTGGCGTTGCAAGCGCAGGAGTTGGCGGCGCGGCAGCAGGCGCGGGGAAAGTTCAAGTAAGTATAGTATAGTAGCTTTAACTCTACAGTAGTACATTCATAGATGAGTCGTTTTCAAAGAAAATGTACATAGTTAAAGGCTTAATGAAAACAAAATCACGATCGCTTCCTTTGTGTAACGAAAGTTAGTCATACAAACTATATGGGTAACTTCCGTTACACAAAGGAATCAATTAAATTTTGTTTTAATTAAAGCCCTTAACTATGTACATTGTTTTTGAAAACGTCCCAGATATCTTATCACACCTTCACGCTGGTCTCCTCACCTTACTGTTTTCATATTATATTTTGGTGGACACAGGTCTAACCTAACCTAACCTACGTAACTCATGCTTAAGATAATCTGAAAACATTAAGGTTTCAGCAGAAATTAGCTTCCTATGAAAGGAAAATTCTGCGAAGTGATACATTCTATGAAATGAGTTTCTTTACAGAAACGTTGTTTGTTGTTTTAACAAGGGGACACCACGAGGCCTACAAATCATCACAATCTGAATGCAAATGCGTTGAAAACCCTGAGAGCTAAGGCCCTCATCGGTCATTACGCTGGTTGCCTTAAATCTTCACTGGAACCACGATGCTAACACTGCTGCTTGGTTAACTTAACACAGTGGAGTCGTCCTATACAAGGTCCTACCACCATTCATTTCCCATATCAATTCCAGATCGAGCGAGGACCTGATCCATCGACTGTTCGTCTGCATCGCCGGCGTGGCAGACCAGCTGCAGACGAACTTCGCGGCCGACCTGCGCAACATCCTCAAGTCCGTGTTCCTGATGAACCAGACCCCGGAGCCGCCGGAGCCCGAGCCAGAACCCGAGCCCGAGCCCAAGAATAGCATCGAGTATGCGGTTTCCGAGGACCAGGTCATACAGAATGGTGGGTTCTGACTATTTTTTCAAACCATACACACATTCATCATCACTTTCATTCCCAGACTGGGGTATTCAGAGCTACATACACAATTAAGAAGGACTCTAAAAAAAAATTAAGGAAAAAATCGGCCAAGTGCGAGTCGGACTCGCGCACGAAGGATCCCGTATACAACCACGGTGCAGACACCGGCGGTTTTTGCGGTTTTTTGCCCGATTTAATGCAGACATTAAATCGGGCAAAAAACCGCAAAAAAATCACGTTTGCTGTATGGGTCCCCCTTAAATATTATTTTAATTTAAATTTAATTATTTATCTTTAAAGTGAATATACTCGTATAACTAAATATTCTGTGAATATTTCAAGTGTCTACCTGTTGCCGTTATTAATATAGAGCAAAAAACGCCAAAAAAAGACACGTTTGTTGTATAAGAGCCCCGCTTTTTTTTTAGTATTTGTTGTTATAGCGGCAACAGAAATACATAATTTGTGAAAGTGTCAACTGTCTAGATATCGCGGTTCTTGTCTTACAGCCTGGTGATAGACAGACGGACGGACAGACAGCGAAGTCTTAGTAATAGGGTCCCGTTTTCAACCTTTGGGGTACCCTAAACGGAAGTTTTTTTTTTCAACCGTAAACCCACCTTAAACTTAAATGTTAATGTTTACAGGCAGTTCGTTCGACAGCGTGTATTCAGCCGAGGAGGTGTACGCGGATAGCACGTCCGAGTCCCCGTCGGAGGGCTCGCTCTGCCGACGCAACACCGTCAACAGCAGCGCGCGCGCCGAGCCCGCGAAGACTAGCGAGCGGCCCGCCACCTTGCAGAGCTCCGTCTCCACCGGAGACCTCACTTATAGGTAACGTTTACCATCAATTTATTGCTACGAGTATCTTAGGTTAGGTTAGGTTTTTAACAGCATTGTGAAGCGATGTTTAAATCGCGTCTCACCCTCTAAATCTGATCCAATTTCCACGATTTTTGATTATATTTTATAAAAATTTGGTCTGTACGTTTCCGCTTTTTTTTTTTGGTTTCCAATACATATTTTCTTGGAAAGGAAAACGGACATTATTTATTATTTTAATGATTCTACAACATATTCAAAAATCGTTTAAGGGGAGAAAAACGTTATCGCACTTTGTATGGTTTTTTTTTGGTTCACGACTTAAGAGCGTCGGTGGCCAGTGGCTTTGGGGGCCGACCATAGAATAAGAACTAACGGAATAGAAGGAGCCCTAAATCGAGAGCGTCAAATCTATACCTGTCTCGAAAATGACAACATAAATGTTCAATAAGTTAAAAAAGGAAAGAGTATAGAGTACAGTTCTTGCTAAAACTAGCAAGAAACAGTAAACCAAGGTGTTGTTAACTCGTGTAAACTGGTCTCCGATGACACCAACTTGACACCATGGTCGTAGATTATATATGCAACAGTGTACGTCCATGAAATTGTAACTTATGTAATTGGGCGGTTTTCAAAAAAAGTGTACATCGTTAAGGACAAAATTAAAAATGCAAATTAACGTATGTAAATGTATGGCTAATTTTCGTGGCGAAAAGGAAAAAGTTATATGTTCTTAATTTTGTCCTTAACGATGTACACTTTTTTTGGAAAACGCCCAAATGTCTCTTTTTGCCACACTGAATCCCAAGCATTTTATTTTATCGCTTCTTCTATGCCTTCAGTTCTTATTCTATGGGGTCGACTCGTAATCCTAAGCTACTGAGTTCGTACCCCCGCTGTCACGGTGTACCAATGAGTTTTTCTAACTTAATTACACTACCCGATGCTCTTACGGTGATGGAAAACATTGTGTAAAACCTGCACATTCGAACAGCGTGTAAGAGGGTTGCACAAAAGATGCTAAAGGTGTCGAAGTTTATCCGAAAGGGCCCATCTGTAAGAAGATAAGGTAAGGTTAGGTTAGGTTTGATTGGTAGGTAGATTAGAAATGAGACGCGTGAGCCAAAGAAATCGCGATTGTGAACAGGATCGATCGAGTTCGAAGCCAAGGCCATCGCTATTGTAATACATGGTTGCAAGCAAAACCTTTCAGTAATGAAGTCTCTAGAACGTCCTCGGTGGGTCAAGGTTCATCGGTCATTTGGGAAGGCATCCTGGAACATTCGGCGATTGGGAGTGTCAAAGGGAAAGTGCTCGCGGCGTTATTCATTATTTACTTGAAGAGCGAACAGTTAAGAAATTCAAAATAAAATAATAAAATCAAAAATTATCTCATACATTCGATGAAAATCGAAATTAGCCTTACAATTTGTAGAAGTGAAGTATTTCAACTGTAAACTGACGTCTGTAAAATTAGGTAAATCAGCAAAATTTCGTATACGGCCTCTTAAGTGAGTGCGTTAATAAAGTCTAGCTCTAATTATCGGTGCGTTTGTGCATTACTATCAATTAGCTACCTCCACGTATGTAACAGTATAACATCTAAAGAAGTTGATTGCTATTACCAGTAAGGAAATAAATTTCGGTAATATGTAATTTTGGTACAAATGCCAAAATGCATAAAAGGTTGAGATGTAATTTTGTCAAAAAGTACGAAATGTTTGTGCCACCAGGTCATTTTCTCTGAATATTTTAAAGGCATAATAATTATGCTATGGACAACATTTATTTTTGTCAAAATGTTTACTCGATTGAATTAATTACGGCTAAAGTGTCAGTTTGTCTGAAAGTTTTCAGGAAAGAATACTCTGTGGCCAAAATGTACAAGGCTATGCGATTATGCGATTGACTAAGGCGCGTATTAATAATCTGATCTCGGTTTAAATGCCCGTCTTAAGATACGTCAAAAATAACAGTTTTCTATGGTTTGACGTTTGCTTTGACATATCTTGAGATGGACATTTAATCCGAGACGAGTTTATTAATACGGCCATAAATGAAATGTTTTCTCGATAACATTTAGTATGGTATAGTGTTTGTGGCAGAGCGCTGGGCGGGGACGGGCCGGAGCGCGCGCCGGAGTGGGTGCCCGACATCGCGGCGCCCGCCTGCATGCGCTGCGCCGCGCACTTCACCGCCTTCCGCCGCCGCCACCACTGCCGGAACTGCGGTCCGTACACGCGCACACACGCACACACACACACGCGCACACACGCGCACACACACACACACACGCACACACACGCGCACACACACACACACACACACACACAGTTAGGCGATCGGCTTACAACCTGTCACTATAATACACTGGATGTGCAAAATTATCAACAAGTTTTTTAGCTCTGCCCACCCCACTCTGGGAATGCAGGCATGACTTTATGTATGTATGTGCATATATTAAAGACTAAAATTCAGGAAGACGTACTACTTAATAAAAAAGTTATAAACATATTCGTGATGGTAATATTGATATTGTTTTTACTGTTACACTGTGTTACTCCATTAAGAATAAATAAGTAAAGGACAAATATCGATATTGAATTACTTCAAAAAATAAAAACTTGCGAGCGCTTAAATTACCCATCACCTTAAAAACAACAAAGACACTAATTTACATAACGGTCATTCATAAATAATACTGTGACAGTAGATATCAGTATAATAAAAAACCTCCTTAATAAATCTTAAGGATTATTTCCTACAATTACAGTTACAATAAAGTAGGTATACAAATAGTTACTTAATTTCTGTGGTTTTACTAATTAGTGATAACGGAAACTTTCTATTACCCCAATCGATTTTGTATCTGTATTCACATTAGCTACTCAAATAAAGTATAAACGTTAAGATCTGGTTCGTCGGATTAAACCCGTATTTAAAAGTAGAAGTTGTTATATTCGACTGTTCTCGTGTTCACAGGTAAAGTATTCTGCGCTTCGTGCAGCTCTAACTCCATCCCGCTCCCACGCTTCGGCCAGTTGAAGCCGGTCCGCGTGTGCGAGGAGTGTTTCCGATCCATCGCCCACAACTGCCGGCGCGCGCAACAGTATCGGTGAAAAACATCACAAGTTATATTATAACGACCGTGTGATAAACTGATCTCAAGTGAGAAGCTCGTCTCAAGATACGTCAAAGAGACGTCGTCTTGAGACGGGCTCGCTTGACGCCAGTTTATTAAGACGGCTTTAAGTGTTTTGATATGGGCACGGAATAAATTAAGTTTATATTAGGCAGCCTCCAGAGGAAGCGGGGCGAGTGTCTGATAGAGATCGGACTGATTATACTAGGGTAAGATAAACAAAATTGTTATGTCGTGTTCTTTCCTTTTCCTGACGAATTTTAATACGAGCGTTTGTTGTTTTAGAATAAGCAGCTCTGAAACCAGCGATAAATAAAACATAATGTCATGACAGTGGAAGATTTCGATTGTGTTGGCGTATTTACATTATCGAAGGAGAAACCAGGGAAATATTAATTGTTTTATTACTTGCTTGACGAAATATTATCCAAGAAAAACTGACTCGATTTCTTCAGAACTATTTCGCGATTTTAATGACCAGTAAATGCAGCCGCCACGTTAGTTCTGCCCTACAGAATTAGGCGAACTAACTTGACAGTTTATTGTACACTAATGTTGCCTCAGTTTGGCTAGTGCTCTTAATATAATATTGATATTTAAAAAAGTAGTTAAGTTAGTACCGTACTAGCCCGACAGAAGCCGCCTAAGGGGATCACAATGGCCTGTTGTAATAACAGCATTATTTTTGTATTTTATTCCTAATTTGAGGAGTAAGTATCGTAAATATCGGCTTTAAACCGTACATCATATTATATCGTAAAAATTGCTGTAGTTCGTCCCTATTTGACAATTATGTATGACTGTGAAAGTTTCGACGACAATTACTTGATAAAATATAAATATAATCTGATTTATAGAAGGCCATACGACATATTTGTGTCGACATAAACCTATCACTTTATTTTTCCTGTCTGGCAACATTTTCGGCTGTCAAGTTAGTTCGCCTAATTCTGGACTCGACTTTAATAAGAAATTGTCATCGGTTTTAAGACGAGATGTTTTAACACTTCAAAGTTCAACTAGTATCGATGTCAGATATCAAGCAAATATGGCAACGTCTAATAGCGGTGCGCACTCAAAGTGTTAATTTGACTAATTGTTCAAAGTGATCATCACAATATTTAATAAGTTATATCGACTGCCATTGATTCTTGATCGAGAATCAGCCTTATTTATTCTGTGCCTACATCACCACAATGCACAAGCATAATGGTTGGAAACTTGTTATATAATAAAAATATTGAGTATGACAACTAAAGCTGTAAACACACAGGCGGTAGCGTGGCGATGTATGTGACCTATGAAGCGGAATCGTTGCTCCGTCTATACATTATATTTTAACACTCGATACCGCTTCCACAACGCGTCCATGACGCTTCGCGCTGCCACCGCCTTGTGTGGTTCCAATAGACTACAAGGGCATATAAACAATCATTCAGATCGCTTTAGTGGTATTTTGCACCATCGTGAAATTCACTGACCGCATGTGTGCTAGATAATAAGTGAAAAACCCCTTGTATTTAAAACAAATTATGCTATCAAGCTAAATCACATTGACCTGGCGTTTGCATACGTGTGTGTCAGCGTATACAAATAGACGACAAATGGGTAAGGACGTTGTGCGAAGAAAAGTATCCTTACAAGGTTTACTAATGTTTGTCATTTCCCAAACAAATCATGTGGGCAAACGCTTACTTTTCCAGAACTGTAAACGTTTCAGATTCTTTATAAAACTAACCTAACCTAACCTATAGGGTTCTACACGATGGTCCTGAAATTAATCCTGAAATATTTATAGTTTCGGAAAAAATAGCGTTTGCCCAAATAATGTTTTTGGGTAATGAATCAGTTTGGGAAACATCAGTGCACCATTCTTACTACTGTAGGTACGGCTAATTTTCGTAGCACAACGGATAATTTTTTAATTGCTTAAGTTAGTGTGCCCGAATTTTTGGTCCTTACCCAAATACCAATTGACTTTCACCTTACGAAAACACTGAGAGAGATGTGACGCAATTTCCCTGGGTGGCACTTCACTTGGCTTTTATTTGCCAAATAATTTCATTACCTCTCATTTCACTCGGTATGTTAAACGTGAGAGACGTAAAGACCCAGTATTCGGCGAACACAGCCAATTCAAGTGCTCCCAAGAGAAATTGCGTTGGCAAGTACTTCATCTCTCTACCTTTCGATTGGTTCCAGGGGTCTTCCACTAATTCTAAAACAATAATTGATTTGGTCAGTTCTAAAACAACCAAAGTGTTTTTATTCTATAGTAAGCTTGGTAGTTTTACAACTGATCCATTCAACTGTGTTACAAGTGACACGGGTGCCTATAGTCGAACAATATCGCGCGCGACTCTCCCACGGAGCGACAGACAGCGCGGGTGGAGGTATCTAGGCGATAGCGGGGGTGGGTTACGTAGCGGGGAACTACTTTGACAATAGATGGAAGTTCGAAGTAACTAAAACGGCTTATCTTTTGTTATTTTAAGTCATACAAGACTCCCGTCACTCTAAAAAGGCTCGATTTGACAGCTGTCACCTCAGTACAAAATCTAAACTCAAACATGCCTCAAACACATATATTGTACTGAGTTTGCATAAACCGACAGGGAGTAAAGATGGCTGATTGAAAAATGACTTTCTTTTACTTTTGATTTGTCTTTTACTGTTTATTTTATTCACTATATATATTCACACTCACTTGAGATTTGCGAAATGGGTTATTCCCATCTTCCAACCCATCCAACCCAAGTATAAGGCAAAATTTCCATATACCTGGGTTGGATAGGTTGGAAGATGGGAATTACCCTGCCAAATCTATAAGGAACCGCCATAAATAAAAACGAAGAAGAACGACGGGAGTATAACTTAGGTTTTTTAAGGTGTGCTTAAAATATATTTGGTCCTTATACTTCATTGTGTAATTTAAATTGACGGAAAGAGACAAATAATACTTTAACAAAAATAAGGGCGTACAGTTTAAGGACGGAATCTAAGATATTGATCCGTCGTTCGTGTAATGGGTGCAGCCAAGTGTGCTAATAAGATTGGACTCATTAATGTTATTAATTATAAATTACCGTCAATTTAGCATCTCTAGAGAAATACCGCCACAGCAAATAAAAAGTATTAAAAGTAGTGGTTAGCAGTTTTAATCTTTGTTTTAGTTTTGTTTCCTATACTCGAAAGATAAAGCGATACATACACGTATCGGTGCAACTTAAATCCCCGTCCCTTTTTCTCGATTTAATCTCGTATGACAAATTTAATGAAAGGCATGGGTTATTCGAAGTTTCGAATTTAGTACTTCGCAGTTACGGTTCTGGCTCGTAATGGCACAATTCAAGTCACTCCGTGGGAAAATCGCGCGCAAACTGGTTCGCCTATTCTTTGACATGTTTGTGATAAGTCGCAAATGTATAGTCATAACGTCGTGCTCCAATACTACCAACATAACAAAAATATATTACCTTTATCACATTCAAAGTTTATTCCAAAATTATCTTTTTTAAATGTTTTAGAACTCCTAGATGGTTGGAATGTAATCTGTTGATAATAATAATATAGGATAGGTATAATTTTTCAATATTGACTGAACTAAACGAAATATTTTAATGATTCTATAAAAGTTTTCCATTGTAATAGGTAGCTCTCTAATGAATAAATATTTAAAAGTGTTATCAATGCATGATTATACCTATTCCATATAATATGCGTAATATTTGCAGTCACCGCACGGTACAAAATAACCAATCAAATGATTGCGAGGGGTTTTTGGAAGGAATATTTTCATAGGGCCTTTTGACAGGCAGCTAAGTTTGCTCAATTTCAGTTCTTCAAAATAGTTAAACCTGCTGAAATTCCCAGATATGAGGATTATGAAAAAAGTTTAGTATGATTTCGTGAGAAAACAACTATTGTTTCACTATACATGTCAAATTACCAATATACTCCAAACTGTTCCCGCTTTAATACAAAGGCCTCGATTCTACTAGGTGAAACCAAACCGTATTGTTTTTAACTCGGTCGCAATTGGGTGAATCAACTTTTAAGGTACTCCCCAATTTTCGACATGTCTCACTATGTCACCTAAATTTGGTAGAATGCAATTATTTTTTTTGATGTGGTCAATATATTGAATAAATTAGACAATTAAACTTACTTTCTAGCTGACAATTTTAAAAATTCTTCTATGATTTACACAAATATATCAGGTAACGCAGGGGACGACGTTGTCCCCGGGTTTTGTATGAAAAACGTGCATTTTCCACTGCGTTACCATGTTTTTACAAAATTATAGAATTGGTTTATGATTATGAATAGTGAAATCCGAAAATCTGATTATCTAATTTTAACATGTGTAAACCATTATCAATCTCACATATTCTAGTAAGTTTTTATTAGCGTGTAGAAAAGGAGGACTTTAAAAGTTGATTCACCCATTTACTGTCAAGTAAATAAGAGCTAACGTAAAAATGCGATAACATGTCAAAAAAAGCAATAAATATCACGGGACAATGTATGACAATAATATTGCTTTACCGAGAAGATTAATAAATAGCCCAGGGCCTCTATTCAGGTGCTTTAAAACGATATCGTGTTTGACACGTTTAAGAATTGTTTATGTCACAGTCGCCATTATTGTAAATGATATAAGAGTTATCAAAACATTGACAATACGGAAACAGAGCCCCTAGCCAAGATGCATTCGCTAACTAGCGATTCGATTCGTTTGGTTTTAAACCAATCGCATCACTGGTAGATCACGTGACTTTTCGAATGACGTGATCTACCAGTGACGCAATTGGTTTAAAAACAAAACGAATCGAATCGCTAGTTACCGAAAGCATCTTGTCTAGCCTCTCAGGTCAAAAACGATATCGTTATACTTATAACGCAGTTGAATAGAGGCCCTGAGCGGTTAGCACATCTTGTATTTTCTCGTTGGTAGCCTAATCTGTTTCTATTACAACTTACAAGTTAAAAAGGGGTATCCGAGCGATAGATAATTCGCCGTCATGTGTTAAGCAGAACTCGCTTCAAATATTTGTCATAAGTTCGTTCAGGCGTCTCATTATGGCCCTGTTTATCGCGTGACTAAACGTGGATATAACATCCGTCACTTTCTGACAAGTACAGTGCTATAAACGCGACCACAACACGGGCCCTGGGATGCTAAAGAGCCAATTGCAGTTGTATGCTTGTATCTTGGTTATATTGCTATGTGTGACGGTCCTTGGTGTGTTCAAGTATTAATAAAGTCTTTAGTTTGTATAGATGAAACCGGCCATTAGCTTTTAGAACTATTTTGTGACTGCAAATATTATAATGCTAGCCCCAAAACAGAATCCAATGATAATATCTAGGCTAAGTAGCGAGGTTAGAAGAGGAAAATACTATTTTATGAATAAATTAAAGCGTTTATATTTTTATCATAAACATCTCCTTAACTTTAAATCCTTTTTAAATATTCCAATTTTGTAACCAACGGTGTTAGGATAGTTTTCTAAGGATAAGTACCTAATGTTAATTCGTGTATGTACATTTTGTAAAAGTTACTTATTTTTAGTGCTCGCAACGGTTAGTAGTAGCCGTCGGCGTTCTTTATAAGCAATTTGATTCTCGAGATATATCCGGTGACCACAAACGACTAAGTGATAATCAACCGTTACATATTTTAATCGTGTATAATAAATGTCAGATTATTAGATAACTTTTGTTTTTTTTGTAACTCCTCCTTTTTAAACTAGGTCTGCCCTGCTAAGCAAATAGCAACAACTCAAATAAAACTCATGTTGCAATCACAACCTTATTACTAAGAAGAGAGGATTGCATTTACTTTGGCAGTTCAATCTGACATACTGTTTTTTTGCCCAGGAGGGCAGAGGTACTGTCAGAAAAATTGAACCATATAACTGTATCACAGTAACATTACAGAGGCGACTAAGGGAATAAAAGCTTGTAGTACTGTTGGGCGATGGACTTGCAAAACAATGTAAATGGTTAAAGGCTTAATGAAAACAAAATCACGATCGCGTCCTTTGTGTAACGAAAGTTAGTCAAACCTATATGGGTAACTTTTGATAAACAAAGGAATCAATTAAGTTTGGTTTTAATTAAAGCCCTTAACTCTTTTTTTGAAAACGTCCCTGGTACACATCTTAGCCTGTTTGTGCAAGAGTTGTTGGTATTTCTGTAACTCTGCCTACCCCACTGCACTAAAAGTTTCGGGAATCTAATACTTAGAAACAAATTTTTGACACATATCATACCTTTTTATAATCTCTAAAGTTTCATTATTTTAACACACTGGCCATATTGAAAAAAAAGCGATGGTTCGGTTTCAATTGTATTTTGAAGTCGTCGAGTCGCTGCTGAAAATGGAATTGTCCCGTGAAAATTTAAGAGCTATGATTTATTACGACTTTAAAAGTGGATTATCACAAAAACAATGTGGAGACCGGATGATTGTTGCTTTTAGTAATGAAGCACCTTCAAAGACGGACGACGTGCGTGAAGGTCGACCAAACTCGGCAGTCACGCAAGAAAACGTCGATGCTGTGCGTCAGCTGATAAAGGAAGACCGACATGTGTCATATCGGGAGATTCAAGAGTGTTTGGGCATTGGAATGAGTCAGATACAAATCATTTTACTGGAACAATTAGGCGTGTGAAAGTTGTTTTCCCGTTGGATCCCTCACTTATTGTCTGAGGAGCAGAAAACGACTCGTGTCAATTGGTGCCTCAGAACTTTGAATAAATTCAACGGAGGAAGCTTAAATGCAGTTTTTAGCATTGTATCCGGTGACGAGTGTTGAATATAATTATGCATATGAGCCTGAAAATAAAAACCAATCTCGAGTATGGGTCTACGAAGATGAGCTCAAGCCGACAAAAGTTATTCGTTCTCGCAGCACGGCCAAAAAGATGGTGGCTACGTGTCTCCAAATCGGGTCACGTGGCTAACTATTCCTCTTGAAGATCGTAGAACGGTCAATGCCGATTGGTACACCACTATTTGTTTACCGCGTATCTTTCCTGAACTCCGAATAAAAAACCCTAGTCGCCGCATTATCCTTCACCCCGACAATGCCAGCCCTCACACCGCTCGGAAAACAACTGAGTACCTGGACGGTGGAAAAGTCGAATTACTGGACCATCCTCCATACAGCCCCGACTTTAGCCCCAATGACTTTTTCACATTCCCCAAAATTAAGGATAAGTTGCGTGGTCAGCGGTTTCAGACGCCGGAAGCAGCAGTGGAGGCTTTTAAAATGGCCATTTTGTCGACCCCTACTTCAGACTTCAATAAGTGCTTTAATGACTGGTTTGATCGCATGGAAAAGTGTATAAAATATAAAGGAGAATACTTTGAAAAACAATAAAAATACTTTTATTCAATTTAACTGCATAATTTTTTCTATTCCCGAAACTTTCAGTTTGACCCTCGTAGTTTCGCCATGTCCGTCCGTCCGCAGCCTAGCGCAGAGACTCTTAGTACTATAAAGCTGTAATTTGGCATGAATATACATATTAGTCACGCCAACAAAGTAGTACACTAAAATATAAAAAAAAAATTTTTAGGGTACCTCCCCTACACAACGTAAGCGTGCGTGCGTACGTGCGTGCGTGCGTGCGTGCATGCGTGTGTTTTTGTGTGTGTGTGTGTGTGTGTGTGTGTGTGTGTGTGTGTGTGTGTGTGTGTGTGTGTGAATCAAGAGCGTTCGACGTGACGGGTTCTAATATCTGGAACAATAAAAAATAATTGCGACAGAACCGAAGGGCAGTCCGTACGACCGGACAAAATGTCGTGGAGCACAGACATGTCGAGCAGCAAACGACGATCTTCAAGGGACAGCACGCCGTGCCCCATGCAGCTGATTTCGAAAGAGGATTCAATTTTTTTACTGCGAAAGTTAACCTCGTGAGGCCCCTTTTACTAGTTCAAAAAAAGAACCTTGTGTAAGTCAACTAAAGTTTAAAGTCACTTTGACAAAATGTCCTAAATTTAGGCCGTTGGGCCTTACGATTTAAGATGGCGCAAAAAGGACCGTATTAATTAAAACTAGAATTTGAAGTATTATATTACGCTTTTATCTTACGTGTTCGATTAAGTCTCAAACATTGTGACAATACTGCGAGTACCTATAAAGCTGGGAAACGAGAGAGTTAGCCTAAGCGTGAGAATTTTAATCATGTCCTATTCCTCGCCAAAAATAAATCCCGTCCTTAAATAAATGTCTATTTTTACCAGGCGGACCTTCATTCACCTTTTCGTTCTTAATTCGGCATACAAATTTAATTAACGACTAAGATCGTTTAGACAGAGGCTTTGCATTTGACTGACGCGATTTTATATTAAAAACATTTCAAAGAGTAAGGTGGTTGCTCTTTAAAATGTGAGGTGGGCAAGTAAGAATGTGTGGAGGGGTCGCCGCTACGTCAACTGTGGTCCATCGCTACGTGTGCATGTTTGTGTGCGTGTCACACATATGCCGTGTGCTAACAAAGGTGTAGGTAGCCGTTTCCTGTTAGGTATGTTCCTAAAAGTATTAAAAAATTGGTAACAAAAAAACAACTTTTCAGTTATTGGGAGATCTTGAGAAATTATTAAGGTAATTTCATTATTACATCGTTACATAATGTATCTTATCTACCAACCATTATATTATTAAATCGGGCTTGGATATTTACGTTTTACAAATAGTCTGCGGATAATTTGACCTGGGCCTCTATTCTAAATAAACCCAAATTCCCTTTGACATGGTATTGTTTTTATCTCGGCCGCCATTACTGTCAACTAAATAAGAGCTCTCCAGTGGAATAGAGGCCCTTGGCGTTCAAATTTGTTACCTACCTCAGTTATTCATAACATGTAACGTACCTAAACTTAGTGCGAAATAAATTTATTCCAAGCGTCAGGCTATTTTGCGAAGTTATAGCTTTAATCTGAGAGAGAGCTGCGATAAAATAATGTGATGCGTTTCCAGCAATCTCGGTCTACTAATGTTTTAGTACAGCAATCTATGCGTTTTATGGATCATAGGATTTGAAATAAGATGCTCTTAGTATTATTTGACATGTTAGGAGCATTCGTTTTCTGAATTGGCTGATACGGTTACTCACTACATACGTACACTCACCCAGCACTCACTATTCTTTATAAGGATTTGTCTTGCTTTTAGGGTTTATTTGACGACACTTTAGTGACTTACGAAGCCAGCGGTCTCGGGTTCAAATCCCGGTAAGGGCAGATATTTGTATGACGAATTCGTGTATTTTTTCCCGAGTCTTGGATATTCTTTATGTATTCAAGTATGTCTATACACTAGCGACCCGCCTTCGCTTCGCTCCAGGTTGAAGTATTATACATATATCCCTTCCTCTTGATACACTGTATCTATTAAACAACAGCATCAAAACCCGTTGCGTAGTTTCAAAGATCTAAGCATACATAGGGACAAACAGACTTATTTTTTACCCGACTGCCAAAGGAGGAGGGTGATGTTTTTGACTGACCTGTGTGTATAGTTCTTTGTTCCCTCGTAGAGGCTGGACGGATGGGCTGATTTCAACAAGCGAGTTGTCATTAGATTCGTCTTAACGTCACGAGTGTCACTGCGTACTTAAATTGGATCTAAAATCAATATGGCGAAACTAAAAATAGGTACATAAATGGTAGGTAACTAAAATATATAACATCACGCCTTCATTCCCAGAGTGGGGTAGGCAGAGCTACAGAAATACCAACCACTCTAAAAAGACTTATTGAAAATTCTGTAACCACATTTTACACAATCAGGCCAAGAAGTTTACCAGTGTATTAGTGACAGGTTACCTAACACTACTACAAGCCTTTATTCCCTTTGTCGCCTCCTAAGACATCCATGGGAAGACATGGAGTGGCACTATTCTAACCCGGCAACCACACGGGGTATACAATATATAGGTGACATTATTAAAATCTGCAGTCGGTTCTTGTTTCTAAAGGTGTTCTTCAGTCTGTATATAGTTAGAGTACATCTCGAAGACCCAAATAGGTAAAGTTAGATGCTTTACGCCCCGCCTTGAACAAATTTATGCAAAGAAGAAAGTTCGGCGGGCATAAATTCTTCTTATGCCTAAGAAGCGAACCGATCACGACATTCGCAGATTGGCTTACTTATTTTTACCTTTTATATGTTTACAACGGTGGGGTTATGAAATGCGTTTGAAAATTTAAAATAGCTATGGAGAGAAACTTTAAGATCATAAGTATGAAACCTGTTAAAATAGGTAGTAGACCAGGTCCAGGACCAGGTATCATTTTTAGGTGGTTATGTAGAAGTGAGTGTAAGTTCAGTCATCAACAGTAATTTTATAATTGATAACTCTTCACTCCATCGAATGTATCATTTCATCGAATTCCATTTCATTAAACGCTATTTTCTACTGAAACCATAATGTTTTCAGGGTATCTTAAACATTAATTACGTAGGTTCGGCTCAGGTAGATGGTTAAGATACCTTGAAAACATTATGGTGTCAGCAGAAAATAGCGTTCGAACGAAATGATACATTCGATGAAAGGTGTTTTGATGAAATTAAAGATATTCCAATTATTATCCATTATTAGGTTTGAAAATATCTGACACACTTATGCATGCAGTACCTAATTAAGTAAGATATGTCAGATATTTTTAATCCCAATGAGGTAATTATGGATTATATCTTAATGCTGGTGACTGTACACACCAATCCTCTGTCCATGCAAGGGTGTAATTTTACATTGTATTGGTTAACTGTTACGACAAATTGAGAAATATCTTATTGGCAAACTATCACGACCGAGTAGAACTTCATTCGTTCTTGAGTTACAGGCGACTAAAATATTAATACCAACTGAACATCATCAGGTGACTTAACATGAAAATAAAACTTGTAATGATTTGTATTGTATGTGTTTCTAGTTAAGTAGGTACTTCTACGGAGCATGAGCTGACCATGGTCCGATTTGCTATTGATCGGTATTTTACGACGTGCATCGAAGTTCTGCTTTTAAAGCTATGCTACGACGTGGTCTGCAGGCTTCATTCTGTCATTGAAAAGACTATCAAAAGTTCACTGACAAAGAATTCGGCTCCAAAAACAAAGCGTTATCCTGGCTGGAATTTACTTCGGACGAAACGAATAAAACAATTCCATCTTCATCCAACCATGACGCTGCCAAGGTAAATCAAAGTTTTCACTGTACCGTGACATTAACTTTGGCTATAAACGTTTTTATTTAGATGTTGTTAAGCAAAAATGTTCTACTACGTATCAATTTGTGCTGGTTACGTTTTAGTTCTATTCCATTGTAAGTAATAAGTATTTATTGGAATTATTAGATGTGTGGTTGCTGGGTTAGAATAGTGCCACTCCATGTCTTCCCGTGGAAGTCGTAAGAGGCGACTAAGGCATTAAGGGTTTGTATTACTGATAGGTACTTGCAATAATACACTTGTAAACTTCTTGGCCTGATTGTGCAAAATGTGGTTTCATAATCATCTAAAAGATTTTTTAAAGTTCTTGGTATTTCTTATTTGTAGCTCTGCCTACCCCGCTCTGGGAATGAAGGCGTGATGTTATGTTTGTTGAATTATTTACTGTGAAGTCATTTAATGAGATTTTTGATTCAAAGTCTAACGACCGGTAACAGAAATCATGAGCCATGGTTTTTATTTGGTCCATTGGTTGAGTGGTAGAGAATGCCTAAAGTCATTATAATCCGTTTTTTGTACATACTTTGTGTGTATTAAATGAATAAATAAAGGTCATAAGTGAAAGTATGCGACGCATTTACTGCCTGAGACGCATTAGCGTTTCCTTTTTGAACCCCTAGCACAATATGAGGGGGGTGTCATAACTTTAACGCGTGTATCTGTGTGTATGTGCACCTTTGTGTTACTTTATAACATTATTTTTGTCTCAACAGTAACAAGTGGTCAGCGTAGGATAATAGATGGACAAAAAGTCGAGGGTAAAAGCTATGTGGTAAGTGCTAACTACTGAAGTGTTTAGTTTAGACGATGTATGAAATAATTGTGTTTTTTTTTTCACAATGTAATAAGCAAGCCTTATCCCCTTATTTATTACACACATAAAACGTATTTTACTTAAAGTATTCTTTGTCCCTTTCTGTCAAATTCAAATACCATAGTGACAAATAAGGACAAAGCATATCTCAAGCACACTTAAGCTATAGCGTTTATGAATAAGGGCCCGTTGTTAGATATCAGTAGTTAAAATAACTAATTGTTAAAAATCGTGAAATCTCTAAATCTCTTTATTTAAATCTGAAGGAAATGTGTGTAATTTTCGAATTTAAACAATTTGTTGACATAACTAGTGATCAAACAACGGGCCCTAAGTCAGCAATAAATTTGAGACAAACTTTTGTGGCAGATTGTACTTATTTAAACAGTCATCATCTGTTTATCCAGATTAAACTAATGTATTCCAATCTCAAAACATCCACTTTCCTCCTCCATAATCAGAATAACTCCTAGATATAGTTGCTTTATTTCACAAAGGCGGGTGAGCTATACTTGTGGTAATGCGTATCCTCGCGCTCTTGTGTGCGTAGCGTTAACAAGCATATGTATGTATGTATGTAAATTCTTTATTGCACATTAAACCAATTACAAAAAATACGTACACAAACTTAAGAACCATTTTTTTCAATCAGGGCTGTTTGTAATTTGGCCACTGCCACTTGCGATCATTTGACGAACCTAAAAATAAACAAAATATTAATATATAACATAACACGAGCGAGTAAGTGTGATAGCGATAAGCCAGACATGTGCTTACTATGCGAAATATGTTTGTTACTGTCAAAATCAGAATGTTATTCAACATTAATAAATATTGTTAGTCTGATTGTGCAAAATGATTACAGAACTATTAACAAGTGTTTTTAGAGTTGGTGGTAATTCTGTAGTTCTGCCACTCTGGGAAAGAAGGCGTAACGTTACGTATTTATGTATGTACCTAATAAATATTATATATCCTCTCTATATTTTGAAATAAAAACAATAATCAAATGTTTTTTTTATTTATTGTGATAGTAACAATGTTTTTCATAGTAAACAATCCATGTTTTTTCCATATTTGTCCTTAGTAACGACTGCCGTCTTGATGAAAATTTCCACTTTAAATTACTGCCTAAGCTTTCTCTCTATATCCGCTGTGGTCAACGGGACATTCTTCAAATATATAAAATGTTTCAAATTCGTTTTCTGATTCATGAACAATAATGTGATTTAGTCTCCTTTTATAACACTGTGACTAAAAGACACTAAACTTATTTCACTGGACATCTTATTTATCGATTTCAAATCCCTAGAACGAACCCCGAATTAGCACACGGACGGCAATAACCAGCGGTAGTTGCACACTTTAGAACCTTGTAGCTATAACGCCTTTAACATATTAGCTATCAGTTCAAAGATGATGTTAAAGTGATAAAGCACTAGAGTGCGCATCTACTTATATACATCTTGCATTTAGGCGTATTTTGTCAAAGCTGAGAATTCCCAACAAGAATACGACGCATGGCTGTGTGGGGGGGCCATAGTGACCCCCATCTACATTGTGACGTCAGCGGCTTGCGTTGAAGACGTGCAGTTCATGTATGCCATCGCTGGCTATAAGAAGTACGTCAAATCTGAAGACTTGAACACAGACGAATGCACAAAACGCAAAAAGAAGAAAGTTATATTTGTATGCACGCCGAAAGGTAAGACTTTACAAAGAGATCTCATTAAAACATAAATGTAATAATAATTCACAATTCTTTATTCAGTAAGGGTTATACACAATCATTCGGGTTAAGTACATAATTACATATTGTTTTTATAAAAACGAATCTTAGAAATAATAATGTCAATAATTACAAAATAAATAAAAAAAAACAATCATTAAAGCTAAATTAATAAATAATGTTAATAATTATAGGTCAATGTCATCAAGATATTCATTGACAGAATAGTAAGCCTTCTGAGTCAGCCACCCCTTAAGTTTATGTTCAAAACGAGGTGTAGACCTGCATCCCCTAATTTTGGCCGGGATTTTATTAAAAATTAGCGGACCCATGACAAGCAGCGACTTGTTGCACTTCTGCAGGCGTTGTCGAGTAGTGGCTAATAGCTGCTCCCTACGGTTACATTTCCGCTGCCCTATCTATTGTTTTTCCGGGAATTCTCCAGCGTTACGCCATACATATTTACCGACCTCGAATATGTATAAGCTCGGCACAAAAAGAAAAGAAAAGAAAAAGAGGTAGGTTGTAAAGAGGGCAAGATTGATTCAACAAGCAACGTGCTGCTTCAATAGTACCTACATTACTGCCTAGGCCCAGAAAGTAGGGGAAACTAACGGACTTTTTAGAAGTAATCAAACTATAATACTTACCAGTTGAGTAGCCTTAATTTTCTAGTAGAATATTATATCGAACTCGTAACTGGTGAAGCCTAGGTACCTATTTAAAGAGTTTTCTGAAAATAGTTTATGGAAGGCTTATAGGATAAAAACTGAAGAAGAAAAAGCCTCATTTTCTCTCTTTATCCATAGGTACTAATATTATAAATGCGACTTTGTCTGTCTGTCTGTTTGTTACGCTTTCACGGAAAAACTGCTTAACCAATTTTGATGAAATTTGGTATGGAGATAGTTTGAGTCTCGGGGAAGAACATAGGGTACTTTAAATCCCGAATAATTTGACGGCTCCTAAGGAAATAGCGATAAACGACATCTAAGCGGACGGAGTCGCGGGAAACAACTAGTATTACTAGTATTATATTTTTCTAAAAACTGCCCATGTATGTGCATCTTTATGCTGCAATTACACTGAGTCGTTCGCTGCATGCAATCAACGCATTTGGATAAATCCCCCTTCATTACCGAAACCCAAGAGTCTGATATTTAAATTATCAATT
Organism: Acleris holmiana; assembly: GCA_949316455.1. Lineage (NCBI taxonomy): Eukaryota > Metazoa > Arthropoda > Insecta > Lepidoptera > Tortricidae > Acleris > Acleris holmiana. The sequence goes on from OX438784.1 coordinate 6,797,077, forward strand.
TATCTCTATTCAATCCTTTTCATGTACGAAAAATCGTGTTACGTGTATTATACATACATTCGGCTATATTATATGGAACTTAATTGTCTAATTTCATCTCCAGCATATGAGTTTAGCTACCCCGCAATCGAGAAGTGGTCGAGAATCGACGTAGCGATTGCTAAAGTGGAGTCACCTTTTGATTTTAAAGACCAATCTTATTTGACCGTTTGCTCATACATCCCGAGCAAAATACCGATTAACTACGAGAAGAAATATCAGGAACCTGGGCAGGATTGCTTCGTGTTGGGTTGGGGACACCCGGCGAAGTGGAGGGCTGTAAGTTCTTTTTGTTTATACTTACTGATTTTGGCGCTTGAGTTTTACTCACTCTATCCTGAGCTCATTCCAGTGCCCAAGCGCTGTAGAACTCCTCGGTTTTGAGAGAGAATTCAGTTTACGCTGAGAGAAAGGGTAACTCATCACTTCATCGAATGTATCATTTAATGTATATTTTCATCAAATTTAATTTCATCGTACGCTATTTTCTGCTGAAACCATAATGTTTTCGGGGTATATTAAACATTAATAACGTAGGTTGGGTTAGAATACCCTGAAAACATAACGGTTTCAGCAGAAAATAGCGTTCGTTGAAATTAAATTCGATGAAAGGTGTTTCGATGAAATGGTAGACACCCGGGAGAAAGAGACAGAGCCGTGTAACTGCTACTACTCCATCCCTTCAATGATGTAAGGTATTATTAATTATGGCTCTAGTTTTTTCAACCCGCCCTCTACTTACTGCAAAAGTGAATTAAATGCATGGATTGAAAACACTGTAATTGCATCACCAATCGGGCTTAAACACTCGTAAATTCGTTACACATTCACCCAAAAACCAAATTCAACGAATATTAATTAATTTGTTGGAAAAGTTTACTTCAACTGAAAATTTTGGACCCGCTCCAAATTACTTGGACAGGTCTAAAATGAACCAACAACTTTAACAGTTGACAAAGTTAATTAATGTTCAGTATGTTCTCCCAGTTTCTTTACAGTTTTCGCATTCGCATCTGCAGTTTATTTGTCGCTTGTTTCTTAGGATTATTTAGGATATTTCATGTATGCTTAGGATCTTTCAAGTCAATGTCGAGGTAATTTATGCCTCATCCATAAATAAAATGTAACCTATAACTACGCCATGCCATGCTATTGCTGAGCCATGTCATGGTAACCCACTGAAGCACATAGTGAACCCTTATAGCAGTTTCTAGGGCAATTTTTTTTTATGGCAATTAAATGGTTATCGTACTCACATCCATTACACACATTTTTAACTTTATTTTATTATGATCCGGACCGAAATATATTTGTCCATAATCGAACCCGAGACCGCTAGCTTCGTACGCACTAGTAACTAGGCTAAACGCAACGCCAAAGAAATATAGAAAAACATCAGAGTATTTCGCAAGTTTCTAACAACTTTTGTAACAAAGGTACTTGTTTATAGATCGATGACACAACTGACTACAACCAGGATGAGCTCCGCGGCACTTCCGTGCGTATTCAAAACAAGGAACAATGCAAGAAAGATTACGGTCCCAAATATCCCATGCTGCTGAAGATTATCGACTCTTACATGATCTGCACCATGACTGAAGGGAACATTGACGTGCGAGGGGACCTGATCAAGAGGACTAATGTTGACGACCTGAAGGACGGATGTAGTGATAGCGGATACCTTAGGGGTAGCAAAGTGGTAAGCGTTTCCTGACTTGACTTCTTTTAACATTTAGTTTGGCGAGTGGGATTACAAGAGGTGGGCTTTTTTTCAAGTGAGACGAAATGCTTAATAAGCAAGTTGCTACATAATCCATTTGCATCTAAGATAAAATGACACTAACCCACTTTTTGCTACACTTTTATTTACCAATGTGTAAAATTTGAATTCTAACCAATGATGTTGTTATTACGTAAATGTTACTGCCGCGCCCAAGTTGAAAATTCACAAAAGACCCAAATAACCACTCGCTCTGTTTACACCAAACGAGTCGGCGATAGCTATCTGAACATCATTCATTAGGGATACAATAGAACGTATTGTATAATTTGTATATTTTCACACAGGAGGGAAATATATGTACTCTGTAATATCACTGATTCTAAAACACTCTTACCTCATAGTGTGACGACTACGAAAGCGCAGCAAGAATGGGAAAACCTATTAACGAAACTCCAAAGAATAAACAGAGAAGATTAAATCAACCTCAATTAGATGACTATGAGCAGGCAAGGTTTACAAGAAGAAACGGCATCTGTCAGGTGATTATGCTGATTACCGATAAATCATAATTGTAGTCTATCTGGCAGTGCTTAAAAAACGTATACGCTATATCGCTATGTTTTGTCTTATTTACTCTTGCTTTGTTAAGAACGTTAAAGCAAGAACGAAGCGTTCTGAATCAATGTTTTTGGTAGTTTTGAATTTAGAAGTTATCAACGTAGTTCAGTTTTATGAATTTCTAAATTCAAAAGAAGTGAACAACTTGTGTCTCTTCAGTGGTTAGGGGGCGAGATGCAAACGCTGTTAACGTTTCTGTTTTCTATGGACTCGAAAAGTTTTCTATGGACCCTATCAGTCATAGGGGGCCCGAGCCAAGATGCAAACGCTCCTAACGTTTTTCTTTTCTATCGCTCAAAATGTATGGGATGACATTCTCGTGCGTTTCGATAAACCGCGTGGTTGACTGTCATCCCATACATTTTGAGCGATAGAAAAGAAAAACGTTAGGAGCGTTTGCATTTTGGCTAGGGCCCCAGTTTACGCCTTTACACTCGGTCGATTTTCGAAAATCGCTTACTTGGCGCTATGCATTTTGATTAGGGCCTCTGGAGAGAAGAGCGTTATCGTTATCGAGAATGCATAGAATTAGCGTTAGCTGAAAGGTTTCACGACAAGAGATGTTACTTAGACTCCAACTCAAGACCGATGTTACTCCACTTTATAACCGACTTTTACTTAAGTTTTTTGGATAAAGAATAAGCCTTGCATAGGCAATGCTGCCTGTCTCTTGGGCACTATTAGCAGCGACAGCAATTTGACCCTCATTTTTTTTATTAATTTACCGTGTATAACACTTGTATTATGAACATAACCAGTAGTTATATTAGCTTGTTTTTGAAAAGATTTTTTATTCAGAACGATCACGGCGGCCCCCTTGTGACCTGGGTGGGGGCGCACGAGGTCCTCATTGGCATCGCGTCGGTGTTCCGGATCAACGGCACGTCCGACTGCATCGGGCCGTACCTGTTCACCAGCACGTGGTGCAACAGTGCCTTCCTCAACTGCATCGTGTAAATCTAAAAGACATCATCATTCGCTTCATTGGCTTCGGAGGCAGAGTCACTCCCAACTAGGACGACACGTTGGCCTAGTTGGGAGTGACTCTGCCTCCGAAGCCAGCGGTCCTGGGTTCAAATCCCGGTAAGGGCAGATATTTGTGTGATGAGCGCGAATATTTGTTCCTGAGTCTTGGATGTTTTCTATATATATTTAAATATATATTTCTCTATTTGAGTATGTTTATCGCTGTCTAGTACCCATAGTACAAGCCTAAAGCTTAGTTTGGGACTAGGTCAATTTGTGTGAGATTGTCCCCTGATATTTATTTATTTATTTATTCATCATCAATTTAAGAGCCAGGCTTTTGTCGGAGTAATTACCACTTTTCTCTATTCTGTGCCAGCTTTTTCATCCCCTGGTACGATATTTGGTTAAAGTAAGTAAGCCTTGGTCTTCCTCTCCCTCTTTTTCCTTCGACTTTACCCTCCAAAATGTCCAAAAATAAACTGTCATGCCGCATCAACTGCTCCATCATCTTTCCTCATCTACATTTTATAGTTTTTAAATTAGGTCTTTTCTCGTTCACCATCTTCAAAATCTCGTCGTTGGTTTTCTTTTCCATCCTTCGCCAACACCAAATCTCAAACGTTTCCAAACTTTGTCTATCTCTCTGTATTTGTGTCCAAGTTTCGCTACCGTACAACGCGGTGCTCGATATGTAGATTAAACGTTTTTTAGCCTTTTTTGATATTTTAGCTCTTAACAGGAGCTTCTTCTTATCGAAGACTTTTTAGCCACGGCTATCCTCTGAATGATGTCTGCGGTGCATCTGGAGTCATTGCCAATTAAAAGACATACATAAACAAAAAATACAATGCTAATTCTAACACTTCATCCAAAACCCAAACTACGAACTTTCGTCCAAAATCCATAAACAACTTTAGCGATCTTTAATGACATTCAAATCGCTATTACGACCAATATTCTTGCTTCATACTCACTAAATATTAGCAGACAATCTGAAACAAATTGGTTTGGTATACGTCAACGATAAACTACTTATAAAAGTAAATGCTTAGATAACATACAAAACATCCAAGACTCGGTAAACTTGCGTGCTTCACACAGTAATATTTGCTCTGAATCGAATCCGGAAGCTGGTGGGCAGGGTCACTACTACTAGCGAACCTTTTAATCGCAAATGGCGCGGCTCACACGCTAACGTCAACAATACATGACCAACATTCAACTCGCAATTAATTCTTCTACCATGGAGTTAAGTTACTTATTTTATTTCCTAGACAGTTTGTTCCGTAACACAACACTTCATTTAGAGTGTGGCGGTCAAGAGGTTTATGTTATGTATGTGTTCTGTAGGGAAGAACCACATACTGGACGCAGATTGTGCGACCTACCACCAGAGAAGCTAGGCTACACACTGATGACGAGAGACGTCTCCTGGGCCGAACATCCTGATGGGTATCTTTATTTTTAGTACTACTAACAGTTAACGCTTAAGATCAATTGATGTCCTTTTCAATTTGAAGACGAAGTACTTACTAGCAAAAGTTACGCTACGCGCTCGTTGTAGACGTAAGGAATTTGGTGTTTACTTGGTCAAGCTGCTTTGACGAATATAGCTGCGACCAAATGATAAAAATGTAGTACGCGCGCGAGTTCATGTCCACCCTGAGGAATGCGGTTAGTCACATCAACATGTCAAGAACCGTACTAGACTGTGGACGAATGTGGCGAGGCGGGTGAAGGCGGGGGAGTTGCTGCCGCGCTTCGCTTTAGTTCTTCATGGACATGAATTCGCGCGCGTACTGTAGGTTCGTCATCATTATGATGGACTGGTGGACATTGCGACCAAAGATTCGGTTTTACAGTTTTCACATCCATCCAACTTAGGCTCGGTGATAATTTTTCGACGAACTGCAAAGCTACTTGGATATTCTTCAAAATAATTGTACCTAGTTAAGGGCTAACATTAATAAACTGTAACGTTCACATGTAAGTAACGAAAATAAGTCGTACATTATAAAATTAGTTTTCGTGACTATAGTAAAAGTGACCGTTTCTTAACTTTAGTCCTTAACTAATTTTCTTTCTTAAAACTACCCAGTTACATACTGACTATATATTTAGTTCATGAAGACGGTTTTGCTGTCAGTGTTTTCAGGCGTGCACATGCACATTGTGTTACTGTGCGTAGCCTCGAGAGCACTTGGTCACTGTCTTTATACACACAAAGTTTGCCTGCGGTTATCTGTACACGTCACTGCTGCACTACAAAAAACAGAGCCAAACTGACTTCGTGAAATAGAATATCTGTAATAAGATTAATCCGTTTCCACCTTATCATTTTCAAAAATGTATACGGTTTACGGAAGCTGCCGAACGGTCGCGTTGAGCACTTAAGTCGATAGCAAAGTGCATACAGGTTCCGTATTCAAAGTTTGGTAACCCTAAAAACTGTTTCGCCATGTCTGTCCGTCCATCTGCCGTGCTTAGTTCTAGAAAGCTGATATTTAGCATGAATACGAGTATACACATATTAGTCACGCCGACAAAGTGAGTCATGGTCTTTTTTCTAGACCCGCTGCTAATGAACGAGGAGCCGCTGCTGGTTACGAAATGGATCAAAGACCCGCTGCTTATGAAATGAACCAAAGACCCGCTGGTTACAAAATGGCACAAGGATCAGCTGGTTACGGAATGATATATAAACCCGGGTCTAGAGACCTGGTACATAGACCAGTTGGTAAAGAATTTATACAAGTTAGACCACAGTTACCACTATATTCTAGAGAGACATGAGCAATTTTAAATCGTAATGTGATAAACACTATGTTATAGGTAGCTAGGTAAATAGGTAGGTGTGTCTCCTCTGGGAAGGAATTATTTTTCTGATTAGCTTTTGATTTATTTTTCAATGTTAACTTATAGCTAGTGATCTGTTAGTCGGGAGCTTGATTAACTGAAATGATCAAAAAATGGCTGTATTAAATATGTACAGTCAGCAGCAGAAGCAGCTACGCAATCGAAGAACCCAATATAATCTGCACTCGTCTCTATTGCCAAGAGAATACGTCGTGTTTAATTCATTTCGAGCACGTTATTCTACTAAGCTACTTTTTATGCTAACTGTACATAAATATTTGTGTTAAATTCTGACATTTACTTCTAAAATACTTCCAAAATCTACATCATTATAAATTGGCGGTTTTATACATACATACATAACATTACGCCTTCATTCCCAGAGTGGGGTAGGCAGAGCTACAGAAATACCAACAAATCTAAAAAGACTTGTATATAATTCTATATCCACATTTTGCACAATCAGGTGAAGAAGTTTTATAGATAAGAACGAATATTAAGAACGATAATTTTCCATGTCAAAAATTAGTTATACATTTATAATACTGCCCTCATACAAGCAATAGGCGGTGTCAAATTCAATAACCGGAGTAGAGCACTTGCTACAGGAATTTTGTCTAAGATACTTACTACCTTTTGTTTAGTTAATTTCGGTGATGTAATGGAAACGTTACTGTTGTTAATTTTAGTCCTTGACTACTAAGACTTATTTTGAAAGGTGTCCAAGCTCTTGTTTTTCTTTTTTGGTTACTTTTAGACGCTTTATTATTGAGGATACTTGAACTTTAGGTAAATTACCCCCGGATCATCCGATCTCTACTGCCTTTGTACTTTTATTCGTGAAAACTTAATAACAAAAGTTGAATTAAACCTCCTCGGTGTAAAAGAATATTTTTATAAGTTTTGTAAGCTAATAATAAATATTTTGTCTGTTTTTGTTTTATTATCGACTTGAACATCGTAACATTTTAATGGTAATAATAAAAATATAATATGACTTTTTTAATTATTACATTTTATTTCACAAAAAAACGTTTGAATTCTGAATCGATTTAGATGTTTCGGTAAATTTCCAAGAAATCTTACACTATGCCGAATGAAATTGGATAAGAAAATAATTATTTTAAAATTAGTAGTCATTAGTAAAATTTTTTTATATTATTATTCAATAATGGCCACATAAATATTTGACATACTTGTATATCTATAACTAGTGGCAAAATAGCGCACCATTGTATTGTTTCTGTTTTCTTTTGTACAATGAAGTGTAAACATTTTCAACGCCTTACGTCAAATACAAATGCGTCACTCACACGCCAAATATTTATTAAAAGTTGTGCAAAATTTTACTTAGTCCATACAAAATAACGTCACTTTTAAACTGTATCTGTGACAACTATAAGTGTCGGTGGCGTTGTAGGCACGACAGCTCATGACTACTTAAGGAGTCGGCGTTCAAAGGGTTAACGAACATACAGGGTTTTACCCTTGTTTCACAGACACTTATTTCATACAACGTATCACTTCACAGAACTTTCATTTTATAAACGGCTTTTTATTTAATCTTTATTGCACAAAAACAAGTACAAATGGCGGACCTAATGCCTAATGGCATTCTCTACCAGTCGACCAAATAACCAATGAGAAATTTACATTATTTAGTGGGAGCACAGAAAAAGAAGACAGATAAAACTAGAAACTTAACATAACTATCCTACCTCGTATGTTCATAAGTTTTGAGACAAACTTTTTAGTTTATAAAATAAAGAAAATAATACTGGCACCTATTTTATATTCTTTTCAATTTTGAATTTGGAATGTTAGTGTGCTATTTGTATGTTTTGAAAATTCATTTCTTTTGTTTTTCTTGTGATGGAGGGAACGAAAGAATTGCGTGCGACTGTCATTTCACTACATATGGCGGGGAAAAAACCAATGGAAATTTTCCGTGACATAAAATGTTTTGGGGTAAGCCGCAACTTCGTATATTACACCATTAAACGCTACAAGGAGACTGATTCTTTGAAAGATCGACATAGGAGTGGTCGCCCGCGGTCTGTAAGGACGGCTGCTAACATCAAAATAATCAGAGAGCGACTTCGCCGAAATCCATGTCGCACCCAGAAAAAACTCGCTCTGCAGACTAAAATTTCGCGTATTTCAGTCAACAGAATATTGAAATACGATCTGAAAGTAAAGGCTTACAGCCGTAGAAAAGTTCATTTTCTAAATGATCGCCTTCGTAAATTACGTCGCGAACGTTGTCCGATGCTGCTTAAGAGACACGATGCGAAAAAGATACTCTTCACCGACGAAAAAATCTTTACGGTCGAAGAAAAGTTTAACCGGCAAAATAATAAAGTTTATGCCAAAAGCAGCAAAGATGTTCCTGCTACAGCACGAAATGTCTCGCGTGCCCATCATCCGGCGAGTGTGATGGTATGGTGGGGGGTTTCGTACGAAGGTGTCACTCCGCTCCATTTTTGCCAACAAGGTGTCAAGGTTAAAGCAAAAAATTATCAAAGTGACATTTTAGATACTGTAGTGAAACCCCTATCTAATACTTTATTTCACAACAAAGAATGGATTTTCCAGCAAGACTCAGCACCCGCACATAAGGCTAAAACGACTCAAGCTTGGTTAAGGGAAAATTTGCCGGGCTTCATCGCGGCGGAAGAATGGCCATCCTCCAGCCCTGATCTCAATCCACTGGACTATTCTTTGTGGACTGAATTGGAACTCAGGGCCTGCCAAAAGTCCCACCCAAACTTAGATTCTTTAAAGCGAGCCCTCATCAAAGCAGCGAAGGATATCCCACTGGAGAAGATTCGTGCCGCGATCGATGACTGGCCGGAACGACTAAAAGCTTGTATTAAAAATAGGGGTGGACATTTTGAATAGTAATTGCTTGTAGTTGTTAGTTAATGTCTAGTTACCATTATCTGTAAATTTTATAAATACAGCTTTATGCTTTAATTTTTTATGTAATATTTATTTCGTCTCAAAACTTATGAACACACGAGGTATCTATTGCTTATACTTATACTTTTTTTTGACGACACGGTGGCCTAGTTGGGAGTGACCCTGCCTCCGAATCCAGCGGTCCTGGGTTCAAATCCCGGTAAGGGCAGATATTTGTGTGATGAGCGCGAATATTTGTTCCTGAGTCTTGGATGTTTTCTATGTATTTTTAAGTATTTATTTCTCTATATAAGTACGTTTATCGTTGTCTAGTACCCATAGTACAAGCCTAGAGCTTAGTTTGGGACTAGGTCAATTTGTGTGAGATTGTCCCCTGATATTTTATTTTATTTTATTTATACTTAAATCTATTGCTTTTGTAGGCGCAGGAGTTCAGATTTTGTGATAGTCACAAGTCCAACCCAACCTAACCAACATTATTACCCCCTAACTAATAATAAACTTAGAATAAGCTTGGCATAGTTATACCAAGCTTTGTCCTTATCTGATGTCGCAATGACAGACAATGACGAAGCATGGTATAACGATTCCAAACTTATTCAACGTTTATTAGTAAGTGGGTTAATGTTTAAGATAACCTGAAAAAAAACAGGGCTTCAGCAGAAAATAGCTTTCAATGAAGTGAAATTCTGTTTAACGATAAGTTTTGTGAAATGAGTGTCGGTATAGCAACAGGACATCATACATGTATTTTAACTAATGACTGTACAACTAGTTTACCAACGGTATACTGGGTGATTTTGGGGTCATGATCCGGAATGGCCAAAAGTGAATAAGATGGTCATACTGAACAACTTTTCCGACGGGACCAACCACGAAGTCGCCAAAAAAAACCAGCTATTCCATACATTAACTCTCAATTAATTCACCGTTAATGTATGGAGCAGCTGTTTTTTTTTGCGATTCCGGATTATGACCCCAAAATCACCCAGTATATGCTATAGCAAGGTAAAAATTTGCAGTTAAATTGTTAGTTGATAATGTTGGTTGTTACATTTCGACACAAAGATAATCAGAAAAAAATACCTGCGATGTAGCCTGTAACTTTCTTTTCTGTATTTTTTTTCCAAACCAAAGCTGACCTAGACTTGGATCTTATTTTATTGAGTAAGCTTTATTTAATGCTAAGATAAGAAGTCACAAGATTACCTAATTAAACCTATGAAAGCAATACATAAATGAATTTAATTTTGTTTAGTCTTTGATTCTATGTAAGTATTACCGAAATTCACATAACCTTTATCGAAGAGCTCTGGTGATCTAATAAATAAAACAAAAGTATCGAGATTGATCCCTTCATTTTGTAATTTGATAGTTATTGGTGCGTTTTCCGGTTACAGTAATATAGAATGACCGTGGAAAAAAATGTTAGATTGGTATAGGGATAGCATACTGAAGAAATTTGGGGGATTCCTACCAGGGATTGTAAAACCGGTTTTATTTAATACCTACCTGTATTTACATTGTCAAATTATTACCGCTAAAAAATAATACCTATATTCGAATTAGAGGTATTATTGTCATTCCGCTTTTGTTTTTATCGCTATGTATTTACTATTAACAGTATTAAATACCTGTATTCAATACCGCTATTCATTGTACCTGATAAGTGAGATGTCAATTAGACTTTAATGAACTGTAATTTCAGACTTGTCTAAGGCAAGTATAAGTTTTTTGTAAGAGCACCGAAAACATTTACATATAAAAATAAACGAGAATATTGACACTGACAGGTATTACTGGTTATGGTTTTTAGGGGTAAAGTATCAAAAAGGGGTATTGTTGTCAATTGTCTGAACCGATAATAAACTTAAATACCGGTATTCATTATACCGCTAATCAGAGCTTTAGCGGTATAAAGAAAGTCAATTATAACCGGTAATACCTCATTTAAAACCGGTAGTCAGAATACCGGTAACGATCCCTGATTCCTACTATCTAGAAAAGCAATGATAATCAAATTAACTGGTGAACTATATCCATACGTGGTAACATAATTATAAACACTTGAGATTTTTCATACAATTGACTACACATGGGTTGAGAGACGAAGTCTGAGATACGCATCATACTTATGAACGGGTGCTGTTTGTGGGGTCCGGTCTCTTCATATGTAAGACTTTGTTGCTCAGTTAATTATTCTAGTTATGACTTTTGTCTTGTGCTATGGTTTCTTAATCTATAAACCAGACTTGCGATTGGTTATTATTATTAACTATGTCAACATAGGTCGAATTTAGCTCGAAAATACCCAAAACATTATTTTAAAGCGAGTCAAATATTATAGAGTCCAACGTTACGTGTGAATACAGTCACCATCAGCAATATTTTATCCAATTTAGCCCAATGTTAGATAGTTAATTATAGCTGGTGATTGTACAACTTAGTGTGGACTGCGTTGAGTCTAAATACGACTAACGTCAAGACATACATAATGATGTTATTTATAAAGCACGTATAAATGCGTTAACGAACTCACGGACGAGGGAAAACGACGCCTAAGTAAATACAAGCCTTAGCAGCGAGAGTGGGACAAAGAATACTGTCAACAAGTTTCGACGACGACGGTATATAACGCAACGCTGGCCCCGTCCGATAAGAAATACAAAGGCATTAAAGCCATTCAAGCTATATTTACAGAGTAAATTACACAAACCGTTAATTCAGAAGTCGATGGATTTTTACCGCCGACTTCGTAATGTTATGAGAAGGCAATGGGGTCTGAAATTTGGAATTTCCCCGCTGTAATAATACGGGTCGTTACATTTGATACTTTTAAAGAAATAATGAGGTTGAAAAACAAATATTTGGATGAAAGTTTTTTTTTTGGAGGTGAGGGTGTAAAGGGCAACATAGACTAACAGTCCGCTGGTCTGATTTAACCTTATGATTTCTTCTAACTGCAAGTGAAACTGATCTCGGCCGAACAATGCGACGCTTCAATGTCAAATTCGCTGTACAGTCGGCTTTATAAGTAGCTACACACTTTAGTACCTTGTCGCTTTAACGCCTTTGCCAGATTAGTGCCGCAGTTCAAACATGAATTGAATTGTGCGGAGTTCAGGGTCTCTTTTTTTTGCGATAAAACTATATTGCTTTTGACATGTCATCGTTTCGTCGAGGTTTTGATAGCTCAGTCTATATTTACTAGGTAGTAATGGCGGCCGAGTTAAAGACAATACGATGACGTGCCAAAAGCTAGCCCTAAAGCAATTGTAACTAAATTATGAGATTATTTTTAATCAAAAATCAATCATCATAGCCTTTTTGTGCAGAATGTGGTTACACACGGCGTGATGTTATATATGTATTGTTAATCAAGATATTAAAATTGCTACAAAGATCTACTATTACACACATACCTACATAATATCACGCCTTCATTCCCAGAGTTGGGTAAGCAGAGCTACAGAAATACCAACAACTTTTAGATTTAATAATAATTCTGTAACCATATTTTGTACAAGTAGGCTAAGAAGTTTACCAGTGCATCATCTACAATTACGTCAATTACATTCATAACATCACGTCTTCAATCCCAGTGGGGTAGGCAGAGCTACAGAAATACCAACAACTCTAAAAAGTCTTCTTGATAATTCTGTAACCAGATTTTGCACAAACAGGCCAAGAGGTTTATCAGTGTAGTAGTGACAGGTTGCAAGCCCATCGCTTAACAGTACTAGCTCCCTTAGTCGCCCCTTGCGACATCAACGGGAAGACATGGAGTGGCACTATTCTAACCTGGCAACCACACGGGGGAACATCTACATTTATTGTTGAAAAATCTCGTGAATAGTCGGGAGCATCGATAAATTGTATTTTAAACAGTTCTACAGTGAGCACTTTCAGTATGCAATTTCGAGCAAACTTCGATCCAAATCCATCTCGAACTAACTTCAGCGGAATATTTCTGAATGGTTGCGACTCGCAAGAGCTATACAAATGCAATCAGCGGGAGCTCCAACCACTAGATATGCAGGTCTTGAATATTTCATGAGGTAACTGTTGCAAGTTGGAGCACAATGGTTACTGTTTACGTGGGTTTATATCTGTTAACATTGTGATTTGTACCTATAAGTTCAAGAGGTAAGATAATTATTTCGAACTCCCGATTTGAATTGATTTGATGTTTAACGTGTTTGTATCTGTATGAGCTAATAGATGGACCGATTTAGATGCAGTTTTTATAGAAGGAAAAGAAATAAAGAATGAGAAACATTTATTCGTAATAATAACACTTGTCTTTTCCTATGTGTTATACATCAAATAACAGGAAAAGACAGCAAAAAAGTGATATTTGTCACGGGGGCGCAACTCAGCATGTGCAGGCAGAAAAAAACACTTGGTTGCTTCTAACAACACTGTGATTGTTGTGCATAAGTACGCGTCTTGATTCCATACGAGCCTGACAAGACGCTAGACACATGTCATCAACTAAGACGTTAGTTGAATCACTAAACAACTTGCTGCTATCACTATCAGCTTTCAATATCTTAACTATTGTATTAAGTTTATGTCAACTAAGAGAAAATCTCTCTTGGTTGGCTTTAATTTTTTGAGTGTAGGGTTCCGTTGTCTAAAAACCACATCCGATGTCCGTCCATCCGTCCGCAGCTTATTTAGAGCTTAGAGGCTCTTAGTACTAGAAAGATGTTATTTGGCATGAATATACATATTAGTCGTGTGAGTGCACCCCAAACCAAACTATAAAAACTAAATAACGACTAATTAGAAAAGCTTAAATGTAAAGTGTTTATATCTACTAGAAATTATGTAAGACAGCACCAAATAACTTTAAGTAGACAATTAGTTCATACTTCTCGTTGTTTGAGATAGATTTTTGTGTTTGTAGTACTTAACGGCTTCGGGACCGTACACTGAGCATGTTCCGACATGCTCTTGCCCGGTTTTATTTTTTAATAGAAAGCTAGTTTAAGAGGTCATTTGAATAATTTCAGTATAACAGCAAATTTTTAATTGACACTGGTTCCCGTTTATCATATTTATTTGACACATTAGTTCTGGTCCCAGACTAGTCCTAGTCCGGTCCTAGTCCTAGACTCGGCGTGGTAACCCCACTGGTTTCTCCTCAATATCGCCTTAGTATCTTAATGAAATGATGCGGAAAATTTTAGTGCATCATTTTGATCCGTCCTAATAATATTAAAAACGCAAAAGTTTGTATGGATGTGTAGATGTTTTTTTGTTTATGATAAGGGGAAGGCACACGAGCAAACAGGCCGCCTGATGGTAAGTGGAATCTGAGACCCATAGACATTTGAATTCTCAAGAGACCCATAGACATTTGAATTCTCAAGACTATAAATCCTAAGACCTCAAATGCGTTGCCAACACTGAGGACTAAGATGGAATGCCTCTATGCTAGTAATTTCACCGGTTGTCTTATCCCCACACCGGAACACAACAATGCAAACACTGTTGCTTAGCGGGTGGTTAATGAATAAGATGGTGGTAGCGATCCGGACGGACCCTGCACAGACCTTGTTACTCTTTCACGCTGCGACGGCTAGACGGATTTAGATAAAATTCGAAATGGAGATAGCTTATACCTTGGATTAACACATAGACTACTTACTATCCCGGAAAAATTAAAAGTGTCCTGGGGAATAATTGAAATCTACATCGACGAATTCGCGGCCAAAAGCTAGTAGGTACATAATAAACAAAGCATTTCCGACTAATAAGTAAGTATGTAATAAATAAGAAATGAATAACCAAGTAAATTTAATGTCAATCAATTTATCTTGGTCAATCGATCAGTAAATCTTTGAGATACAATCCAAATAGATGTTACCTTTTACTAACGGCAACGGGTGGACCCTTTTTATCCCTTGAAAAATAATGATTTCCCCCGGGAGAGTTGAAAATTCGCGGTCATCCGCGGATTATCTATCAACAGCGCAGAGCAACGCGACGCGAGATTTTGCCCACATCATTGTGTCAGTTTTAAAAACAATGAACTTTTATAAACATAAAACCGGGCCAGAGCATGTCGGAACATGCTCACCCTATTCTCTTAACACAGCGCTGCGTCGAACCCAAAGATGAACCTTTATCCGGCAAGTTTAAGTAGTCCCGTCGGAGCGTACAAAACACATTTTAGCGCCTGCCTTCTCAATTACGCAGCAGAGCTCGGTCTCCCAGAAGAGCTTTCCGTTCATCTTTGCTAAGTGTTAAGAGAATCACCCCCTGAGCATGGTCCGACATTCTCTAGCGATTCGACATGTTCCGAAGCCGTTACTATAAGCACAAAACACAATTTATCATCGAGCAAAAAACGGCAAAAAAATCACGTTTGTTGTATGGGAGCCCCACTTAAATATTTATTTTATTCTGTTTTTAGTATTTATTGATATAGCGGCAACAGAAATACATTATCTGTGAAAATTTCAGTTGTCCATCTATCGCGGTTCATGAGATAAACCCCGGTGACAGACAGACGCGAACAAAAATCAGCTGTTCCATACACTTCGGCTGTTTAGCTCTTGGTTAAAGTTTGTATGGAACAGCTGTTTTTTTTCGCGATTTGGATGTTGGTCCTATAATAAAAGTTGATTAGTATGGCCTACTGAGTTAGTGCCTGAAGTTTGTACCTACAATCCTCTGCTGAACACCCTGTATAGATAATTTATGTCTAACCTTCGGTTTCACTTTCATTGCGTTTGACATCACTACATAGTATAAAACAGAGTCGCTTTTTCTGTCCCTATATCCCTATGTATGCTTAAATCTTTAAAACTACGCAACGGATTTTGATGCGGTTTTTTTTAATAGATAGAGTGATTGAAGAGAAAGGTTTATATGTATAATACTTTAATCCGGAGCGAAGCGAGGGCGGGTCGCTAGTTGATATTTATAAAGTAATGCGCGTTCCTTTAATTTAAACCGCGAATAGATTTTATCACTACAAAAAATGTAACACTTCCCACGTATGGTCTTATAAGCTGACCACTTTAGTGCTTTGTCAGTTTAACGTCATGTTTCAACTGCTGCCCTAATCTGTCTAAGAAGTTAAAGCGACGAGGTAAAAAAGTGTTCAGCTACTTATAAGGCCCACTGTACAAAATGTGCCAAATTTAAACCTTAAGTATCCCCGGTTGAACGAAAACAATCCGTCTTTTATAAATACCCGGTTGATTATGTAGTCAACAAATTGGCTCAGGCCTGAAATATGCGTTTTCCTAAAATGTATTTTTCCCAAAATGTTTGTTTTCCATAATGTCAGCACGACTTTTGCATAATGTCAGCTCCTCAAAATGTTATCTTCTTATAATGTCTCTCTCCAAGAATGTCAGTTTTCATATAATGTTCGCTTTTCAGAAAGTGTTTATTCTCAAAATGTCTGCAACCTCAAGATATCTGCCTTCTTACAATTTTTGCATTCCAGAAAAGTCTTATTCCCAAAATGTCTGCAATCATGAACGCCACATTTACAATCTTTTCCTTTTTGGTTTTGCAACAACAGGAAAGAGGACATTTAAAAAAAAAATATTATAATAATAACAGTAATTATAGATATTTATGAAATAGTAAGTACGCCAAGAAATTAACCCTTTCAATTTAGAACATTGATTTGAAATAAAGCAGACATTATAGGAAATCAAACATAATAAGACGATAGCCTATATACAAAAGTGAACATAACGGAAAAGTAAAACTTATGGTAATGCTACTGAGACTGTATACATTTTAAATACCAGTCATTTTGAGAAACCTGACAAAATAGAAGTGCTAACATTGTGAGAACGCAGACCTTTTGACAATTGTACATTTCAGGAAAACGCATATTTCAGGCCTTAGCCAACAAATTATTTAAAGAAGTCTTAAAACAATGCACCCAACTTGAACAACGTGCAAATGCATAAATTGTAAGTTTTTAATCCTCCCACGGTCTAGTCGCGGCGAATAGATTTAATGTAGAAACTAACGTTTTCGGACTTAGACTTAGGATTTCAAAGTTTGGGACTCTATTAAACAAAATTTTAGCAGTAGATTTTTTAAAATGTGTATATTTTTTATTGAATGCATAATCCTTACTAATATTATAAATGTGAAAGCGTGAATGTTTGTTACGCTTTCACGCAAAAACTACTTGACGAATCATCATGAAACTTTGTACACTTAATCTGGGAGAAGTAACATAGGATACTTTTTATAAAACAAAAATATATTTTTTACAAAAATAAAAAAAAGCCGGGCCGCTGGCGGGTCGCTAGTAATATTATAAAAGTAACTCTGCCTGTTTCTCTGTTTGTTACGCTTACACGGATAAACTGCTGACCCGATTTAGATGAAATTTGGTATGGAGATAGTTTGAAACTCGGAAAAGGACATAGAGAACTTTTATCCCAAAATGTTGGATGGTTCCTGAGGGAATAGCGATAAACGAGTTCTATACTGACGGAGTCACGGAAAACCACTAATTTATTATTAGAAAATGTACAAAGGTAGATCAATACAATGAGAAAAAAACCGAGCAAGAACAGTGTTAGGATTACGAAGCCGATAAGTACTAAAAACATATACATCAACAAGTAATTACTAATTTTCTACTTTAAGTCCTTTGGTGCCGTCTTAGATGATTTTAGTGGGTATAAACACTTTAATCGCCTGTACCTCAAGAACCGATGATGTCTACTTAGTCATGACAGTTTCTCTTTTAAATTCGTTACTTATATGCGTTTTCATATAAAATAATTTTCAGATTTTTAGTATTTGTAGTTTTGGCTGTAGGGGCGGGGGTTACTCTCGACTCTAACAAAAATTTGCGCATTAAAGCTTAATATTTCATAAACAGATCCCTTGATCGAAAAATGATTTCACAAACCCACAATATTTTTGAATGACTTATCCAATGATACCCCACACGATGGGGTAGATGGAAAAATACATCCCCACAATACGTGAAGGGAAGGCACTCTAAAAAAAAATTGTTTTACATTTTATTGTACAATGTATACTCATGCCAAATTACAGCTTTCTAGTACTAAGAGTCTCTGTGCTAGGCTGCGGACGAAAGGACGGACATGGCGAAACTATAAGGGTTCCTAGTTTGACTACAAAACCCTAAAAAACGTGTGCGTTGTAATGGATTGCTGCATACATAATTACAGTTATACATTTACATGCCTTCGCGTGTGTTTGTGTGTGATACGTGTAAGAGCATGTGTGCAAACGTGCGTGTAAGTTAGCATATCTTTGTTATCGACGTTAAATAACGCTCATGGTCCTCATGAACATTAACCTCTTGTCGCCCACCATACTAAAAACAGGGTGATTTGAATTTTAATCTAACCACAAGAAGATAAAGTTAAATAACCATTACTCTTAAATGCCACTTTCAACTTTGAAACAAATAAAAAGGAACTTTATAGCTACTAAAATAAAGTTCAAACTAAATTGGCTTGAGTATGGCCCTCCTATAGCACACTGGGATGAAACTGTTGCTAAGTTTTTAGTGTTTACTTTATATATGTATACATATGAATCAACCTAGTTTTACGCTGGTTTTAAAAGTTCTCCCTCATGTCATGACCACGTCATACGTAACCCCTTTAGTTTGCACTATGCCTAATGGAAACTTTGTGAGACTGGCAACTAGCTGCTGTAGTTTACATTTTGTAACCACAGGCAAGGAATAAAAATAAAGTTCAGCCTTAGCGACGTTATCGTTAATTAAAAGCAAAAAATATGGTAATTTAATTATGGTAATATAACCCTTCAGTCGGCAAGACCACTATAAAGTTAGTTTAAACTTACGGACACTTTTACACGTCAAAATTCTATTAGCGCTTCCCAAGAGGAGACCACTGCTGAGAAGAAACGCCGCAAGAAACTCAACAGTCAGTCATTTTAAAAACGTTGCTTATGACAATGATAATACTCAACCAAGCATTCTATAAAATAAAAATATCATGAGTAGTTAAGCAGGAAAACGTGCCAAAACTAAGAATCATCACAAGAGCAAATAAACCAAAAAAATATGTACATACATACATACATAACATCACGCCTTCATTCCCAGAGTGGGGTAGGCAGAGCTACAGAAATACCAACAACTCCAAAAAGACCCGTTGATAATTCTGTAACCACATTTTGCACAGGTGGGCTAAGATGTTTACCGGAGTATTAGTGACAGGTTGCAAGCCCATCGCCTAAAAGTACTACAAGCCCTTATTCCCATAGTCGCCTCTTACGACATCCACGGGAAGACATGGAGTGGCACTATTCTAACCCGGCAACCACACGGACAGACAATATGTACATAATTATTATATATTCACCTAATGACGGTGCCCGAAAACTACATTAAATAAAGATTCGAGACGCTCTCCTACAGAAACCGTGTCTACTACATAAAATACAATTTTTACATGATTTTATGACCAAGATCTTTAGGTAGGTCAGTCAAATTTTCAAACCGTTATTATGTACTTGACGCAAAATATTTTCATTTCGGTTCCGTTCCCATAAACCAGTATTTTTTACCAATTTTTGGAGGAACCTTTATATAAAGTTCTTTTCGAAATAACCGGTTTCGAGCTATACAAAACTGGGTAATCTAGACACACGTCACGCACGATACACAAGCGACAAAACTTTTGGTTTCTTGACTCGCCACTCTTTGATTAAACCGGTTAATTGAGGTTGAAATAAAGTTCTCAATACGTTCGCGTTCCTTAGAAAAATTTGGAGCATATTCGAAATAAACCGATGTTAACCGGGATTTTATAATATAAACCGGTTCCGAGCCCTGAGGTAGGTATCTGGTTTAGGTAATGCATGTTTATCTGTTAGATAACGATTGCCTGTATTTTTTATTTTTTGTGTAACTATTCGTGTTAAAGCAACAAAATATGTAGCCAAATGTTTTATTAAACGAAGTACTTAGTACCAAACGCCCTACCAAAACAAGCCACACTAGCCAAAAACGAATTAAGTCGTGATTTCTTAATTAAAACCATTTGTCACGTCTGCCTAATAAATACGGAGCGGCCGGGTCGCGTCAAAGCTGAAATATAGCCGTGACGGTGTCAAACCAGGCACGTCCAATTTAGACGATTAAAAAATGGCTGCGATGAAGAATGGCGGCGCTAGGTGCGGTCAGCTGATGTTAATTTAGCTGTTATATGTATAAACCCGATTTAAAAGTCCATTAGTTTATGAGTAAAGCCTTTGTCCAAGGCTTGGTCTGCGTAGAACTGATTTTTATTCCGTCCTTAGGAACTATCAAATCTTCTTGGATTTAAAAACAATCTAGCCCAGTGATAATGAACATTATACGGAAGAAATAAAAAAAATACAGGGCAGCTCATAAGCTATCGATTTAATCCCCATGTATGTTCAGCGATTTTTAGAACTTTCGGAGATATTAATCATTTTTATATAAACTATTGTAATTTTTCCTTGTTACTAAACCCCCTTAAGTTCACGTATTATTTTAATATTTTTTCAGTGGTTTCTTACATCGCTAGAAACATTATAAACTTAGGATGTTTTTAAAGCTACTTAGCCAATTTTTTATTCATGACAACTTTTTGTGTAATCACACAAAGTTACTTTCTCGATACTTAGTAAACCCGATATCCCCTTTCATATAGTGTGGGAAAAAAAGTTGTCAATCGATAGCTTATGAGCGGGCAGCTGATAGGGCATATCACCTATTTCCGACTTAACGTCAAGTTTTAGGACACCCTGTACATTATTTTTTTATTTCTTACGTTCATTTTTAGCCATGACAGGTGTACATTTTAAAAACTCACCTTCCATGCCTAGAACGGAGTTAAAAAATTTAAACAGGAGGTGCTAGTAAGTGTTGTATGGAAACAAGGTAGGTTGTATGTTACATTCATACATAACATCACGCTTTCATTCCCAGATGGGGGTAGGTAGAGTTACAGAAATATCCACAACTCTAAAAAAAACTTGTTGATAATCCTGTAACCACATTTTGCACATTTAGGCCAAGAAGGTACTAGTGTATTAGGGACAGGTTGCAAGCCCATCGCCCAATGGTACTGCAAGCCTTTATTCCGTTAAGGTAGGTTGTGTAGAGTTCTTTTCATTGCCATCAATGGCATCAATGGTTGACCGAGAATGCCTTAAGGAAATGCCTGGGTTCAAATCCCGGTAAGGGCAGATATTTGTGTGATTAGCGCGAATATTTGATCCTGACTCTTGGATGTTATCTATGTATTTAAGTATTTATTTCTCTATATAAGTATGTTTAATGTTGTCTAGTACCCATAGTACAAGTCTAGAGCTTAGTTTGGGACTAGGTCAATTTGTGTGAGATTGTCCCGTGATATTTATTTATTTATTTGTAAATAAATTAATAAAGGGGATTTCTATAATTTAAAAAAGTGTGTCTGGGTGATTTGCAGTGCAAGGTTTGATGTTAGCTGTATCCCACTGTTTAAAAAACTGCACTTTCTACCACTGACAACACTTACATAAACAGCGTATGTATTTCTGTTAAGGGGATTGTGAAGCGATGCTTAATTCGTGTAGCTGTCTAAAATATTCCATACAAATTTAGCTCTGGGCGATAGCGTTTCTCACTCCCTACATAAAATCCGATTTCCAGGATTTTTAAACATTTTGTATTTCTCATGAAAAACTAGATTTGTAACTTTTCGCTTTTTTAAATTTGGTTCTTTTTAATAAATATTATGAATAATTCATACATGTTCAAAAATCGTACAAATTGGACAACGTTTAAGGGGGAAAAACGTTATCGCATTTAATATGTTTTTTTTGATTCACAGTCCTATTATTATTTTGATTAAACGCTTGACATGTTAAATTGATTGAAATTCTGAATACAAAGGCATTGTAGCCAATAGAATTATTTGATTTGCAATTGCGCTCATAAAATGACATTTCGATATGTGTATGTGTGTGATATGTGTAACGGTTTTCGTACATGCTCATACACATATTGCATATTTTCGGATCCGGGTTCAATTCCGAATATTTGTTCCTCAGTTTTTGGACCCTTGGGTTAATTAAAACATGTTTGAACATTTTTAACCGCCTTTATTTTTCCTGGTCACAGTACAAAGACCAGCGTTCACAGACAGTTACAAATGGAGTGTATCAATTCTCATTACGAGAAGGCATCAATTCGACGGATGCGACGCCTTCGCTCACTAAACGGTTCTCATCAATTAGAATTTACTAGTAACAATTCTGTTTTAGTCATTCTTTGAGCCGGTTATTCTTTTGTGGAGCAAAAAAAATGGGAAAAACTGGTATGTTGTTATTAAAAGTCGTTTCAAAAAAGTTTGATGAAGATAGGTCTGGGTATAGCGGAGATTTCAACGTCACCTTTCGTCTCCATTATCAGACTAGCTCGATGGTGTCACATTATTGTATTGTCATGAAAATTACGTAGGTATACCAAATTTCAGCTTCATCGGTCCCCAGGAAGTTTCAAATCTTCCTTGTAAGATTTAACCGTTCGGGTTAAATAATATACATTGCAAGTTAATAAGAATCTTGTAAAATCCACATCTTAAAAACGCAACGCTTCATTTGTATTGGTCAAATTGTATCAAATGATATCTAGTCACATCAGGGGCTTTATTAATAGCGGTAAAATCTAATTGTTTTTGATAATGTTATCGTATCGTCAACGTTATGATAGCTCTTAATGTATGTACACAACAGTAATGGCGGCCGAGTTGAAAACAAACGATAATATGTCCAAAGCAATAATTATTTATTAATTTATTTACTTAATCTTCTTTACACAATACAATTGAAATATTGAAATATAATTATTTACTTTAAGCATTACATGTTTTCTTATTCTATAATCGTGCCAAACTACAGAGCAGTTTGTCGGCACTTACTCCTGGAATTAATTTAATCAATAACGCTCACATTTTTAATCTACGCACTAGTTAATTTAAATTTAGTTTGACATATAAAACTTTTTTAATTTAGACTTAAATACATTTGGCTTTATTCCGTCTAAATCATTAATGAGTTCGCTCGGTAGTTCATTAAATATTTGTGGAATCAAATAATTACTTATTCTACAACCATAATAATTAGTGAATTTAGGCAAAATATATGTTTTAACTTTTTTAGGTCGACTTGAGAAGCTCCGGAATTTTATTATATAGAATTTAATTTATTAAAATATTCAATGGCCAGCAAAAATTTTACCTTCCTATCAACAGGCATAATTTTACAAATCTCGAAAAGCTTTTCATAATCTTCGTTACATTGGTCTTTAATTTTTTTAGTAACTAGACATTTGAGGAATCTTATTTGCAATCGTTTTATTTCATTCATGTGAGTTGGAAACGACCTGCCGTAGCTACTCAAGCCGTAACTCAGTACAGGATCTACCAGTGCATGGTAAACACAAAAAAGCACTGACCTACTGACTGAATACTTAAGGTTATGAAATTGGGTAAGCAATGCTCGAAGTTTAGTGCACACTTGTTTTATGTGTGATTTCCAATTCATATCTTGATCAATAATTAATCCTAAGTATTTTATACTGGCAACTTGATCTATAGGCTGACATTTACAATTTAAAAACTGCTGGTGCAAGCATTCATACTTATGGCCCACTATACATATCGGCATATCTTTATTTTTACTCCTCGGTGATCTGATGTGCATATACTTAGTTTTGGCTACATTTAATATAATACCATTGTCATGTGACCAGCGCACCACGTTGTCAAAGTCATCCTGAATACATTGTTGCATGTGATTTGGGTTGGTCCCCGAAAACATAATGCACGTATCATCCGCATACATATACGTTATACATTTTTGCACTACGTTACTCACGCTATTTACATGCATTATGTATCCGATGGGCCCGTACACGGAGCCAGTAGGCACACCCAGTGTTACCTGTTTCTCGATGCCAACAACATTATCTATTTTAACTTTGATTTGCCTGTTAGATAAGTAAGCTTTAAACCATTGATGGAGAGGCCCTCGGACACCGCACTCCGACATGGCCTTCAAGAGTGTGTTATGATCTAAGGTTTCGAAGGCTTTTTTGAAATCTATAAAAAGAGCAACTATGTGTTGTTTTTTATCAAGTTCTATATTTACTTTATCTGTAAATTCTGTGAGTGCCGTGTGTGTGCCCCTTCCACACTGAAAGCCATGTTGGACCGGGTTGATGACATTAGTTTCCGATAAGAAATTTGACACCTGGTTAACAATCACTTTTTCTACCAATTTATTAATGCTAGACAAAATGGCTATCGGCCTATAGTTGGTATACTCCAGATGACTAGACTGTTTATACAGTGGTCTAACAATAGATATTTTTAAATTGTCTGGGTAACATTCATTTTGAATGCATAGATTAATAAAATAAGCTAACACTGGGCTAATTAAATTTTTAATTCCTTTAATATCCTTCATTCTTATTTTGTCAAAACCTGGAGATTTTTTATCATTCATTTTGTTTATTATTTTTTCTACGTCTAGTGAAGTAACCGTTCTGAATCTCATAGATCTATCTAATTCTTTTGTGTAGGTTGACCTGTCTAGAAACTTAATATCACAGTTGTGTTTTATATTCGTTATTTCCTGTGTAAATGTTTCTGCAAAATTGTTACAAATATTTTGAATATTTGTTGTTTGCCCTAAATATTTTGTAATTGTTTTATCAAGACTACATTTTTTTCTTCCCAACCAACCATTAACATTTTCCCAAATTTTTCTAATGTCTCCTTTACAATTTTAAATTTTATGCTTTTTAAATTTATTTTTAGTATTACTTATAAGCTTATTAGTTTTATTTCTCCACTTGGTGTATTCCAACCTAAGGCCGCTATTACGTGGGTCACTTTTCCAGTTTCTGAATAACTCGTCTCTTTTATCTAGCATTTTTGTCAAAGTTTTCGTCATCCACTCCTGCGATCTATCGTGTTTATTGACAACCGTTATGAGACTACTATTATAAACATCACTAAAAACTTTACAGATAACTGTATATAATTCATTAGGGCATTGAATGTCCATCAGTTGGCTCCACTCGTATTGGTTTAACTTATCAAACCTGTTTATTGCATAGCCTAGTTACAGTCAGCTGTTCGTCGCCGCGCACTGCGAGCAAACCCGAAAACACCGCACCGGTTAAATAATGATCCGATATTTTACACGTCAGTAAGAACGCTCGCACACTTTCACAATTAACTCGCACATACAAATGATCGATGCAGGTCTGCGTCAATTTGCCCCTTGTTATTTCTTCTCGTGTGAACTCGCGAATTCCGCATTGCAGCCCATATTTACATAGCAGGTCCTCGCACATCCTTGTAGTAGAACACATGCCCAGCCTACTCAAATCGATATTTATATCCCCTATATACAAAATATTCTTATGTTGTGGTATGTTTTTAAGTATTCCGTCCAATTCTCTAGGTAAATCATTTTTTGACACACAAATAAATGTATAAAGTACAAATGGCGGACTTAATGCCTACCTAAAGGCATTCTCTACTGGTCAACCACATGTTCAACAAAGAAAAAAACCGGTGCAATGAGAGAAATTAACAGTATTAAAAACTAAATTAAATCTAAATGGCTACTAAACATTTAAAATATATAATACATACATACATAACGTCACGCCTTTAGAGTGTAGGCAGAGCAACAGAATACAAACAACTCTAAACTTGTTGATAATTCTGTAACCACATTTTGCATAGTCAGGCTAAGATATTTACCAGTGTATTAGTGACAGGTTGCAAGCCCATGGCCTAACAGTACTACAAGCCTTTATTCCCTTAGTCGCCTCTTACGACATCCACGGGAAGACATGGAGTGGCACTATTCTAATGCGGGAACCAAACATATATATAAATAATATATAATTATGTTTGTAATTAATAATATATATAGTTATGGTACCTTAAGACCAATATTTATCATTAATCTTTTTATACTTAAATGAAAAATTGTAATGTAACTTTGACACTAGTTCTTCACGAAACAATACAGGAATAGATCCGGCGGCGTTTGACAAATACGCGACCCGAGGGAGACGCTTGTCAATTAAATCACTTGTTACTAATTTAATTAAAGCTTTACGCGTTTAATTAAAGCGTACGAAGCCGGTGGCGTCCTCTAGTTTGTATATGTATTTGTAATCACGTTCTCGAAAACGGTTCTAACGGTTTTCATGAAAACTGCGCGATAAAGGTTTTTGGGGTCAGGAAATGAAAGGGGGCGTTTTTCAAAAAAAAGTGTACATCGTTAAGGACAAAGTTAAGAAACTTTAACTTTTTCCATTTCGTCACTAAAATTAGCCATACATTTAGATAAGTTAATTTTCGTGACGAAATGGAAAAAGTTAAATTTTCTTAATTTTGTCTTTAACGATGTGTACATCTTTTTTGGATAACGCCCAAAGTCGTCATCTTCGGGAAAATTCTTGTTTCGCCGAAAAGTCGGGTTCCGAGGTGTTTGGCATAATATAGACGAAACTTTCAAATTGTGATTAAATAGTGTCATTTACATATACCCGCGAAGAGCTTGGTCACCCAGCTACTTAATAATTGATAGAGATCGGATATTTGGATGGTAAGTGTGAAACTGTTTGATAGAGTAAGAAATGAAAAGATCAGAGAGAAGTGTGAAGTGAAAGAAGATGTAGATGGATCAATCATTTGGAAAGGATGAATGAAAAACGAATGACGAAAGAAATATACAGTGCGAAAGTGAGTGGAAGTGTCGGAAGGGGCAACGCTAGGCGTACTTTTTTGAATCAAATCGGAGAAATGCTGGATAAGGGCCAAATCTTAATTACCCGAAACCGACGTGCATGCATGACTCGATGTATGAGTGTGGAAGAAGCGAAAGAGATTTGTCAGGGTCGTATTTAGCAGGTGGAAAGAAGTGGTCTCTGCCTACCTCTCTGCTTAAATTTAATGCATATTATGTATGGTAACATTTGTACGGCAGGCCTTTAATCTGTCATCACCACATCAATTTTCCAAAGACAGTTCAAGATCGACCGCCCCAAGTGACGACGATGGTACTGACTATAGGCACTATACTATTGTTGTTATCTGTGCACTTATTGTTTTTTAACTCCGTCATATTACCTACCATATGACCATGTTTCCAATTGTCATTCTCAACTCAAATGGCTTCCAATTCGTTTTCGCCTTATCATATTCTCATGCTTCTTTACTGTATTCTGTTTATTACTCCCCTGTTATTCATACCTGTAAGAAAGATCCCAAAACTGTTTCTCAACTGATCTCTTTTCCTCTTCTGAATTCTACAAGAATTTCATAATTTTTGTCTTTCCTCGTTTTTTATATTGTTTGGTGTTCAATTTAGCGTATTTGTAGTTTATTGTCATTACTGTCGAGTAAATAAGAGCTTAATATAACGTTTAAAATCCGGTTCGGTTAGGTTAGCCCTTAATTAGGGTTCGCCGCAGTAGAATAGAGCCCTAAGTCGCCTATATTTAGAGTTGACATGGCCGTGATGCGTAGGACTGTTGGCCCACACTTGCAGTTCGAATCGACAGTCATAAATCACAAAAGAAGCTAATAGTCTATGTTCTAAAATAACCAACTAACAGACTATCAGCTGACCCACCTTACATAGGCGTAAATTGACTAAAATAGCCCCATAAATCGTTGATGTAAACAGTTTAGAGAATTAATACCAGAAACCTCAGTTAAATTAAATATTCCGCAACCACTGTCTCAGACCACAACAACGCCAAATGAGACCCGGGCTGTACTCGGGTTGAGGACCCTTGTAATATTTAATCGTATCAGTTAGCAATCCATTAGATTACAGTTGATTAGGCTTATGGGGGTTAGGGGTGGGGTAGGTGAGAATGATTGTAAGGGATGATCTCTATTTGATACTTTGAGCAACAGTAATCAGATTATAGAGATTTATTTTCCAGTGGTTCTCCAACATTTTAGCAAGAACCTTTTAGAACACTAAGTGCCTATATTTTACAAAGCCCCCAACGTAGGAAAAAACTGGTTTTATATTATTACTTACGTCATGTATTTGTGTATTTACATTTAGTTTATATACTCGTATAAGTAGATTGTATAAAAAAAATACTTGCTTCTAAATGGTTCTTGTAGCTTAGTTTGAGTTGTAAAGGAATAAGTTTACACCTCCTGCTATGTATCTGTATCCTTAGTTATGTCTCTGTTCAAGGTTGTCTGGAAGAGATCGCTATTGAGCGGTAAGATCGCCTGTTGAGACCTATTATTAAAATCTACTGTATAGAGGTATTGCGAAGCCTCAGGACTCGATTGCAAGGGCAAAGTTTTCAAAAATCGTTTACGTTATTAGTTAATTATTAACCAGTATGTTATAATATTAAATTCTCAGGTTTAAGTAGAATGGTTGACCTCAGTGTCACAGTTGTTATGTACGGCAGACTGACATTTGTAGCTTGCCTAGCCTCCATCAAATAAAGCCAGCTTGCGATCGAGCGTGTTTTACTTTCCATAAACTACACTGGCGCAGTCGGTAGGATGCGGGTATATTTTGTCGTGGTTAAAATATTGTTTTTTTTAATACTTCCCGATTGTGCACAAAAAAAATACTAGCATAGAGGCATTTCATCTTAATCCTCTTGGTTGGCAACGCATTTGAGGTCTTAGGATTGCAAGCTTAAGAATTCTAATGACAATGGTCTCAGATTCCATTTACCATCAGGTGGCCTGAGTGCTCGTGGGCCTTCTCCTCATCATATCACAATTTATTTTTTTTATGTTAAGGAGAAGGCGCACGAGCACTCAGGCCACCTGATGGTAAGTGGAATCTGAGATCCATAGACATTTGAATTCTCAAGACTATAATCCCAAGACCTCAAATGCGTTGCCAACCCTGAGGACTAAGATGGAAAGCCCTATGCTAGTAATTTCACCAGTTGTCTTATCCCCACACCGGAACACAACAATGCGAACACTGTTGCTATAAAAAAACAAGTATAAATAAACGAAATAAGCTCAACTAAAACATATTTATTTATTTATTAATAGTATCATTTTAATTTTATTTATTGCATCTGTGACTTGAACAATTTGTTTAACTGTATTTTGACGTGTTTCAGAAATAATCCGACGAAATAAACGAATCCATTCCTCATTCATTCTTTATCCTATTTCTTTTCTTTCATAATTCGTGCTGGTTAACCTCTAGCCTACATTGTTATGAAACTTATAATTGGATCACTACTTTGTCTTCCAAAGAAATTAATTACGCACTGTTCAATGTATTGGATGTCGGCCATTTATTTCAATCAATTTCTTTGTTAATAACTGTTGCCCGCGACTGTTCCTGTAGAAGTCGTTTATAGCTATTCCCTCAGGAAAATTACTAACTTAAACCATACCCTATATTCTTTTCCGGGTTTAGAGCTATATAAATGAAAAAAAAATGTATGCTTAATTTTATTAAAGTCGGTTCAGCGGTGTATCTGTGAAAGCGTAACATACAAACTGAGTTACTTTTTTCGCGTAGAAGTTGTTTATCGCTATTCCTCCAGGAACCGTCAAATTTTTGGGGCTCAATCTATCTCCATACCAAATTTTATCTCAATCAGTTTAGTGATTTATCAGTGAAAGGGTAATAAACAGACAGACAAACAGTTACTTTCACATTTATAATATTACTAGCGATTTGCCAGCGGCTTTGCCCAGCTGCAATTTTTTTGTTACATGTCATGGGTATGAAAAATATACTAATTTACCTACCTGAATATACACGCAAATTTTCACAAGAATCTGTCAAGCCGTTTGGGAGGAGTTTTGTTATAAACAAGGTGACACGAGAATTTTATCTATTAGAGATTATTATAGTATCGTATAAGCTGTGCTTTGCTCGTGTCAATGCTCAAACTTGCTCGCCCTACAAACCCTTTCTGAAAATAAACCCTTAATTCCTAGACGAAGTTTATTTAAATTCAGAGGAAAACTGAGATGTCGCCTAAAGCAAAGCTTTATCCAAAAGCGCGAAAAGACCAACTGGTGAATTTAGGCGTTCAATTTTTCGCTAAAATTTCGGTCAAAAGCTTCGTACATTTAATACGATTAAAAAAGCCCCGTATAGTTTCCAAACAGAGAGCTCGGGGCTTTGAATTTCAACGAGCCTCAGAATAAACTCTCCGCTATTCCCTTTCAGGTTAGATTACAAAATAAATTGAAAATCGGTGGAGTCAGGTGATAGCAGACAGGAACACTAGTGTAAAAAATTAAATTACAATTGATAGAAGAGAAATAAAAAGTAAATTACACAAACTAGGATTTTCTGTACTAAGGGACATGACAAGGACTTTTAAAAAGTAAACAGTGCGTTTTTTAACTGGGACAGGGTATGAAAAAATGATACTGTGATTTTCTTCTTTACAATGTATTAAAAAAACTATTTAATAAATTGCCAAAGATGTTTTACTAAATAAGACATTATAATTTTTATCCCTGTTATTGTACCTATCTCCAATAGATTTTTGTCCCAGTTAATCCCATGATGGTTACATAAAAGCACTTTGTAACATCGTGAGATCAATACTTTGAATATTGGCAAAGTACTAAAACTTCGATAGCGAGAAAATATATTAAAATAGTCTATGAAATGTGACATGTAAAGTCAAATTAACACTAATGCCTACAGAAATAACAAAAGAAAATAAATGCATACATACATAACATCACACCTTAATTCCCAGAGTGCGGGAGGCAGAGCTACAGAAATACCAACAACTGTTAAAAGACTTGTTTATAATTCTTCAACCACATTTTGCACAATCAGACCAAGAAGTTTACTAGTGTATTAGTGACAGGTTGCAAGCCCATCGACGAACAGTACTAAATATTGATACTATGATTACTGGGAACATCCACCCATCCATCCATCACAGCACGCCTTCATTCCCAGAGATGGGTAAACAGAACTACAGAAATACGTTACCATTACCTCTAAAAAAGACTGCTTGGTAATTCTGTAACCTTCCACAACCGGACTAAGATTTTTACCAGTATATTAGTGACAGGTTGCAAGCCCATCGCCTAACAGCACTACAAGCCCTTATTCCCTTAGTCGCCTCTTACGACATCCACGGGAAGACATGGAGTGGCACTATTCTAAGCCGGAAACCACACGGGGCTCTAGAAAATAAATGTAATTATTTACTTCGTTACATCAATAATAAATACTGGAAAAGGGTTGAATCTTATGTACCGGAAACCGACACGTGCATGCATGACTCGATGTATGAATGTGAAAGATGCGAAAGAGATTTGTCAGGATCGTAGAAGGTGGAAAGAAATGGTCTCTGCATACCCCTCTGGGAAACAGGCGTGATTTAAATAATGTATGAATGTATCTATACTAAAATATTATAAAGCGGACGTGTTTGTTTGTTGTTTGCTGAACACGCTAATCTCAGGGACTACTGAACCGATTTAGATGAAATTTGGTATGGAGATAACTAAGGTCCCGAGGGTACAAAGGATACTTTTTATCCCGGAAAATGGAACATTTCCCGAGGGTATAGCGATAAACGAGGTGTTGGACATAATGTAGACGACACTATCAATTGTGATTTAATAGTGTCGTCTACAAACACATAGCGGAAAACTAATTCTTCTAGTTTATTGTTAAACCAACCAATTTACGGGAACGAAAATTATAATAATAAACCACATACGACAGCCTAATGTCAAAATCCACCAATATTTTATGCCACGTAAACTTATTTCATTGTAAAATTTTAACGCCAAGAAATTTCTCTCTGGGTCTACTTCACGTTCGGCACTTTAATCGAATTTTAGAGCGAGATTTTCAATCGCCTTTGCGGGGTCCTCTTGTGTCAAGCTCTCTAGGAAATGAGATCTTGCAGAGTCAGTGAAGAGTCACATGTACGATAAAGGATTATTGGAAATATCTCTTACTAGTCTCAGTGATAAAGATTTAAAAACTTTAAATTAATGAGAAAGATAAAAGCAAGCTGCAAACCCGACGACGTGTTTTGACGTCGTCGTCTATGTACGTTAACCTTGTAAGGCCCGGTGTCCTATAGAAAGTACATAATCCAGGCAATTCAATTTAAACCTTATTTCAAGGAACGTAAAGCTCATTTTTATTCGTTTCAAAATTGAAAATGTCATTTAAGTGCAAAGTTAATTGAACTTTATTTCCTTGCTGGTAGATTCAAATTCCTACTCACTAAAATCTACCGGATTGTAATATGGTGGGCCTCAAGAGGTTATGATGTGGCTATACGCACCTACGGTGCAACACTGTCACTTATGCAAAAAAGCATTTTTCCAGGAGAAGCATTTAAAGATTTAGTGTGGTATAAAATTATTATACTTTCTGATCTAGAAAAGGCGATTGTTTGATATGATTACTGCTACTTTTAGCTTATTATGTTGCTTCAAGGACAGGGTACTTAAAGCGACGTTATGGCATACTTAACTCAATTTTCAAAATTTTGCAAAAGTGACAGTGTCGCACCGTAGGTGCGAATGATAAAGTCGGTAGTGTTCTCGATTTGGGGGGTTATTATGACATAGCTATGGAGTTTATATTACGGCGAGCGTAAAGGACAGAGCTATAGCAATTATATAGCTCTGTCCTTTTCTTAAACTGAACTGCATAGCTATGTCATAATAACCCCCCTGGATTTAAACAACCATAACGCCTTCGAGTATGGTGTCTGTTCTTTGGATATATTAAAATTGATCATATTTCCTTGAGACTGTTTGACGTAAAAAACACGAATAGAAATTAAATCCTTGATAGTTTTATTTTTGAAACATGACAGTTTTTTAGGGTGTCGTAGTAAAACTAGGATCACAGAGACTCACAATCTCTCAAGTACAATAAAATGTAAAAAAAAAACCCGTACACGTATTGTGGGGATGTATTATTATTTTCTCGTCTACCCTATAGTGAGGAATATCGGATTGGATAGGTCTTTCAAAAATATCATGGGTTTTTGAAAATGGTTTATGAAATATTAAACTTTAAAGCGCTAATTTTTGTGAGATTCGAGTGTCCTCCCCCCCCCCCTACAGCTAAAACTACAAATACTAAAAATCAGTAAACAATCTTAAATGAATGCGCATATAACGAATTTAAAAGAAAACTATCGATACGACTAAGAAGACACCACTGGTTCTTGACATACAGGCAATTAAAAGTGTTTATATCTACTAAAATCATCTAAGACGGCACCAATTGACTTTAAATAGAAAATTAGTTATTATTTGTTGATTTTTATGTTTGTAGTACTTAACGCCTTTGGAACCCTACACTGAGCATGGTCCGACATGCTCTTGCCCTTATTTTTGCATGTTTATAGTTAAATTTTCCAAACCCTACAATCTTTAATGAATATTTTTAACAAAAATAGCCGAGTATTTATAATTCCCTAATCCTGATAAACCATTTTTTAAGAGATCTGATGTTTTAAAGTAAACAGCAATTGTTTGTATTTGACGCTGCCATCAACGCGCGCGCTAATTTTCCATCTCACGTTTTTCGCACGGAAGTACATAAAGCCATCCTTTTTTATTCTTGTGTGGGCGTGGCAGCATATGTGACCTCACACAACACAAACATATTCTTAAATCCGTCATAAAATCAAAGGTTGGAAAAAATTAAAGTACCTAGTGACACTTGCGACGCTGCGGCAAACCTAACGACAACTTTTGTCAGAAATCGGGCCGTCCGTTAAGCCTTTACGAGGGATCAAAGAACCAAACTGACACACATACTGGTGAAAACCATTACACTCCTTTGGTAGTCAGCTAAAATAAAAAGCAACCTATTTATGCCAAAAAAATTGAGGACGTTCTCTTTTCTTGTGGTTAAAAATGTTGTGTTGTTTCATGACGCTTCAAATAATATGCAATGTATTTAGTGAATAAACATTGACAGTAGGTATTTTTTATAATCATGTACATTTTTTACTAAGTGAAATTATGAGAGAAATCATGAGGTGTGTTCGGGGCGAACTAGAAGGAAAAGTCGCGATTAATATGCAAATTATACTGAAGTACTTTACGAATTGCTAGTTATTTTTGCGCACCAGTTAAATGTATTGGTTATTGTTACACTTGTGTAGACTCTGCTTACATACTGTTGCAAACTCTGCTGTGATCTGAAGACTGATTGCACCATTTACTGAATAATACTGTTATTTAGCGCGAGGAACAGGCTGGGAGATATAGCGACTATTTCCCCGTCTCTCATGATATTATACTTGCTGAATACCTCCTAAGTGTTATGTAGCGTGTACGAGTATATCTATTACTCTTTTGCAAAGTATGAGTGTGAGATATGGAAGACTCTTCCCGGAGGCTTCTATCGCAATTTATTCAAAGAATGATATATACGGAAGGAATTGTGTGAAGTTTATGATAAAATACTTAATCAGACGGAGTAATACAGGATGATTAGGACGGTCACCGAAAATTAATAAAAAAATCAGTGATTGTTTTTATGAAGTAGAAAATAAAGAAAGCAGGAAGTATAATAAAATAATGTAATATTTTTTAAATGGGCAATATATTAAAGCGATGAAGCGAACAACAAACGATGTTTCTAACGCGCGCGGCGGTATATGTATTGGACCAGTCGAACTCAGCAGCAGTAGCACATTTTAGTACCTTGTCACTGTAATGTATTACAGTGAGAGTCATTCGAATTTAGAATGTCTATTTATGAGTTTAGCCATTCATCCACGCTTGATTTAAAATGTTACAACACATTCATGAAAACCGAGAGCCTGTTGAAATGCATAAAATTAATTGACCTATGTATTGTTTGGTCGAAAGCTTATTGTCTAACACCCTTTTAGGCTGATTTAATAAATGTCTGTTATGTAGATGTGTTGAGAAAAATACCATTTGAATTGGAAAAAACGTTTTCGACTAAGCGATATATTAGGACCCATGAAAACCATAGTGGAAGCACCATTTAGTGTAAACTCATATTTCAGTGGTATGAAAAAGGCAAATAAACAGTATTTCGTTATTGATAGATAACGTTCTTAGCAAGTTTATACATGGACAAACTTGAAAATATAACAAGTCAGATTTGAAGAAAATGATGTCAAATATATAATAATATGGTCTGTTGAATTTTCTGCAGCTACTGAAGGCAACATGCTGAGTTAGATCTGAATCAGCAAAGTGCAGTCTACTGTAATAAACGTAAAAGAAATATGCAGTCCAGGCTTGAAAAAAAATACGTTGAAAGTTTCAGTTTAAAATTTATGATTTGAATTTCGTGCTAAGATGAAAAAGAAAGGTTAAGAGTAGGGGTTTTGCTGCCTTTTCGCCGACAAATCTGTGACAAATGCATCGTTTTGCAACCTATTCATTTGCCAACACGCTTCTTTTCTGTAACTACAAATATTTCAGGATTTTTATAAAACAAACCTAGCCTATAGGGTTCTACACGATGGTCCTGAAATAAATCCAGAATTATTTACACTTTCGGAAAAAAACGCGAGGTGTCAAATGATATGTTTGTAAAATGAATCATTTGTGAAACATTGTTTTTGAAATGATAGGATCCCAAGAGTGGTTAAAAAGGTGGATTTTTATACATATTTATTAATCTGGTTCGATGATCGCGCATTGAGAATAATTATAAAAACGGGCAAATGTATTTTCTCAGATATTAAATATGACGGCATTAATTTAAGATCCACCCCATGTCTTCCCGTGGATGTCGTAAGAGGTGACTAAGGGAAAAAGGGCTTGTATTACTGTTAGGCGATGGGCTTGCAACCTGTCACTAATGCACTAGTTAACATCTTAACCTACTTGTACAAAATGTGGTTACAGAATTCTGCCCTCCTTATGCAAAGTGCATTAACTTTAGTGTAATTTGAACCTAGTTATTGCACTTTGCGTAAGGAGGGAGAGTTATCAACAAGTCTTTTTTGCGTTGTTAGTATTTCTATAGCTCTGCCTACCCCACTGGCGCTGGGCGTGATGTTATGTATGTACGGATCAGGCTTGTTCGGTCCGTTTCCTAACATGTCTACTTCTCAAGCTGGTCTTCTTCCAAGAAATGACTCTTTTTATAATGTCAGCAAATGGTTTCCTATCATGCCACTGTCCTAGAATGATCATTTCGTATTATGTCCGTTTCGAAAATTGACCTGCTTCCTATAATGTCCGGTCCTTGTGATGTCCTATTCCTACGATGTATGCTTCCTATAATGCCCACTATTTGTGTTCTAAAGCCCGTTTCCTACAATGTCTGCTTTTCACAATGTTTTATTTTTGGTCCTTCACTTAAGGTTTGCTCTAAAAAACTGACGCACAGACCGAAACTATAATAAAGTAAACTATTGTTTTTGCCATTTTGGCTCCGGAACCTTCCGGAAAAAGAATTGAGAATCAGACATTTTGAGAAGTAGACAACATAGGAAACTGACACTGGGAAGAAGACAATTTTAGGAAACGGACCGAACGAGCCTGAGCCGCGACAATGTGGGAAGAAGGTTATTATGAGAAGCAGACATTTTAGGAAACAGACATGTTCAAAAGTAGACATCATAGGAAACGGTCAATGTGGGAAGAAGGCCACTTTAGGAAGCAGACAGGTTAGGACCAAACGAGCCTGAGCCCATTCTTAATATAGAAAATACTGCCCACTTCTTGGTTCGTGATGTTTATCATGTTTTGATGTACTTAAGAGGGCGCCGAGTGTCCAGTGGCGACCTCATTAATTTTATTGTGTTTACTTATAAACCAAAGTATTATCTTAAAATCAACTGCTTTACTGTTGTACAAATCAATACACAACTTATAGAGAATATGACATAACTTAACAACAATTGATCTGTGAGTGAGCAACTTAACGGAAAAAAGTGGCCACCCTTTCCCGTTAAGTTGACTACACGAAGGTTAAAGGTTATTAAACTGTGTGGTGATTGCTATATGATGCGTATTCAATTGTACAACAGTAAAGCACTCTTAATTAAAAAAAAAATAGTTTATTAGAAATTACAATAACAGTAATGAAAGCGCCACTGGACGCTCGGCACCCTCTTTATCAATGAAATACACCACATACAGTAACTTTGTTCTTTGTTCTTTGTTGTGTATTTTCGAATTAATAGCGGCAGTAATATTTTACTTCAATAACAGTCGAGTATGTTTAGTCACCGTAAGTCTGTTATTCACGCAAAGTAAAATGCGACTCGGTCGAGATTGAAAATAAATTCAATAACGCATACAATAACCGAGGAACCAGGGAGTAGCATAACTATTGGAAGTGAAACTGAGGTTAATATTGAAAAAATGGGTTTGGTACGGTCAAGAACGCTGCTTCGTTGTGATACTGAAATCAAATTCATTGAAATGTAAAATGTAACGACTTGTATTCTAGATGGTATATTTTTCAATATCTCTAGGCAAAGGGGTCGCTTTTAGAAAAAAAAAACGTCTGGACAGACAGTTCCGTAAATGGATAATTACCTTTTTTTTCGCACGAAGCCCTTTGTATACTTAATATCTAAAAAAAAAATTGACGAAGTAAACTGGCAGTTCATGTATTAATTTATTTATTGATATCATATTATATTAACTTCTGTAATTATAACAAATGTACTGTCTTAATTTTGACCTAAAGAACGACTCGATAATAACAATATGACTATCATACAATGTAAATAAAGATTTATACCATTAAATCTTGAATTATACTTGACTATACACATCGTTTCTTTCCCTTCTCCGTGATTCATAGATTAATTCGGTTTTTAAGCGCCAGGTGTTTTCTCTTCCCGTAATTTCATTTAGATGACGAATAAACGTCTTTTAGAGCGACGCTTTAGTTTCACATTTAAATTACAGTCTCAAAATGGTTTTATAAATAACTTTTTCACAAATAACTAAATAAAACACACGTATTGAAATTAATTGTATTTTTCTGAAAATATAAGTGATAAGAGTGGCAATAGGTACAGATAAAAAATAAACCGAATTGAGAACCTCCTTCGTTTTTGAAGTCGGTTAATAACAAAGTGTTGTATGTTACTGCATAGTGTTAACTTAAAGTTTACATTACTGCTATACACCGTATTGCTACGGTCAAGGACTTTAATTGTTATGCCACTATGGAACCCTGTCATAATGAGAGCGTTAATCATTAATTTTAGCTTTCTTTCATGTGGAGTGACTCTGTCATTATGTGAGGGTTCCATAGTGGCATAACCATAAAAGTCCTTGACTTTATACGGCTTCCTTAACGACCTCTCATCTTAATCTCACTATTTTGGGTCTGTATTGGAATCCCTAATCGTCATTTGTCCTAATGCATCGTTTGTCCGATTTTTTCGATCCAAAAGTAGTCCGCCTGCATTTCATAACTTTTTGGTGGTGTTATAATACCACCCTAACCTAACCTAACAGCCGATAATTTTGGAAGACTTAAAAAGTTGTCTGACGCAGCTGAAAATCAGTTTAAGACAAATGACGATTTGGACAAACGATGCGTTAGGACAAACATTGTTAGGGATTCCGAAGGCCAACCCACTATTTTATATACTATGTCAGTTAACAAGCTAGTAGACTGTAGATGGAATAAATGATCTGGGCCTCTATTCTACTGAATAAAAACAAAATATTCCCTTGACGAAATTATATTGTTTTTAACTCGGCCGCCATAGACATCGTAACGTCGTAAATACTATAAAATGTCAAAGGTAAAAGATTTTACCCAGTAAAATAGAGGCAGTTATAGGTAGGTCAATATAGGATAATGCCTGTTACAGCTCTTAACATTAACTATAATAGAGAACATGCATAAAAATCAGAATTGAGTTTCATTGATACTACATACATATTACCACGCCTTCATTCCCAGAGAGGGGTAGGCAGAGCTGCAGAAATACCAACAACTACAACAAGAGTTGTTGGCAATTCTGTAACCACATTTTGCATAAACAGGCTAAGGTGTTTACCAGTGTATTAGTGACCAGGTTGCAAGCCCATCGCCTAACAGTACTTGAAGCCCTCATTCCCTTAGTCGATTCTTACGAGATCCCCGGGAAGACATGAAGTGGCACTATTCTAACCCGACAACCACACGGGCGCATTGATACTATTTAGGAAAAAAAAACATAAAACGCAACAGGTACACTAAGTTTTGACCCTTTTATTAAGATTTTATATAGAATTTAAACTTGTTAAAAATTTAAAACTTCTTTTAATAGAAAATAGAATAGATTTATTTTTTCGGCTTCCTCATTTTAATTACGTAATATTTTAGTTCAACGATATTGGCTTAAACATAGTAATTTACGAAATAAATGCGAATTTCTTTATCGGGTCCTTATATTTTAAACACGGCAGCTGTGACGTCATTGGTGTCGTCGCTTTTGTATAGAGTGTTTTTGCAGGGGGTTAGAACTATGAGTTTTTAAAGTTTCATATCTTATGAAAGAATTACACGACAATTATTTTGCGTATACAGTAATTTCTCTCTTTCATAGCGCTTTCTAGAGAGCGTCAGAAAAAATGTATGAATGTTCCCTATTAGCCTTTTTTATTTTACAAAATAATACATTGATTGCGACGTCGTTCAATTTTTTTAATGATTATCAACAATTTATTATATTATGTTACTTGTGAGCATAGTTTTAAGTTACTTCTCGTGTTATTTAAAAAAAAAAGTCCTGTGATACATACATAAATAGCAGTAACAGTAACTGGCTTTGTTTGTCTAACATAAAACAAAGCCGTCGAGCTGGCTCACCCAGGGGAATACACAGCACGATCAGCACTACACCTACCTCCAATAAATTTAATCCGCATTGTCTGTGTTTATTGGATCTCAACGTCTGGCCCGTACACGCGCCACCAAAAGATAGTGAACATCTGGTGATTACACTTGTAGTACAATTAAGGGAGTACGCCCTTTTAAGAGGACTGTGAAGCAAAAGAATTCCATACAAAATGCGATAAAAATTTCTCACTTTAAACGTAAAACAAAAGCGGAAACGTACAGACCTAGATTTTCATTACATCTATATCATATTCAAAAAACATGGAAATCGGATTAGATCGGGTTGAGAAACGTTATCGCCCGGAGCTGAATGTGTACGGATTATTTTTGACAGATACGTAATTTTAGCATCGCATCACAATCCTCTTAATTATATCTTTATTTTTGAAGAGGTGTGGCCAAAGCGCAAATTATGAATCAGAATTATCAGACGTCATTATAATTTGCTAATAATAAACCAAGGTAAACAGGGAGGTTCTATTGTAGTATTTTGTAACAAATTCTTTTTATAATTGCTGCTGACTGTACTTTTTTTACATCATATCAAGTTCAACCTCATGAATCCAAACACGTTGGGTCACCTTTCACCACCTCCCGACTCCATCATCAGGCCAGCTTGATATACCATAAGTTATTGTATTGTCATCGAAGTTACCTACACGTAGGTATTATACCAAATTTCAGCTCAATCGGTCCACGAGAAATGGTTGAAATCTGCCTTCCAAGATTTGACCCGGACTTTACATACATAGAAACATCGCAACTTAATTATTTTTTTGTTATATACGGCTGTCATAGGGTCGTCCTATATTGGTCATATTATATTCACAAGTAGTAGTTAAGATTTCTTTTCCATTTATACATACGAGTATAAGCCTTTTCGAATCCACAACCCTTCGATGCGACAGTCTGCTCAATTATTAACGTCCCTATGAACCTAACTGGGAATGGGGACGCGTACGGTTCGATGATTCAAGTGTTCACTAAATTATTTATCTGACCGAAATCGAAGCCTTCGAATTTGGTAACAAGGGTCACTTAAAAATAGACAAGTACTTATTTACTTGTGACTCTGTCGTTTTTCGGGGTGGAGACAGAATATGAGTATACCAGTGTTCTGCTTAAATGAGCAAAGCTCTACCATAGTATGAATAGAACAGTACTTCATCTTCAATCAAAGGGATATCGCACGGCTCGCACAAGCAAACTCAACAGGACGGACCAAGCCGGTTTTGTTGGGGACTTGTGCCATTGCGTGCATATGAAGTCTCGAGCGACGCACATAAACACGTAAACCCTTAAGGGCTACAGATAACTTACTTTTCTATTTATAATAGGCTCTAACAAAGGTACTTATTTTAAACGTGCTGATAAGCCCGTTGCACCCCGCATGTTAAAGCAACAAGTACATTGTACATTGGCTTGCATCTCTTCTACCTTTTGTATGGTTTTGGGTTAAGTGCGAATAAATGTAAAAAAATGTGCGATGGAAAGAGAAGCTCGGAATAGGCAGGTTCAACCTGCATGAACGCTGTTAGCAATAGCGCCATTTGGGGGTTACCATGACGTGAGTGATGCCTAAGAAATTCAGTTTATGATCAGTGTAAGGGATAGAGCTATAGCAGTTACACGGCCATGTCTCCTTTCCAACCGTAAACTGAATCGTTTAGCCATGTCATGGTAACCCCCCTGTCTTTGTAATATTATAATATTCTCTGAAGCTGAGCTATTAAACTTTTGCTCTGCTGCAAATCGTACAGTAGTTTTATGTCAGTTGTGTATTTTTTGGTACTGCGTCTATTTCTTTGTAAAACGGTTATTTCCCTGATCAATGTTTATAATTTGTTTACCTGCTAACACTGTGGATAAATGTGGATAAAACCACCGTCCCTATTTGAAAAGATGTACATGCAAAGAGACAGATACTTTATCTACATTTATTTACAGCAATAAACGCGAAAAATAGGGCGGCCATTTTTGATACTACCCACTCGGACCGAATTAAATATTCATTAAAGCTGAGTTTATGTCTTCAAATAAAATCATCGAAAAATAAATCATGATGGTCGCTCACAACCCAATAATAACGACCTTTAACCTGTCATTAACACATTTGCTGCCACGTAGCGCATAGTGTTAAGCTGGTAGCCGATTTTCACGTTTTTCCGCTTTGTACCGAAAACTGGCAGAACAGTAAAAACTGTTAAACAACATCAACCATGGCGAATATGAGTAGCTATGTATATTCGTCACTTATAGAGGTTTTTAGTAGACCCGCGTTGAGGACTTAGTCGTAGATTAAAAAAATATTTTCTTTTCCGAATGCATCTGACATCAGTCCGAAGGGAAATAGCACTTTTATTCAGTAGCTTTCCGTAACAAATTAAAGTTCCACCATTCAGTGTCTGGGGAGCCATCAATATCTTTCACACCTGCAGCGCATTGGATCGTTTCAATTTATTTCTAAGACGAAGTGTTTCATGTACGTTTTAAATATGAAAACCTGCCAAGTGCGAGTCGTACTCGCGCACGAAGGGTTACATATCATTATTTATAAATCACGTTTGTTGTATAAGAGTCCCCCTTAATTATTCATTAAATTATTTGTTGTTATAGCGGCAACAGAAATACGTCATAGTCTAGCTATCACGGTTCATGAGATACAGCCTGGTGACAGACGGACAAACGGACGGACAGACAGACGGACGGCGGAATTTTAGTAATAGGGTTCAGTACCCAAAGGGTAAATCAGGACTAGGATTTTTTTCATAAAAATCGGGCAAGAGCATGTCGAACCATGCCCAGT
This sequence comes from Acleris holmiana, assembly GCA_949316455.1. Lineage (NCBI taxonomy): Eukaryota > Metazoa > Arthropoda > Insecta > Lepidoptera > Tortricidae > Acleris > Acleris holmiana. Next base: position 6,839,883 of record OX438784.1, read on the forward strand.
ATAGGCTTCCGAAGCCGTTAAGTACAAAGACAAAAAACTATACCAAAAAGCCACAAATATGAACTTATTTATTTATTTTATTTATTTATTTATTTATTTATTATTATAATTACAATTATAGGCTTACAGTATGGACCAAGGCGCCTACAATGTTTTATTTAAAGTTATTTGGTGCTGTCTTAGATGATTTTTAGTAGGTATAAACTTTACTCGCCTGTATCTCAAGAACCAATTAAGTCCACTTAGTCGTGATAGTTTTCTTTTAAAATTCATTATATTCGCTTTCATTTATTTGACTCTAACAAAAATTAGCTTAATATTTCACAAACGAATCCGCGAAAAATTGTTTTACAAACCCGTAATATTTTTGAAAGACCTATCCTACGACACACCCTGTGGCTAATTAATTCTAAAATAGAAGTTACGTACGGAATTCAGAAGCAAGTAGAGGAAATTTTATCGAATACTGGCGAATATCGGTGCAATGGATTTAAATGATATGGCACGGCGGCTCAGCGTCACTCGCATGTGAATGACATTTCAGTAGCGAGAACTACCTAATGATGTCGCATGCACATGAGAGATAAATTCATTACCTAGTCCAGTGACGTTAGGTTCAGAGTGAATACTGGTTATATATTTTATTAACATATGGCGTAAAACTTTGCTTCGTGACGTGAAAAGAAAAATACGCTAAGGATAATAATTTATTTTATTATAACATGAATTAGTGAAAGTGAAATGGGCGTTTTCCAAAAAAGTGTACACCGTTAAAGACAAAATTAAGAAAATTTAACTTTTTCCATTTCGTCATGAAAATTAACGTATCTGAATGTATGGCTAACTTTCGTGACGAAATGGAAAAAGTTAAATTTTCTTAACTTTGTCCTTAAAGATGTACACTTTTTTGCAAAACTCCCAAGTACCCTTTTTTTAATGCCATGAAGAACGCAAACGAGCATACAGGTGACCCGACAGTAAGTAAAATCTGAAGCCCATAGACATTTTTAATCTCTAGATTGCGATCCGACGATGACAATCTTAAGACTGCAATAGCCAAAGCTAAAGACTTGGACTCAAAGTAAAATTTATTATACACAGACAAAAACCGAAATAAGAAAACAGTTATTCGTGAAAAACAAGAATAAAGTGGGTAACTGCAACTATGGTAACTCTTTGAAGAAGTCAATTGTTTAAACATTTATGAAGTAATTTCTAATGACTTGGAGATGCCAAAAGGTCTCACAAGGCACCGGGGCATAACCCAGGTCTTATTTATAACTTTATTAAGTACTTGTAATGTAACTTACTTTTAAGTATTATTGTACTTTATGATTGAAACAATGACCTTCTTCTGAAACAATGAGTTTCTTGCGGCGCTTCTTCTCCGCAATGATGGTCTTCTCCGAAGCGCTAGTAGATTCACTTCATATTACCGACGTGTAAAAGAGCCATCCTGTGGCCTATTTACTGAAAACACATTTTGAATTTTGAATGTTGCAAGACCCATAAACATATTATGCAACCTCAAAACAGCAATCTTAACACTGAAAGCGAATCCACCCTGAGAACTAAGACAATGCTATTTAGAAGAAGATGAAAAAGAAGGAAATCGTTTATTTACGTCTAGAGTTATGCTAGTCATTTCACGTTGTCTTAATATCGACACACAGGAACTTAACAATTAGATCACTGCTGTTGAAGGCAGGTTTAAATAAAATAAATAAATATTAAGTAACAGGGGACAATCTCACACAAATTGACCTAGTCCCACTAAATCTGCTTATATAGAGAAATACATACTTAAATACATAGAAAACATCCAAACTCAGAAAATTATTTTCGCGCTTATCACACAAATATCTGCCCTTACCGGGATTTTAACCCGGGACTTCTGGCTTTGGAGGCAGGGTTACTCCCAGCTAGGCGAATGTGTCGTCAAATGGTTCCAACTCAGCATAATGCTGGCATTTGTCAGCGCTGGTCTTCCGTTGGAACCACTAGGTGGAAAAAAAAACGACAACATTGACACTAGCTAAGAAAAATGAAAAAATAAGTTATATAAAAAAACTTGATAGTAACGGCGGCCGAGTCAAAAACAATACGTGAACACATCAAAGACAATATGGTTTGACCGAGTTCAATAGAGATAGCTTTCCTGTCAAACGCTCGAAGCGGTTAAGTTATCCTACCTATTGGTAAAATTTACTTAACTGTATATTATGTAATGGTACCTGGGGGTGATTCTTTTAACACAGCACTACGTCGGACGCGAAGATGATCGTTAAGCTCCGCTATGCAACTGAGCTCTGCTGCCTAATTGAGAAGGCAGGCGCTAAAGTGTGTTGACTACTTAAACTTGCCGGATAACGTTCACCTTTGCGTTCGACGCAGCGCTGTGTTAAGAGAACTACTCGGGTGTATTAAGGCGACACTAGTAAATTACAATTTAATATATACAGGGTAACTTTTTAATAGGAGCACACATTTTAGAATTTGCTTCGCTATTGTTCATCAATAACACATGTTGTGTTATTTTTACTCTAGCTTAAAAAATATTAGGGATATTGTCGATTCAATGATTCCACTAACTTAACGATATTCATGGACCCTCTAATGCAGGGGTGCGAGGAGAGGGGAGTGTTGTAAAGTAAGTTAAATGAAATTTCAAATTTAGAATATCAGTAGGAGAGGAGCTTGTTGTCTGATAAGCTGTACATGAAATTTCTAATTTCGAATATCAATCAATACAGTGTATCGCATACCTACAGCTTGACAATCCATGTCATAATTTCTAGTGTGACTTTGTGTCCACAGGAGAAGGTAAAAGAGAGATAATTTGCAACATTTCTTTTTTTTGCATTCTGTTTACTGTCGTAATATATTATATTAACGATACAAAATCATAGGTATGTTAAAATTTGTGCACTGATAAAAAATTACCCTGTATGTCAAATACCTCGGAACCCAGTTTTTCCGAAGATTACGACTTTGACAGATCAATTTGTTCACGCAAAAAGCCCCTATTCCGCAATTTTCATCAAAATCGTTAGAGCCGTTTTCCAGAACGTGATTACAAATATTTAAACAAATTTTGCTCTATAATAGTTAATAATATGTAATTCTATTCCATTTATCCTAGGTCCTCAGAGTTTAAATAATTTGTACACTGTGGCAGGATCATAACAAGGTTTACACACAACAGTATTGACTTAACCAGTTATCCGGATCCTGTAACCCGTTGATTCCTGTCACGTGACATTCTGGGGGGGGGGGAGGGTACTTTCACTTTGTTTGTCTTAAACCAGGCTCAGACTTGTTGGTTCGCGTTCGTACTTAGTTTCTTGAACAACACAGTAAATAACAACAAACAGTAGGCCTTTGCTTATTACAACGGTGAACTAAATTACTAGGAAGTTTCAACGTCCAGTTTAGCTTTTATACGCGGTCATTTTATCTAAGATATTTTCCAGATTTATTACACATTTTATTGACATCGCGCAAAAAATAAACATGTTTTTTCTTGACAAGGACAAGTAGGACAGCCCGTTTTAATACAAAATAAAAATATAGGTTCTTGGCCTGTTTTATACTTATTACGTAGTTGAAAAAAGCACTATTTCCGCCTCGGCAGAAGGCGCGATTTATGAATACGTACACTAGAGGGCTTCAACTACGCTCTACTTTCGGCAACAATGTACTATATCTTCATACATAGCTTACTGTTCACAAACTTACTATGCACCCACGTTTGGTAAAACTTTATAATGCCGTGTACACACGTTTCATGTTCGTGTTTGTAAGGTTCGTGTAGACCGCGGCGAACTTGGCTTCAAATATTGTTAAAGGCTTGAGCAACTTAGGGGTTGTTAGACTTGTTAGCATGTGCAACAACTGCGTAGTTACTTGAATGTGATTCGTGTTAGAACACGAATTTTATGAGTGTGCTCTTATGGAAGCCATCAAACCGTCAAGTTTCATATCCATACTATTATTACTGGGAACATCCACCCATCCATCCATCACAGCACGCCTTCATTCCCAGAGACGGGTAAACAGAGCTACAGAAATACGTTACCATTAACTCTAAAAAAGACTACTTGGTAATTCTGTAACCAAATTTTCCACAATCAGGCTAAGATGTTTACCAGTGTATTAGCGACAGGTTGCAAGCCCATTGCCTAACAGTACTACAAGCCCTTATTCCCTTAGTTGCCTCTTACGACATCCACGGGAAGACATGGAGTGGCACTATTCTAACCCGGGAACCACAGGGATATTGTCTAAAAAAAAAAAAAAAAAACTTTTCTTTTTACTTTTCAAAACGATTTTAAGAAAAAGTTAGAGTTATTTTGTTATGGCCCTATAAGATTCTTACTTGGTCTAGGGTCTAGAAAATACTTAAAAATGGCTGAGTGTTCGACCAATTCTTTTTTCAAACTTACTTTCCGCCCTAGGGATGAAAATGCTATTTGTAGACCGCTAATTAGTATGGAAATCCTTACTTTCCAAAGAGAGGAGAGGAGAGATGAAAAACAATAATTATTATGCATGAAGATTAACTACTTTTTTGACAATGAATAGAGATTCATTTGATAACAGTTTTAGATAATTGCTAAATAAGTTAAATAAACTATTACATAAAATTATACACCTTTTGTTTTGAATTCACTTGTAAAATATCAAAGACATACTCGTATGCTTATCTCGCACTAAAAGCAAAATAAGCCTTGCAAATTGTACCGATTCACCAAACGTATGTCAGCGTAAATACTAAAAACTCTTGCAATATTTTATATTCCATCGAAGTTTCAGCCGTGAATGTTTAAATTATCGCTTTAACCCCCTATGTTGGTCTTGGGAGAACGACAGATGTGCCGTATGACATTTAATACATTTGCGATATTGTTATTGACAGTCGAAGGTTGATTTCCCTTTGCTGTTAATTGTACATATTACCTATTGACTCGGGACCGCAGAATGCATGCCGAGAAGTTGATGTAAGGTCCCAGCTGGCGCTTTAATCTTAAATTTTAACCTCTTTGACGGCTTCTGGCGCGCTGCCAATGGAGTTATTCTCTAAATAACATTGGAGCAATTTGACGAATATTAATACTGCGGACGCGTTTAGCCTAGTTGGTAGTGAGCTTGCCTATGAAGCTAGCGGCCCCAGCTTTGATAAACGGTATGGACAAATAATTGTGTGATAACCGAGTATTTTGTTTGCGAGTCTGGAATGATTATCGTTGTCTAGTACCTAAAGTACAAGCCTAGAGTTAAGTTTAGGGCAAGAGCCCCTAGCCAAGAAGCATTCGATAAATAGCGTTTCTATTCGTTTTGTTTTTAAACCAATCGCGTCACGCCATACGAAAAGTCACGATATCTACCACTGACGTGATTGGTTTAAAAACCAAACGAATAGAAACGCTACTTAGCGAACGCATCTTGGCTAGTGGCTCTGTTGTGTTCTCACTACCACTGATCTCCAGTTTCATGTAGTGGCTACAACACTAGAGGTCTCAAGAAAATGGATAACAGTGTTGTCTAAAGTGGTAGGTAATAGCACCACCGCGAGCGGGGTTTCCGATCTGCCGGTAATTGACTGAACTCTCTTTTGACAGGTTTTGCCTCTCAGGCTACAATTTTTACAACTATTTTTCTTAAGCAAGCGACAAGTAAAAATTGCGCGGGACTTTAACGGAAAGTTATCTGCTTTCTCAGTCAATTAATAAGCTAATGGAAAATTAATTTATTTTCTGACACCAGATGCTGTTTTTTTACTACGTCTGTGCTAATATTGGGAAATTTCGATCTATGTGGTGGACCTCTGACTCTTTCTCCAGACGAAATAAAAAAAGTTAAACAGTAATATCTATTAATAAATACGACCCAAGGGGGTTCTCATCTTACATTTTTTTTGTAAGGGACTATTTTTCTTATAATACAGGAACTCTTTTCGTGTGACAACTTAGTAGGAATAATATCAGAAAGTATATATAGGTCTTGTAGAAAATGACATCATACAGTTGACGGCCTTTCTCGAATCCACATCCAGATAATAATAATTATAATTATTATTATTTATGGTAAGGAGAAGGCACACGAGCACTCAGGCCAGATGGTAAGTGGAATCTGGAATTAGGACTAAGATGAAAAGCCTCTATGCTAGTAATTTCACCGACTGTCTTATCCCCACACCGGAACACAACAATGCGAACACTGTTGCTTGGCGGTAGGTTAATGGATAAGATGCTGGTAGCGATCCGGACGGACCCTGCACGGGGTCCTACCACCACAAAAACTGAAGTAGCTATAGCAATTATAATTGCTCGTATCGATTTCTGGAATCAACAAAGTATCAAAATGTAGTAGGATTTGTATCGTTTTTTTTTGGAGCAAATTTTTGATGACTTCCCCCTTTTTTACTATTTAAAAAATAATATATTTTACCAGAAAAAAGAGTGAGGGGTAGAGTCTACAATATACCGGGTGTTGCCTGTAATAGGAGCAATAAATTTAGGGATCGTTTCCACACCACAAACGTAACAACATTTATTCTACAATTTTTGAAAATAGCTTGTTGTTTACTAAATATGAATGAATTTAGATTTTCCAAGCCAGCAATGTATTGCAAAAACTACGAAGTTTGTAGGCTGACAGTAGATGTCAACTAGACTATTTGATGGAGTACATTGAAAATGCTATTTAGTTTGTTCGAAAAAATCCCACATAATAAATTACATGTTTTGTAAAAGTTGTAGAACAAATGTTGCTACGTTTATACAGTAGAAACGATCCCTCAATTAATTCCTCCTATTACAGGCAACACCCAGTATAAAGGGATCTTTGAACATAATGTCTGATAAACTGATTACACATAATGAAACACTTTATCAACATATACCCAGTAGAAAATGAAAAATATCATATAAAGTTTTTCTCCGTAAATACGCACTGAGCGCAACAGGAGGAAATTGAAATTGGCAACTCAGCCAGCGCGGGAAATAATCAAACTGTAATTATTGAAGCGTATTCTGTAGCATAACACGGTATTATATGAGGACCGGCACACCTGTGTGTTGACCTAGTATGGGCATCGATTCGTGCTATTAAAGCAGATACGGGTCAAATGGTCAACAAGTACGTTTGGTCAAAGATTTTTATAGACAGACTTGACTTTTTGCTCGGGTTGATTGAAATTTCTAATAATATTTTCAATCCTCAAAATCCTACATTGATGGGAGGTTTTCAAAAAAGTTGTACATAGTTAAGGGCTATAATTAAAACAAAACCAACCGCCAAGCAACAGTGTTCGCACTATTGTGTTCCGGTGTGGGGATAAGACAACCGGTGAAATTACTAGCATAGAGGCATTCCATCTTAGTCCTCAGGGTTGGCAACGCATTTGAGGTCTTAGGATTATAGTCTTGAGAATTCAAATGTGTATGGGTCTCAGATTCCACTTACCATCAGGTGGCCTGAGTGCTCGTGTGCCTTCTCCTTAACATAAAAAAAAAAAAAAAAAATTGATTCCTTTGTATATCGAGAGTTACCCATATAGTTTGTATGGCTAACATTCGTTACACAAAGGCTGCGATCGTGATTTTTGTTTTCATTAAGCCTTTAACTATGTCAAAATTGTACAAGTGAACGGCGGGGCGCGACGTCGTTACTGGTGGTAGGACCTTGTGCTTGGTCCGTCCGAATCGCTTCAACCTACCTAGAGCATAGAATACTCACTAGAGAGAGGACAAGTCGCCGGCGGCCGCGTCGCAGTTATTAGCTCAATGTGCATACTCTGCCGCTAGTTCACCCTCCGTTTAAAGAGTGCACGCATGCTGATCATAGAGAATATTACGAATATTCCCAAAATGACATGGATATGATGCACGTATATTGTGCTATAGGAGCGTCGGTATGCAAGTGTGTGTTTTAGATGTGTGCGTGTTTTGTCTTGTCAATTACTTGTGCCTTGCGTGGGTTACTGAACTTGCGACAGGCGTGCTCAATACAAATCGGCCGGCTTGTCCGATCTCTTTATATTCATACATCTGTAGCTACCACTATCGCATCCTTTCTACCTACCGTCGAGCAACACTGTTCGCATTGTTGTGTTTTGGTGAGGGGATGACGACCGTTGAAATTACTAGCATAGAGGCATTCTATCTTAGTCCTTAGGGTTGGCAAAAGGAATTGTACCTAGTTTTGAGAATGCAAAATGTCTATGGGTCTCAGATCCCGCTTGGTAGTAAGCGTGGCCTGTATGCTCGTTTGCCATTTAAATCGTCATATAAAAATATACATTTTAAAAAGTGAACATAATTATTTTTTTAAGTAAATGTTACGTAAAATGTAGTGTCTTTAGTAAAATAAAATAAGTTTGAAATTTGAGAGACCTGTAACACGCTAACAGCATCATCAGGCCGTCTGGCTGTTCGCCTGTCTATGCCATAAAATAAATCTAAATAACTTAAATTAAAAACTAGTCAAAATTGTAATGGAAGTCATTCTTGAGATATATTATTATTTGAAACAAAAACCTTACACTCGTATTTTTCCGTTATGGAACAAATACCTATTTCTTGAATCGTTTTTTACATAAGTAATTAATTAAAAATTTTAAGCTCATTGGAGTTAAAATGGTAAAATTTGATCACAGCAAAAAGACATCAGAGAGTATAAATATTTGTTTCTAACATAAAATGTTTTTTCAAAAATAATTATAAATTAAATATATCAGGGGACAATCTCACATAAATTGACCCAGTCCCAAACTAAGCCCTAGGCTTGTACTATGGGTACTAGACAACGATAATACTTATATAAAGAAATACATAAATAAATAAAAAAATACATACAAATACATAGAAAACATCCAAGACTCAGGAACAAATATCCGCGCTCATCACACAAATATCTGCCCTTACCGGGATTTAAACCCAGGACCGCAGGCTTCGGAGGCAGCGTCACTCTGAACTAGGCTAACGTGTTGTCAAGTCAGTTACAACACAAAGCCACCACTCTATTCTCTCGCAACTCTTTGCCAGTAAACAAGCACCAATCTTCAACACAGTTACGGTTCTATTTCCTCTGCCGAATGAGCGCATCCAACACGACTCGTTTAGGTTCCTCTCCGGTTTTTACCTCGGAACTTTTGACGTGATTGGAACGGGTCCATATTGCCTCTCATAAAATTCTTATTCCTATTATTTGTTTGACTACCGATTTGTATTCATAATAATCACTCTTAATAAATTTTTCCTCAATAATTTTTTGTTCATAATTTCTTATTCCTAATCATCGCAACTCCTAAAGTGATTTTTTTCTGAAACTGTTACAGTACAATACAATACAAATACTCTTTATTGAACACCAAAAATTAAAAAAATTAAAACAGAACATGGAGCAGTACATTCAAATCATAGGTATACAACAGGCGGTCTTACCGCTAAATAGCGATCTCTTCTAGACAACCACAGCACACAGACAGACTGTTTTGATTTTAGGATGTTTATAAAACAAACCTAACCACCAGTTTACCAGCTGGGTATTTTTTAAATCCTGAAAATAAACACTGGCGTTCATAGCCCCACTGGTGGTGGTACCGGTATTAATATTTATTATGAAGAGTGATATCATTATGGTATAAAATGGTATGAGAAACATTTTCGGAGTTCCAATAGTCTAATTTGCAATTTTATATGAACTTCGGCGCACCCGATTGGGAACTATTAAGGATGAAACGTACTTTGATGCACAGGTTACAGGCTTTGCACAGGTTATCTTAGGATGAAAGACATGCGAAAGTTAGAATGTTTAAATGTGCATAACGATTGGCTTAACGAAAACGGGTTTAACGGATTTACTTACTTGAAATGGCCGCAATATTTGAAGTTACGACGAACATGTTATGATTTTACCATGAAGGTCTTATTAATCGAAAATAAATTCTAAAACTCTACTTTACATATATTTCAAACCTCAAGCTCTTGACATTTTTACTTATCAATATATTAAAAAACATCCAGTTCAAAGGGATAAAAATACACGGATAAAATAACGAATTTGTTGGAAATTTTCCATTCACGAAAAACCAAACGACATTTACAACGCAAAAAGCTTCATAATCAAATAACGGCACCGAAAAACGCTCGTAAATAAAAACCTGCCAGGCTAAAACAGCTAATCAGGCAATTATCACCCTTTTGAAACGCATAAAATTCATTTATACATCCATTCATAAATCGTTGGCCGACCAATTAGCGTGTAAAATGGCCTTTTTACTTAATTCTGCACCTGGCGCTTTAATATGAGCCTCTGAATAAATTTGCTTTAACAACATAGTTTAGTCCGAATAAAAGTAAAGAGTGATGCGGTTTTTTTTGTACGGGTTCTTTACATGGGGAATTGGAAAATATCAGAGTTTGGGTATTATGTTATTTGGAACCAAGGGCTCGATTTTGGAAAAGGGAAAAACTGCATGTGTTGAAATATTTAAAAGAAGTTCTAACTAAAAAAGAATCAAGAAGTATTCCGAAAAAAAAAGGTTTTTTTGCAGGAACTATTTGCATTCGAGCTCATTGATCATTCGAGTAATTTTTTAAATCTTTAAATGATTTTAGCTTTAAACTTTTCCTTTTTACAAAACGACGACACGCTAGCCTCGTTGGTAGAGGCCCTGTCTTCGAAGCTAGAGGTCCTGGGTTCAAATCCTGGTAAGGCCAGATATTTGTGTGATGAGCACGAATATTTTTTCATGACTCTTGGATGTTTTCTATGTAGGTATTTAAGTATATATTTCTCTATATAAGTATGTTTATCGTTGTGTAGTACCTATTGTACAAGCCTAGAGCTTCGTTTGGGACGAGGTCAATTTGTGTGACATTGTCCTGTGATATTATTATTATTATTATTATTAAAATGGAAGCCTTGTTTCCCAAGAACTCACCCCGACTCATATTTCTTTCGAATTCTCTATAGCTACCATTATTTATCTAACATTGTTTATCCTGGTCCTGTAGGTACAGTGGCTCAACAAGTTGCCGTCGATGATGGTTAAATTAATTGCAAATATCAATAGCCATCATTGTCAATAAGCCATCTTTACTTTTTCAAATGAGTAGAGGTCCGTCAACTGAAATTGGCTTTTAGTTAAAAATATTATGGGATGCAAACTTTAGTTTACTGACCTCTCGTTTACTGGCTGGCTAAGGCTGAGTTCTTTGATCAGTAGTTAACTGAACTAATGGTTAAAAATAGAAAACAAAAATGAAAAACTGACAAATTTCCTTGAGATTTAACCATTAGTTACGACTTTTAACTTCTGATCAAACAACAGGCCCTAAGAAACAAATGCAGTCAAATAAATATGTTTAATTTAGTGTTTTTTTTTTTATAAACTATACATTTTTTTTTCCCTGATGTGGATGTTTTGATATTAATTTATGTATTTATTTATTGCCATTTATTTATTCATGTAAGTCATTATAATGTATTAGTTTGTATTAGTATGTATTTGATTATCTATTTATTAGTTTGGTACGCGTGTATTTATAGGTATATTATATTTTATAGCTAGCATAGTTCCTTGTTATTGTTCGAATTTAGTCTGCACTACCTACTGTGTAAATTGTTTTAACTTGACACCTTATCCCTTCTAAGGTTGTCTGGAAGAGATCGCTAATCAGCGATAAGACTGCCTGTTGTTTACCTGGGTCTTCTAAATTGTGCAAATTCTTTGTAATATTTTTGTTTGGTGGGCAATAAAGTGTTTTGTATTGTATTGTATTATAATGATATTTAGTAAATGAGGAAAAAGGGGTATTTAAATTTTAACGTAACCCTAAAAAGACCTTTTCGTATAAACTAAGTCGTGTACAAAGAAATGTAAATAAAATCTTTGAAGCGAAAAGATAAATTATTTTTGAGATTTAAATGAAACGTTGTATAACTTTATTTAAGATCCTGACAGCCCAAAATATTTTTTTGGCCTATGAGAACAAATTAACATAGACATCAAGAAATTAAAAAACTTAATATTCTGGCACCTTAATATCTCGTCTTAATATAATAATTTGATAGCCCTAATACAATTCACCATTTTCCACCAGTTGTGTTTTTTTTTAACCCGTGTTGTTGCCAGTTTAGAATGGTTCCACCCCATGTCTTCCCGTAGATGTCGTAGGAGGCGCCTAAGGAATTTAGGCACTACTTGTACTATTTCTTATTCTGTGATTTAGGGCTTGTTACTGTTAGGCGATGGGCTTGCGGCCTTGGCTTGTGACTGGTTGTCACTAATAATACACTGGTAAAAACTTCATTTGCAAATTCTACAAAAAAATACTTCCTAGGATCTCCCTATTTCAGAAATAATATTTATTAAATTTTGTAATTTTTAATACGTTTAACTTTGGTATCTACTGTTGGCATCACTGTAGCAACTTTTAAATTTCACTTTTATTCCGTTTAGTTTACGGGCCTCTTGTTTTCGTTTTATACGGCACAATTTACCGAACTATATTTATTATTATTATTTTTAACTGGCGTCACTACTCTTTAGGGTTCTGGCAGAATATCAGTGCTGTGGTTTACCACAGTTTTATGCTGAGCCAGCGCCTTCTCGTCTCACCATCACATGGCTCTTTTTCTGCATTTATGTTTTTAGTTCTAAGTTAATTTTATTTCGCAAGTAAGGCTTTTTACAATATTTATAAATAATTGATATTTGCATGTTCCTTTTGTTAGCCTAAGAACCCATGTATTGTGTGAGATGAATAAAGATGTTTATCTATCTATCTATCTATCTATCTATCTAAAAATGTGGTTAAAGGATTACCAACAAGTATTTTAGATTCTCGGTATTTTTGTAGCTCTGCCTACCCCACTCTGGGAATGAAGGCGTGATGTTATGTATGTATATGCATGTATCTGTATTTTTATTAGTTTTCACTACTTCAGCTCTTACTCTATATCGTTACCTAGCGACCCGCCCTAGCTTCACACCGGGCCACGCGAAGTGTAGGGTTCGGATAGACGGACATGGCAAAACTAAAAGGTTTCCTAGTTGACTACGGAACTTTAAAAGCAAGAAATATTGTAGCTTCCTAATAGTTTTTTTTTTTAATCGATTTCGTAGTTCCATAGATTGCCCCGAACATAATAAACAAACAAATGCACAATTTTACCTCAGTAATCTCTAAGATTTACCTTTCCTTTGTCTTTACCCTCATCCGAACTACTGAATGACATCTGTCAATTGTAGAGCCAAGGTGATAGGCAATAGCATTGAGACAGGTAAGCGAGTGCGAACCCAAACAAATTCACCAAAATAAGCGCTACAACTATTGTATGTATGAATAAATATGAATCCATACATTTATTAAATCACACCTAATTCCCAGAAGGGTAAGCAGAGATCACTTCTTTCTACCTGCTACGATCCTGGTAAATCTTTTTCGCTTCTACATTCATACATCGAGTCATGCATGCACGTCGTTTTCGGTTACTTACGATTCGGCCCTTTGCCTTAATTTCTCCGATACGATTAAAAAAAGTACGCCTAGGGCGGCCCCTTCCTATATAGATATACTTACATATCTCTTTCGTCAATCTTCTTTCATCTATTCATTCCAAGTGACCAAACCATCGAAGCATGCCCTTTTCAATCTTAGTCACCGCATTTTCTTTCAGTCCACATTAATAATATTATTAAATACATAAAAAAAACAAACCGGCCAAATGCGAGTCGGACTCGCGCTCGAAGGGTTCCGTACCATTATCTATACAACCAGGGGTATTAAGATCGAGCAAAAAACGGCAAAAAAACACGTCTTTTGTATGAGAGCCACCCTTTAATATTTTTTATTTTTTATTTTAATTATTTATTCTTAAAGTGACGACTGATACAGGGTGTTTTTTGGTTAACAACTTCCACAATAGGGGTTACTATATTCATGTTTCTGAGCTCAAAAAATATATAATTTAAATATATTTTTTTCGTCAAAAGTTGAAAGAATGTCCTCGCTATTTTATAAACCATGGTCTCTCGTTTCTGTAGCTACGAAGGGGGTGGGCCGCGTATCGTCACGATGTTATTGTTTGATACTACCCTCACAAAACTATGCGCAAGCGACGTCAGTTCCGTGTTTGTTTCGAAGCAATAGCTTGTTAAGTAAAGTGTTACATCATTTAATTGATAAAAAAATGGCTCAGCGAGAAAGTTTACTTCTGGACAATCGTGAAATGTTTGATGTTGTGAACATTTACTTTGTGAGTGGTCAAAACATTGCTGACACCGTTAGGATATTTGGACTGAACGATTTCCTAATCGGCAGGCCATTACACACTCACACACACACACACACACACACACACACACACACACACACACACACACACACACATATATACACACACACACACGCACACACACACACACACACACACACACAAACACACACTACACACGCTACACACGCTACACTGTAAGGTCTATCGTTAGCAACCTGTAAAAATGAAAATTTTGTACATTTTTAACAATCTTTGTAAAAAGCTGATGCACCTTTTTAAATACGCCAAAGAAAACTTTTGCGGTTTTGTAATCTATACCGTTATATGTAGTTAAAAGCTCTGTTTTTGTGCATATGTGAGTTTAATATATTATGAGTAGGACTAACTTAAATATGATAATTAAAACCATCGGCCTTCGACCAACTTAGCCAGTCGTACAAAAAAAAACAAGATATTTTAGTAATCAAACTCCCTAACAGTAAAACTCTTTTAAGAGGCCGTATACGAAATTTTGCAGATTTCGCTGATTTACGTAATTTTACAGACGTGATTTTACAGTTGAAATACTTTACTTGAATGTATGAGCTATTTTTTTGTTTTTATTATTTGATTTTGATTAATCGACCTGAAACTATTTTGTGAATTTTGCTGTAAGAGGTTTAGAATATCGCATATTTACGAATCGTTTTAACGTCTACAAGGTAGGAAAAATTACAATTTATTACTGTAACTGTCGTCTAAAAAATGTATGAAACACTTTTTACCACCTTTATATAACTTTTTTGTGTAAAAAAATAACTAACTTGGTAAAAATTTATAGAAAATGAGCAAAAAATTGTTTCTGATTTCGGCTACTTAAAACTCTCGTTCATAAAATGAAAACAACAGTTAAACTTCAGTTTAAAGTCAATCCAGTAGCTTAAAAAAACATCCAAAAAATTAAGAAAAAATTGCAATATATAATGTTCTAGAACAATCTAAATTTAGCATTAGAACACTCGTCAAAAATAAAAAACTAGCTCATTAATTCGTAACTCATTTATTCGATCATAACTATAATGTTATTTCATGATGTGCATTAAAACTTATAGAAAAGCAGTATTTTAACTGTAAAATCACGAAAATAAGCAAAACCGGCAAAATTTCTTATACGGCCTCTTAACACCCTCTAAAAATACTAAATTCAAAAAGAAAGGCAATTTATAAATCAAAAGACCATTTGTCGCTTCGTTATCGGGGTTCGAACTTTCTTAACTTTAGGGAAACGTTTCACCATGGCGGAAAACGGAATCGTTAGAAGAAAAGCCGTATATCTGTATAAAAGATTGGGCTGATAGAAATATAAAAGAAAAGTACTTAACCGAATTTAGACAATTATCTAGATTTTAAAGAAATGGATAAAGATAGATACTAAGAATGTTCTACATTAGTTACCACATTCACCGCTAGCCAGTGCTACGAAAACTACGCTGTAGCCCGTAGCACCATATTTCCCCTATGTAGCAAAAATCTGCTACCAATAGTGGACCCGATACCGGGTCGTTGGCACTGAATAGTTAAAATAAAATTTTGGAGCCGAATTAAAAGTTTTAGTTTAAGTTAAATTCTTTAAAATATTCTTAAAAAACCATGGGTTGAAATTATAAGTATTTTGCATTAAACTACAATCTGTCGGTTGACAACAGAAACAGATAATTACAAGGTAAATATATAAATATAAAAAAACCATTTTCGGGTTGGACCGTCATCTCTTTAAACCCTGTACCACATATTTATTTTTGTACGTAGGTATACTTTATGATACTTTCAGTACAATGAAGTATTACTGCGTACATTTTAGTATTTTCAAACAGCAGAAAACTTAAACAATGCTTCAACAACACAATATAGAGTAAATAGGGACACAACCTAAAATGAAGCATAACTTACTAATTGTAAGACTAAAATAATTTCCAATAAAACATTACGATATTTTTATTTAACACTTGATCTTATTTGTAACAACTTATGCCTTATTTTATAATGTGTCCCTATGTACCCTGTTTTACGCTATGTATAATTTTTGCAATAAAATCCAATACAATCAAAATCATCCACGCTACAGTACATGCTTTCCGTAATTGTACCACAAACTGTCGGTCTCAACGGCATATACGTTCACGGTCTAAAGGTTAAAGTGTACGGTGAGTAACTAAGCGCAAAGTTATCGATAACATGACATTATTCCGCTATCAGCGTGTCATTAGCGGGACGTGCCTTAATCAGTTCGATGAGATTACAGAGCCGTATGCGGGTTGTCTTACGAACAGCGGATTTGAACGTGTACTATCGGAGAGTATACATTTAATACTTACTTAAGGCAACGGGTACGTCAGCTATAATAAGTCTAAAAAATGTTGTCAATCGCATCACACTAATGTCATAAATGTTATCATTTTGTGTGTGAGTACTTTGTAACGCTGAAACGGCTAGACGGATTTGCATGGAATTTGAAATAGTGATAGCTTCGTAACCTAACACGAGTTCGAAAAACATTTGCCCGCTGTTTCATCTCTCCGAATCGTCTTTTTTAACCTTTTAACTTTCCTAGATTTTTATAAAAAAAAACCCGAACCTACAGGTTTTGTATCTCTTTAAACATTTTGAAAAGCTAATGGGTGCAGTCAAATACGACATTCTAATTTATGAAAATTTGGTCAAACGATACAGCAGGCAATTTTTTTAGAATTCGTGTTAGGTTACGAAGCTATCATTATTTCAAATTCCATGCAAATCCGTCTAGCCGTTTCAGCGTTACAAAGTACTCACACACAAAATGATAACATTTATGACATTAGTGTGATGCGATTGGTATTGGTAACCTACCATTTAATCGAACAAAACCTGTAGGTTCGGGTTTTTTTTATAAAAATGTAGGAAAGTTAAAAGGTTTAAAAAGACGATTCGGACAGATGAAACAGCAGGCAATTTTTTTTTGAATTCGTGTTAGGTTACGAAGCTATCATTATTTCAAATTCCATGCAAATCCGTCTAGCCGTTTCAGCGTTACAAAGTACTCGCACACAAAATGATACCATTTATGACATTAGTGTGATGCGATTGGTATTGGTAACCTACCATTTAATCGAACTTTACTTCATCGATTGTATAATTTTATCGAATGCTGTTTTCTGATGAAACCATAATGTTTTTAGGATATCTTAAGCATTAATTACACAAGTTAGGTTAGATTAGACATGTGACTACCAAAAAAAAAAAAAAATATTACGAGTATCTTGCAGCGAGAAATAGTTTTCAACTGAATGATTTTCTTTTGTAAAATAGTGGGTACCTGATGTGATTATAAGCAATATGCGACGAGTATTATTTCTCTTGATGAACTTGTCGCTGTTTTATCATTCCAGAACCTCTTTGCCAATTAGAATCTAGAATCCGCTACCGCCACCACCATTTGACAGTCCCAAACTAGACCAATTTAATTCAGTTAGCTTGTTGAACAAGTTAATGCTCGGGTGAGGTGTGACGTAACGTAAATTGGTGAAGTTACACCCGAGGCACGCTTAGTTTTGATTGCCAAATGTTTGGACAAATAATTAGTATACGTTCTAATTGTATTTAGTTACTTATAGAGATATAAAGGCCATTTTAAGTCCTTAATTGAAAGTCAAATGGAAAAGTAAGTGGGTAAGTATAATTTTGAAGCTGGTAAGTTTGTTTGTTGGTCCCTTTTTTGATATAAATGGTCGGAAATATTGCCACAAAATATCACTGAGAAATGTTTTTGCCGGCCTGTTTGGTGATTGGTCATCCACATTGTTGACCAACTTTGAGAACCAATGAAAATCAATCAATCAATTATTGTTTTACGGCGGCGTTTAATAATAAAATCGAATCAATCAAATCATACCATTTTGTTACGTAAAATTTTATGTTTGTTTCGCTAAATGATACACAGATAAAAAAAAAACTTTGCTCCAATTCTCGACCCACACGAGATAAATTTACAAGAGACTATTTTATATGCAGTTGTTATATTCATCGCAAATAAACCCCTTCCCCCCTCCGTGTGGTTGCCGGGTAAGAGTAGTGCCACTCCATGTCTTCCTGTGAATATCGTAAAAGGCGACTAAGGGAATAAGGGCTTGTAGTACTGTTAGGCGATGGGCTTGCAACCTGTCACTAATACAATAGTAATTTTTTTTGGCCTGATTGTGCAAAATGTGGTAACAGAATTATTTTTAAAAAGTATTTTTAGAGTTGTTGGTATTTCTGTAGCTCTGTGCGTACCCCACTCTGGGAATGAAGGCTGTTTATGTATGCATGTAAAAAACCATCGAGAATTGGGATCTAAAATTTATAAATTCTGATAAAAGAAACTAAATGGCATTCATTCCATGGCAGGGGGATACCCTTGGGATATTAGAACGTATGGACAAAAAACTTTAGTAAAGCACCTCTTCCATGTAGTTGTAACATCAGTGGTGCTAAACAAGTTGCATTCGACCATCGTTAGCGATTATGTTTCGATTGATAAATGTATGGAATTGACGTAAGCCACCGAGATAGTAACATGACACTTACGTAAATTCCATATATTTTTCTATCGACACATAATCGCTAGCGAGTGTCGAGTACACCTTGTCTAGCCCCACTGTATAGACCGTTCGACATTCTACATACAACATGTCCTTTAATATCTTTATTCTTCTAAAGATAGTCCAAAATTTTTGTTACTTCTGCATTTTAGACTCGGAAGTGTATCGCAAACATGATTACGTCTAGTGACGTAGTGATACAAACATTTTCACACTAACAAGTAATCACGAAACAGAAATCTCTGGAAAATACTTCTGTAAAAGTTTACAATACATTCATCCAATGAAAACATCCAACAAAAAGCCAATTTTTTCTGTGAAAATGTGTTACTAGCGTATTTCAACTAACTTGTCGACTAGCCTAAGCTTTCTTAGGAATAGGTTTTTTGTTTTGTTGTGTAAAATTTAAAGTAAAATGTATACACAATTTGTGAGGTATTTTTTTGCAGTTGTAGAGAAAATCACTATATGTGCCTCGGCAGAAAGGGCAATTACTGCATTCGTACAATATAATTCGTATTCTAAATATTTCGTCCATGAATTGTGTACTTTCTGCCCTCTGCAACAATGTACTTAGATTTACTGCCTGTTTCACAGTCGTTAATGGTTCAGATGGTGGTAGCGATCCGGACGGACCCTGTACAGGGTCCTACCACCAAAAGGCTCAAATTTTAAATGGGTCTTAAATATACAATCGTAACCGTACATGTCGGTCTTAGTTTTACTTACTTTTTAAACATGCATACATACATAACATCACACCTTCATTCCCAGAGGCAGGCGTAGGCAGAGCTACCAACAACTCTAAAGACATGTCAATAATACTGTAACCACATTTTGCACAAGTAGGCTGAGATGTTTACTAGTGTATTAGTGACAGGTTGTAAGCCTAATAATACTACAAGCCTTTATTCCCTTAGTCGCCTATTACGACATCCACGGAAAGACATGGAGTGGCACTATTCAAACCCGGCAACCACACGGGATACTTTTAAAAGCGTAGAAAACTCAAACCATACGGCCACATGATGATATTGCAGTCTTTAGACTTTAGAAATGCGTTGCCTACCCTTAGGACTTAAGAGAGATTCCTCGATCCTAGTCTTTTTACAGGAGGTTACGGGCGTCTTCTATTATTTTTTATGCTGCCGGCCGGACCAGCCGGTCACATAAAAAGATAAAAGTTGTTTATTCAGTAAGTAGGCCGCACGAGCACTTCGTCAAAATTCTATCAGCGCTTCCCAAGAGGAGACTACTGCTGAGAAGAAGTGCCGCACGAAACTCAACGTGATGGAGTCATCATCATCGGGAGGCTTAGACAAAATGCATAACGCTAACGTTAGCAGTTTTTGAAAACTGCGGCTCTATTCTACTCGGTAAAACGATATTGCTTTTGACATGTAATCGTATTGTTGACGTGATTTACTTGACAATAATGGCGGCCGGGTTGAAAACAATACGATAGCAAATCAAAATCTATTAGGTACCAAGTAGAAGGCACAACATTTATAAAAATGACTGAAATAGATCGTCAGCTTACGTATATAATAATATATATACTTATGCCCTTTACTGTACATTACGCTACATAACCTTAGCAAATATTGGATCTTTAAAAAATATATTGTGGGATTGACGTAAGCTCGATCGACGTACGATCAATCGCTTCAGCCATGTATGACATTTTTATAAATTTTGTCTTTTCTCCTTCTACTTTTTAAAGATCCAATATTCGCTAAGGGTTTATAGCGTAATGTACAATATGTACTGGGTCATTCAAAATGTATCGTGGGATTGACGTAGGCTGACTTTTGACGTTTTGGGAACGTGTATTATACTATCACATATTTGACGTGATTGCTGTATCGACATTGATGCCCGTGATTGGTACCTGTCTAGGTCCCTATAAGTAGAATTGTAATACAATAAGTACGTATAGTTATTGGTACGTAAGTAAATATAGTTCCGTGTTCTGTTTTTATTTTTTTTATTTTTGGTGTTCAATAAAGAGTATTTGTATTGTATTGTATTGTATTATATAGTTATTGGAACCCTAGTTAGTAATTCGGCAACACGTGTAGGCTAGTTGGTTGTGACCTTTCCTACGAATATAGCGACCTGGGTTCGATCCCGGTATGGACAAATATTTCTTGAATGAATGCGAGTATTCGTTCCTGAGACTTCGATGTTTTCTATGTGTTTCTTTACATTTTTGTTTGAGATTTTCGCTTGATAGGTATTTATTTTTTTAAAACAGGACTTCTCTACTAAAATCTCTACAGTGACTCGCTATTTAGAACCACTTAGCAACGTTGACCGCCAAAGTCCTTAAATCCCATACAAAATTGAGCCTCAAAGCCTTGGCTCTTAGCATTAAACGTATCGACTACACCCTCGTCCATTCGACAAGCATTGTTGGCATCATCCATCATCGATTATCGCTTCCAAAGAGGAATATTCAGGACTACGAGTTCCTATACCTAGGGATTAATCATCCAAAAGCAAAGGAATACCAAAAGTAACTGATACCACTTATTTAATCTGTGCCGATATATTCAATTACCATAACAATCACGCCTTCAATCCCAGAGTGAGGTAGGCAGAGCTAAAGAATAACCAAAAACTCTGAAAATACTTTTTTATAATTCTGTAACCACATTTTGCACAATTAGGCTAAGAAGTTTACTAGTGTATAAGTGACAGGTTTCAAGCCCATCGACGAACAGTACCACAAGCGGTTGTTCCCTTAGTCGCCTCTTATGACATTCACGGGAAGACATGTGGAAGTAGCACTATTTTAACCTGGAAACCACTTGGGGACCATTTACCAATCTGAAGTTAATTTTCCCCATTGTGAGATGACTTGCGTGAAAAGTTTCTTCTTTTGTTACCGAAAGTAACTATGCGATAAGTTTTTGGTAACAAAATGGATATGTTCATACAAATATTTTGGGAAAAATTAGCATAACATAATTTTGATTGTTGCATAATTTTACCCTACCCACATGCCCCTGCCATTGGTGTAATGAAATAAAATTGTGCATGGTGGCCAACATTTTTAAGAACGGTTTTGTCATTACTAAATAATTTAGTTTTAGCAATAACTGGAGTTTTTATATTGTTTTTGAATTGTGTAGTAAATGCAAAAATAAGAAGTAAGTGCAAAGCATTTTCAACAGAAGTTTTTTATCACTCTTTTCGACAGGCCGCAAAGCCGCATAGGTAATTCTCATGAAGATATTCTAGCTGAATTTCAGCAAATGTATTTTATTCCACAAGAAATGTCCTACTTTGTACGACCAGATAAATAAGCGGGCTTAATCCTTTTCACAATGTTCCACGGCATCTTACCAGAATCCTGATTGATAGCGTCAAGCAACAAATTGTGGTTATACTTACACGAGAGAACGCGGAAAAAGGAACCCATCCATCTTCGTACGCCGATGTTGGGGATTTGTTAATAGGCACAGTCTAAAGATGGGACGTGGGAGTCATTATGGATGGAAGTGTTTGGCTTATAAAGCATATTATTATAGTGCCTTTGTAAACGGGATGAAAGGAAGAAAATCTTAACAATAGCAAAGAAAACATAATGAGGCCATTCAGTGCTGTGGCGTTACTTGTTTAATAATTTAGAAGTAATCTGTGACTTAATGTAGACTACATATCGCACCTTCGGTAGAAAAAGGCCACAATTTCCCCTTTAGTAACATTGTACATTGTGCCTTTGTTCTACCGGAAAAGGGCACATACCACATTGGATACCTCTTTAAAATGATTGTTTTAAAATTATTATATTTTTTTAATAAGTATGAACGTTTAGGAAACATTAAACTTAAAAAGTATAATTTTCGTGTCCTCCTACAGCTAAAACGACTAGTCATCAAAATTACTTTCATAGATACTTGTTGTTTTTTGTGTTTGTGGTAAATGGCGTCGAAACCCTACACTGAGCATGCTCCGATATGCTCTTTCCCGGCTTTTGAACTAACTAACTACTAATTATAGTAAACACTGTTAGAATTTAACTATGATTTCCCGATTTTGCGACGATGTTGCAATCATCATGATCACGAAGTATAAAGAAAACACCCATCGGAAATTCATAAATACGTATATTCAATCGTGGTAATAACCCCCATATCATTATTATTGTCATTTAATTTCATTACCAAACCCTACCGAAAATAATAAAAAATAAAGATATTCTGATAGTGAAATATCCGTAGAAATTTTACCGTAACTACTGCTATATTTTCCATAAAAATGGCTAGTCATAAATACTACTTAAAATTCCATTCAATAGCGACTCTGCCGACGATACAGGAAAGATCTTGCCCGCTTTTGTAAAAGGGTTGCTAATGCTAAGCTCGGGTCAGTTTGTGAACGACTTCCCCTGTTTAAGTAAATACAAGTGTTATTTTTAGGTTTTCTTAAAAATACCTCAAGCTGGCCTTTAAGATTGGGTGTTGGGAGAGTTAACAGATAACTGTAAAAGGTTATTTTATCTTCTAGTCAGAGAACTTCACTGAAGTCTTATTAAAAGCTGTCAAACCAAACAAATATAATGTTATCATTTACTCGTATTTTGAGAAAAAACTCACCAGGTTTTTATGTAAATTACAATACAAAACACTTTATTATACACCAAATAAAAACATTACAGAGATATACGATTTGAAGTTATAATGTACTTAATGAGACTTTCCTCTTAATAGACGATAATATAATTACATTGAAGGACTTTCTCAATTTATTCCATATCACACAGATAATTAAAATGAAAATCCTACACCGCTTATGTCTGTGCGATGTTACCGCTTATCAGAGACTTACTGATTGGATGAAGCGGTTCTCATGGATGCGGAAGGTTAAGCATAATTCATTGATATCTTACCCGTGTGAAACCGGCCCGGGTCTCTAGTACTTTAACTCTATCTTGTTTGTCATTAAACTCCTCCTAAACGGCTGGGCCGAATTTTCTGTTTTTTATTTGTGTGTTCAAGTTGATTCGAGAATGGTTTAGATTTACAATCTGGCAATTTTTAGGATTCCAATAGTCAAACTAGGAACCCTTATAGTTTTGCCATGTCCGTCCGTCCGTCTGCAGCTTAGCTCAGAGACTCTGAGTACCTACTAGAAAGCTGTAATTCGGCATGAATATACAAATTAGACACGTGGTAAAATAAACTAGAAAAAAAAATATTGTACCTCCCCTACACGTAACGTGGGGATGTATTTTTTTCTCGTCTACCCCATAGTATGAGGTATCGTTGGTTAGGTCTTACGGGTTTTGTAAAAGCATTTTTTGGTAAACGAATCCGTTTAGGAAATATTCAGCTCTAAAGCGCTAATTTTTACTAGACTCAAGTGCCCCCTCCCTACAGCCAAAACTACAAATACTAAAAATCTGTCAAAAACTTGTATGAAAGCGCATATAATGAATTTAAAAGGAAAACTATCACGACTAAGTAGACATCGTTAGTTCTTGAGATACATGCTATTAAAGTGTTTACACCTACTAAAAACATCTAAGACGGCACCAAATGACTTTAAGTAGAAAATTAGTTATTACTTGTTGATTTTTTGTACTTAAAGGCTTTGGAACCCTGCACTGAGCATGGTCCGACATGCTCTTGCCCGGTTTTTATTTTGTTATTGTTTTTCTTTAATAGTTAAGACAGGACAACGTCTGTCGGGCCAGCTATTATAAAGTAAATAAGTAAGTAGGTACGCTGATATAAAATAATCAATCTCCAAAAACACTTATCAGTTCGTCTAGACCCAATCACTTACATCGTAATCTCGCCCCAACCTCACGTAATAGGCAATCTATCTGGTAACAAGTAGTCGGAACAAGTCTGCACAATATTCACGATTTATCGATACCAGTGACCGGACGACATCTCGCATAACTAGGTTAGCTCCTGCGAGTAGTGATGGGCACATGACAGTGAAACATCGAATAAACCGATCGATCGATCGTTCAACGAACGTATCATTACGCCGAGTTTTCATTTCAAAGAAATGTATTTCTCGCCGCATGGGTTTTTTTTGTATTCATAAATCAAAACCTAACCTATGTAATTAATGTTTGAGATATCGTGGTTGATATGAACTGAGATTCGATGAAACGATGGGCACAGGTTCAATTATCGCTAATAATACTGCATGCAATTGCTTGTTTCGAGCAATGTAGATACTACTCATATTATAATGTGAAGAGATGTCAGTCGACGCGTTTACTTTCGATTAATTCCATATGTTCTTGCTACCTAATATACAGTATTTTACAAGTCATTTATGGATTATATGGATACTACAAATCATAGACAATCATAAAAATACGTAAAATCAAGTCACAAAATTATTTTAGGTTAAGGGTATAACTGATATCATAAACATATTTAAATTAAGCTTGAAATATATTAGGCAATAGTCTGTCTGTTGATCGATAAAATTCTACTTTGTAGTTGATATAGTGTAGATTGTAAACTTAAATACTTACTTACTAAACATACAGACTGCTAACTGCTAATAATAATTAGAACCTTAATAATGTAGAAACTTTATTTTATTTCATCGATAATAGCCACATCACTAATTTTGTATAACGCGGGAGCAGGTAATGCTTTATCCTGCTCCTTCACATCACTACCTTCCGATATTCAATGAGCGACGTGCCGATCGATAATGCTTCACACATAAAATATTCAAAGGAGATAATTATAATTAGTGATCGAAGGATAATATGACTAACGGTTTAATGTTATTTGATGGACCGGACCTCTATTCTACTAGGATAAAGAACTATATTTCGCTTGACGTTTTTAGTGTTGTTTGTGTATGCTCCTCAGCCGCCATTTACTGTCAAGTAAATAAGATGTTATAAAAACGTTGTCGATACAGAAACACGTCATAGGCCATACGTTTTTAC
Organism: Acleris holmiana; assembly: GCA_949316455.1. Classification (NCBI taxonomy): domain Eukaryota; kingdom Metazoa; phylum Arthropoda; class Insecta; order Lepidoptera; family Tortricidae; genus Acleris; species Acleris holmiana. The sequence continues at coordinate 6,865,704 of OX438784.1, forward strand.
AGTGTAGATTCTCAGCCCCGTTCTCGCAAACCCAAGTTTCCTTGTATCTTTCAAGTAGTAAAGCTTTTAACACACTCAAATGACGCACCGAAACTAACCGAACCGAAACAATGCATTCCGGTCTTTACATTTACTTAAGTACATTTTCTTAAAATATCCGTAGGCCTGGACAACTAGCATACTACCGAATGTTAACGACAGATAATGTAACTACCTATTTTTTTTCAGTGATTTATTTTTATTTTACAATTAAGTACTTTTTGCTTTTGTACATTATTTGACTTTTACATTTTTATTTTTATTTTTTACACTGACGATCTTATTGTGAATTCACTATAACTATGCGACATAATAATGTAATTTCCATACATACATACATAAATCACGCCTGTTTCCCAGAGGGGAAGGCAGAGACCACTTCTTTCCACCTGCTACGATCCTGACAAAGCTCTTTCACTTCTTCCACATTCATACATCGAGTCATGCATGCACGTCGGTTTCGGGTACTTAAGATTCGGCCCTTTTCCAGTATTTCCCCGATTTGATTCAAAAAAGTACGCCTAGGGTGCCCCCTTACGACCCTTCCACTCACTTTAGCACTGTAAATTTCTTTCGTCAATCTTTTTTCATCCATCCTTTCCAGTCACTACATCTTCTTTCAGACCACACTTCTCTCTGATGTTTTCATTCCTTACTCTATCACACAGTTTCACACCACACATACTACGCAAAGAGCGCATTTCTACTGCATTTATGCGACTTTCATGCTTATCCTGCCACACCCAACATTCACTACCATACATCAGAGTAGGGGCCAACACTCCATTGTGAACAGCCAGTCGGGCTTTTTGTGAAACGCCCCTTCTGCTCACAAATAAATGACTACTTACCTACCTAACGAAAATAAGATTGAAGTTAACTGGGGTGGGTAGATAACGTAGGATTAGACCCATATACGGAGTTGATATTTCCTAATTATAAATACATACCACTTTGATTTTGACCTACAGCATTGGTATGAGGATATCTTCCGATTTCAAAGCGTAACAAACAATCAAATGTTAGTAGGTTTAGAAGTTAATTTTGAGAGTGCGTGTGCGTGTTGCATGCTTATAAAATAAGTGTAGTATATCAATGTCAATGAATGAATGAATGAATGAATGAATGAATCGTTTATTTACAAGAATATATGGTAAGTAATACAGATTTTAAAATTGGTATACATAGTTTTCCAAGATATATTCAGCCATGGCCAAGGCATGTGAAGGTTAAATTAAACATAAAATAAAACATTAAAGTTAACATAACATAAAAAACCTTATATATAACATTATAACATTATACATATATCATTTTATATTATGAAATATAAAATTGTAAAAATATGACAGTTTTTTAAAAGAAAAATAAATATTTTGCCATGTTCAGGAGGCAAAATCCTTTCGATTCCTTTTCTAATATGCAGGTGTCACAAAAATGAAACCATCTCAATTGTTTGATAAAAGAGTAGGTATTTTCTTTTGTAGACTAAACAGAAGGACACTCGCTTCTGTTGTCACTTCAAGTCCTAAGTCACTTATTTTAGTATAATGTATATTTTTTTCTGCTTGTGCTAGCACGAGATCTCCCCTCTGTAAACCGTACCAACTCTACACGGAACAGACATGAGATCACGGGACATTGGCAAAATATAAATGTAAAATTGAAAAGACATAATGACAGATAAGGACCAATATTAGGCACACTTTAGCTATTGCGCGTTTATAAATAAGAGGGTAAAATTCCACGATTATAAAAATATATTAACTCTTACTCTCAAATTTATGTAATCTAAAAAAGATTTAAAAGTAATTTTAAGTGAATTTTAATCAATTTAATTTAAAACGTTATACTTGAATAATGGTAAAAAACTTCAATTCTTATGAAACGTTCGTAAAAAAATACAGCTCTGGTAATCAATTAGGTTTACAATTTCACAAATATTTTGGGCTTAATCTGACAAAAGTAAGTAAAAAAATGTCAATCTTTTCATTTCGTTACTTAAAAGTTAAGTTAAGGGTTGGCAACGCATTTGAGGTCTTAGGATTATAGTCTTGAGAATTCAAATGTCTATGGGTCTCAGATTCTACTTACCATCAGGTGGCCTGAGTGCTCGAGTGCCTTCTCCTTAACATAAAAAAAAGAAAAAAAGTAAGTGTTTAAAAAATACTTAAAACGAAGATTTGAATGGATTATTAGAATGATCATCTTAAAAAAATCTTTACTTTTCGACTACGCAGTAAAAGCAGTGTTTCACCGAGTTTGACTGTAATTTTTTTTTAATGCCTTACAAAAAACATCTTGTATGTCCGATTATCGTGCTTTACACCCTTAACTATCCAAGGTAACGGTAGTCTTATTTTGTTACCCATTGCTAAAATAGAGGGTTCGGTTTTACTACATTTTGTTGCTGTATCTAGTGCATCTGCGGTCATGCAGATATGGTGAGGGCGAAGCAATGCATGCTTATTTTAATGAAGCTAACGATATAAAACTGTCATTTGCACTATACTCGTAATGTTGCGGCATTAAACCACACAACGACCGGAGCACTTACATTATTGTTTCACGCTTGCACTTCGGTGCATTTACAAGTTGGTCGGAAGAAACGAATTTAAGTTGCAATTTCATCCTGGGGCTTTTCCACTGGGTAAAACAGTGAAAGAGTTCCCGACTAAATAAGCTTTCTTTAAAATAAAAAAAAAAGCGGCCAAGTGCGAGTCGGACTCGCCCATGAAGGGTTCCGTAGCAGCAAGTAACATAATTATAAAAGTTCGTTGTAGCTTTGATCAATGTTTTTATGACGTATTAAAAAAAAAACTACTTACTAGATCTCGGTCAAACCAATTTTCGGTGGAAGTTTGCATGGTAATGTACATCATATATTTTTTTTAGTTCTATCATTCTCTTATTTTAGAAGTTACAGGGGGGGGGGGACACATTTCAACACTTTGGAAGTGTCTCTCGCGCAAACTGTTCAGTTTAGAAAAAAATGATGTTAGTAACCTCAATATCATTTTTGAAAAACTATCCATAGATACACCACACGTATGGGTTTAATGAAAAAAAAAATTGAGTTTCAGTCCTAAGTATGGAGAACCCCCAAAATTTATGTTTTTTTTTCTATTTTTGTGTGAAAATCTTAATGCGGTTCACAGAATACATCTACTTACCAAGTTTCAACAGTGTAGTTCTTATAGTTTTGGGAAAAAGTGACTGTGACATACGGACGGACAGACAGACAGACATGACGAATCTATAAGGGTTCCGTTTTTTGCCATTTGGCTACGGAACCCTAACAATGCGACTTAATCGGGTCATCGCATCCGTTTAGGATCTACGATGCAACAGGCAGACAAAGATACAAACCATCTGTTTATTTTGGAGATTTATAACTTTAATGGTTTAAATCTAATCAATGTCGAAGGATTAAAATTAAATGAGCACGTTCAGTCCAAGTTTCGCGAATGTTCCATCCAGATAGCATGACCCATTATACCGGGTCGAACTTCTGTCAGTCTTGTAATTCACAAATTGATCTCGGTGAAATGGCACAACGTATTTCTTGATAGTAGCGCAATCAGACAGATTTGGGCTACAGAATCTTTTAATGAGTGGTCGTTCGAAAAATTTGATTAGAGACCTCAATAAATAGTAAGTACATTTTTAAAACGATGTGCCTTGTACTGTTAGGCGATGGGCTTGCAACCTGTTACTAATACACTGGTAAACATCTTGACCTAATTGTGCAAAATGTGGTTACAGAATTATAAACAACTCTTTTTAGAGTACCTATGTTATGTACGTTTGTATGTGTGTACCTATTTATAGACATACGTGCCAGAATTTCATAAAATACGTATTATTAAAGAGAAACATTAAAGTCATTACATTACGAAATATATAAATGAAATTAAGTATTAAATATGAATGTGAAGCGAAAGAGATTTGTCAGGATCGGATCGTAGCATGTGGATAGAAGTGGCTTGTGCCTATCCCCCTGAGAAACAGGCATGATTTAATGTATGTATTATGTGTAACTTTAGCGATAATTACACTTTTCGAGTTCAATATTTCCTAAACGATTCCCTAAATCTGTAAATTGATTTACTCGTACATAATATGTTTTTTATTAGATATCCAATACCTTTGCTTTACTTGTATAGGAGATAGGTACCCAAATATATTTTTTTAAGATTTTTTTACAACTTTGCTACGCAACTTACAGAAAAAACTTACATATTTGTCGTAAGAGGCGACTCAGGGAATAAGGGCTTGTAGTATTGTTTGGCGATGGGCTTGCAACCTGTCACTAATACACTAGTAAACTTCTTGGCCTGATTGTGCAAAATGTGGTTACAGAATTATCAACAAGTCTTTTTAGAGTTGTTGGTATTTCTGTAGCTCTGCCTACCCCACTCTGGGAATGAAGGCGTGATGTTATGTATGTATGTATGTATTTGTACAGGTTCCTTGTTGACTATATAACCCTATAAAAGCAATGGATTGCCGCAGAGCAGCCTAAAAAGTACTTATGTACATACGTATCGAACTTGCAAATTAATATTTCCCTAACGAATACACGGGCGAGGAATTAATGAGGATCAACGACCTTTTTACCTGTATTGCCTTATCATCTTCTTCTTCTTCTGTAGGGTATATACTTCTCCAAGCTTTTTACAATAATGCCCAATTTTAATTTTATCTGGTCTATGTGTTGTATGTGAAAGTAACTTTGTCGGTTTGTTACGCATTCACGGAACCAATTTAGATGAAATTTGGTATAAAGTGAACTTGAACCCCGAGAAAGGACAAACATTTTATCCCGGAAAATTAGTCATTTCCAGGGAAGGGGGCAACGAAGGACTTCTACGCGGACGGAGTCACAGGTAACAGCTAGTTTATAATACACTTAGTCTTCTTATTATCCTTACTGTTACATCTGCACACTGTGGCACATCGCAGGTATAATTTCTCAGGTTGTCTCACCTCTAATAATGCTTGGGGTAATTGGAGTTCCCACAGTCGGAATTGGAACTTTAAGTTCAGTAGACATTAGTGGTGAAGCGACGCGGAACGAGACCGTTGATTAACTAGTAGGTATTTGAAGTACAAGGAAAAACCTAGTATTATTTACCCCCCACATAAAAGGTGTTTATAATTTTTGCGTGAGCTGAGGAAGGTAAGGTAAGACGGACCACTTACGAAAAATACAACCATGATAAAAATCTCGTAGTTGACCATTTATAAACCTTAGTTATTTTTTATTTATATTTCAAATCACGGATAATTTAGATACTAGTTCGAAAGTTTTAGAAATTAACAAAAATATTGTACACTCACCGGCACGAAAACCGCCCAATCGTCTTTTGATCATGCAACTGCTTACAAAATAACTTCGTAAACCATAGAGTAACTTCGAAAATACTTAACCAATTTTGTTTTATAAAATAGACCCACACAAAAACTGATAAGAAAATTAATAATCAGAGCATAATTCTAGAAACTAACGCTCCCAAACAAACTGAACCACTACACTCTGCCCATAAAGAACACGCTGGACACTGAATCCCATCCGATCCAGAAAATACACGCAATCAAAAAACATTCAACATCTTCATCGCTAGATAATCATTCTGATGCCTTTCTTTAGCTACTTTTTTTTTTTTTAGTTGGTTTACCTTTACCTTATGAAGAAAACCGGGGACCTTTTTATAGTGCGAAATTTGCAAAAAACGGTAAATTATTCCTATATGAAAAAAAAACAACAGCGTAGGTACCTACTTATAGGTGACGCTATAACAAAGGTCAATTTTTTCCTTCAGACGTCAGTCCAAAGCTATTTCAAAACTCTATTTAGTTTCCCGCAGTTTATAGACGCCTGTGCATTTATCTAGAATTGAAATCCTAAATGGCCCCGTGAGCTTACTAGAGCACGTAAATGGCTACTGTTATTGGATAACCGACTATAGAAAGTTTTTTTAAACTTAGCTTTCATCTAAAGCATAGTAAAAAAGCCAAACTAAGGTTATTTTGGTCAAACAAGTCGAATAAAAGGCAAGCCGCGTAACGGACGAGGTTGACTTATTCTGTTGTTCTCTGAATGAATTCACAAGGGTAACTTTGTATATTTTATGCTACCATAACGTGGATTAGCAATTGTTTTTTTGTTAAATAATATTGTATGTATACCGGGTGTTGCCTGTAATAGGAGCAATAAATTGAGGGATCGTTTCTACTCTATAAACGTAGCAATTAAATTAAATCCACACTGTCGAATTAAGACACCCTATAAGGATAGTTGTGTGTATTGAAATAAATAAATAAATAAAATTTTGATAACCCAACTGCCTTTGTTTCTACGTTGTTATGTGCTCCTGATTAAATGCAATTAGTGAAAGGGATCGAGATATATGAGTTTTATAAATCTATCTCTTTCGCTGACTGATATGTGGCAGTTACGAATAGTTCATAAAAAGGCTACAGCACTGAGAAGTTTACAATCCAAATTGTACATAACATCACACCTTCATACCAACAACTCTAAAAAGACTTATTGGTAATTCTGTATCCGCATTTTGCACAATCAGGCTTAGATGTTTATCACTGTAGGTATTATTAGTACAGACAGACAGATTATAAGCCCACGGCCTAACAGTACTACAAGCACTCGTTTCTTAAATAAGTATTTGTAAATATTCTGCTGTTAAATTATTATAAATTTGCGGTGCTAGCAGTGGAGACTATCATTCAATGTTTTATATAGACTTTGACATTCCGGCTCATAGACGCCTCTTGGGATTCCAGAACTGGCAAAGACCTCTCTTAAAGGATAGGGATTCTATCTGTGGAATCCCTATCTCTCGGAAATGTAGCTAATGTCATGCAGACCATACCGCGGGCGGACCGACCAGCTGTAAGTAATCTTTTTCTTAAGATTGAGTTGATTATTTCTTTTCTTTTTAAGTAGCTTGGTGTCAGTGTAGTAGCTAAGGGAATTAGGGCTTTTAGTACTGTTAGGCGATGGGTTTGCAACCTGCCACTTAAAATACTGTTAAAATTTTAGCCTGATTGTGCAAAATGTGGATACAAAATTATCGACAAATATAGAGTTGTTGGTATTAAAAACTTTAAAAGTGATAAAATCTTTCACCCCGTAGTTTCATTAGGCGGCAATTTACAACTGTCAGAATTTTGAATTCAAAGGTACGAGTATAACAAAGCCACTCCTTGGATAAACTCGAACTTAACTTTAACTTGATAACTACCTACTTATCAACCCTTACTTCTACGCGACGAAGCTTGGATCAAAATATTAATACCTACTGTAAGAAAGGCCCTGCACACCGACGCAGCCTTACGCACACAAGAACAGCGCGCGGCGACGTGGTGGGAGCTGCATCGCATCGAAATACTCGGCCATTTGCCCGGCGGCCGCCTGGAGAACTACCCTCGTGTCACGCATACTGTTGAGCTCGTTAAGTTGTTTTATTTATAAAACGAAATTAAACGTCGTTACGATAACATTTTTGGTCTCATTCCACAGTTCAGAAGTTGGATCGAGTAATTCTTACACTATCCTACAAAGGATAACCCGCTCACTTCAAGTTTAGCGATAGGTACCTACTAGGTGCACTATGGAAAAACGTTCTCGGTCGCGTTCTCAATCGAGAGAACGGAACAGACCACGAGAACGTTCATCGAAAAGAAAGAAATCAAATAACGATGCTGCGATAGTAGCAAGACTTAATAATTTAGAAAACTTGATAGAAAAAATTATAAATTTTACTAATCTGAGCTCAACAGTAGTGCAAAATACGCCGCCACAGCAATCGAGCCCAGCTATAGATAATCCTGTTTCAGAGGGATTGTGCGACACCCCGTCTACGTGTCCCTCAGTGCCAGAGGCGCCTCGAGAGGCTACCAGCAGCGGCGCCGTGCAGGCGCCAGAGCAAACACCCGGACCGGCGCAGACGCCGTCACCCGCACCGTCGCTCATCGTGTCGGCGCCAGACTGCCGGCTGGGCGCCGCGGTCGGTGTGGTGTTGGCGGACACCGTCGACCCGAGCACCAGCACGAGTGCCAGTTGCAGTTCTGCTGTGGTTTGTGCGGCGAATCAAGGTCAGATGAACAAATTGCTATCTGGATCGGACAATATACCTGTTTTTACTGGGAATACTGCAAATGATAACATGTCAGCACAAGTTTGGTTGAAGCGATTAGAATCACTTGCTAAGATATTTCATTGGAATGAACGATTTCTGATACATCAAATGACAACAAAGTTATCAGGCAATGCTAGACTATGGTTTGATTCTCAACAAGATATTGATTTTACGTGGGAGCAATGGAAGGTTAAAATCTTATCTGATTTTCCGGAAGGCCGAGGCATAGCTTCAAAACTATATGATTTTGTAACCGTTAAGCGTGAAAATAATGAAAGCGTGTTAGATTTTTACTATAGTAAACTTTCCTTAGGAAAAAAATGCGATCAACCGGATCATGTTATTACTGATGTGATTATTTTCACGTTAAACGATCCTCTGTTGAGGGCAGGCGCCCGAGGTGCAGCTTGTCGTGATTCCCGAAGTTTGTTGCAATATTTAACAGATGCTGCTTCCGATTGTAACTTATCTAACAAAAGCAAAACCAACTCAGTTAAAGTAGATGCGGGTAGACCGAGAATAATTCGTAAATCAGGGCTGCGTGACGACATCACTTGCTATAACTGTAACATTAGAGGTCATTATGCCTCGCAATGCACTAAACCAAGTAATAAGCGTTGTGACCGGTGTAATAAATTCGGTCACATCACTAGCGAGTGTAAAGAGGACAAACAATGCAATAGTTGTGGCAGGTGGGGTCATGACACAGAACACTGCTACCGTATAAAAAAAGATTCTAACGCCAAACCACCAAAATTATTTAGACTCTCAGATATTGATGTAAATGACAGAAAATATCACAAGGACGCTACTGTGAACAACGTAAAATTGTCGGCTTATGTTGATTTTGGCAGCGCGTGCAACACAATTACCGTGAGTGCGGTCGCGCGAGCTGGTTTAAAATACACTCGCGGGACTTCGCGCTGTATTCGCGCTTATGGCGGTAGTCTTATTAGTCCAGTCGGTGAACTAACCACACACGTAGCTTTAGATCAAGCCTCGGCTAAAGTACCAATTTTAGTCGTCGATGACGGATTGCAAGATACCGATATGATTATTGGCAGAACTTTTACGGAGTTACCTAACATAATTGTTACTAAAACTTGCGATAAGTTATCGATTTCAAATATGGAAGGTAATGATATGGATCAGTTACCCCACAACCCAGGTTCAGTAGACAAAATACTTAAGTTAACTGTTGTTAATGATACGACTTTATACAAAGGTTTAAACAAACTCTTGGTGTCCTTATCTGACGATGACAAAATATTTAAATCAGACACAGTTATTGTCAAACGCTCTGAGCACCGCGCGCCTGGCAGGGAGTTAGATGTGTTAGGATGTCCAGTTCATTTTCACGAAAGTTTTGGTGAAATTAAGCTTATAAGCCATAGTCACACACCTATAAAGGTTTATGCTGCTAAATGTATAGCTAGGGCGTATGCGATTGGCGGGGATAATTTGAACACGGATTTGATAGGAGAGGACCGCGAACGGTTAGAACAGCTGTTAAGACAATATAAGGATTGCTTTTCGGGAGACGAGGGTAGAATAGGCGCCTCGGATATAGAAATGTCTATTGAACTGACTAATAACACTCCCTTCTATTATCGTCCGTACAGAATGTCGTCTCAAGAGCAAGAAAAGGTAAAAAAAATAGTTGATGACTTATTAGAGCAGGGTGTCATTGAGCCGAGTAATTCACCCTATGCTAGTCGTATTATCCTCGTGTCGAAGAAAAACGGAGACACTCGAATGTGCGTAGATTATAGGCACCTTAATAGTCTCACTCGAAAAGACAGGTATCCTCTACCTTTAATACAGGACCAAATTGATCAATTAAAGGGCCAAAAATATTTTAGTACCCTAGATTTATGTTCTGGTTACCATCAATTATGGATACACCCTGACAGTAGGAAATACACTGCGTTCGTGACACCTTTTGGTCAATACCAATACAGACGGATGCCATTTGGTCTAGCCAACGCCCCGGCTGTATTCCAGAGGGCTATTCATCAGATGCTAGGGAATCTTAGGTTTGAATTTGCAGGGGCATATTTAGACGATATCATTTGTTTCTCTAGCTCCGTAGCCGAAGGTTTGAATAGACTAGAAGACTTACTCAAACTAATAGCCTCGGCTGGTATGACGTTAAGAAAGGAAAAATGCGCATTTCTTAAAACTCAAATAGAGTATTTAGGATTTGACATAAAAGAAGGAGAAGTTCGGCCTTCTCCGAGGAAACTGGAATCGGTTGAGAATTTTCCCAAGCCATGCACCGTCCATCAATTAAGACAGTTCATCGGACTAGCGAGCTATTTTAGAAAGTTTATTTCTTCTTTTGCGTTAAGAGCTCAGCCGTTAACGGCCCTTTTAAAGAAAAATGTGCCATGGGGTTGGGAAAAAGCTCAAAACGAAGCCTTTAATGATATAAAAGGTGCATTAATTTCACAACCTGTGTTGGCGATTTATAATGAGGAGTTAGAAACACAAGTGCATACAGATGCGTCATCTATAGGATTAGCTGGAGTCCTTCTCCAGAAGCAACTGGATGGTAATTTTAAGCCTGTTGCATATGCTAGTCGTCAGACCACGAGTGCCGAAAGTAAATACCACTCCTACGAACTCGAGGCGCTAGCCGTGGTAATGAGCTTGAAAAAGTTTCGCGTTTACCTTTTGGGGAAGCCATTTACGGTTGTCACAGACTGTAATGCGCTAAGTGCTACATGGACTAAACGAGATATGGTCCCACGTATAGGCCGATGGTGGCTCGAGTTGTTAGAGTATGATTTTAAAGTCGTGTACCGACCTGGCCGGCATATGCAGCATGCTGACGCTCTAAGCCGAAACCCAATAGAATCAGTAATGCATCTCGATCAAATCACTTGGGTAACGGCTGTACAACAAGCGGATTCTAAATTAAATACAATTATACAGGACTTGAAAAGTAGCAATCCTAGCGAGAATATTAAAAATGTTTTTTCATTAGTAGATGGTCTGTTGTGTAAAGTAATCGAGGGTAAAAAACTGATTGTCATTCCTAAGACGGTAAGATGGCGTGTCGTAAAAATGTTTCACGACGACAATGGTCATATGTGCGAAGAAAAAGTGATTAATTTAATTTTAAAAAAATACTGGTTTGAGAAATTACGTCGGTTTGTCACTAAATATGTTAAAAGTTGTATTTCATGTCAATTTTCTAAAAAGCCTACAGGCACGCAACGTGGTAAACTTAATCCCATTGACAAAGGGAAAACGCCGTTCGACACGATACACGTAGATCATCTAGGTCCGTTTTGCGAGTCAAAAGACGGTAACACTTACCTGTTATTGGCAGTCGACGGGTTTACTAAGTACACTTGGTTGCAACCAGTACCAAATACAAAGACCGATCATGTTTTAGCGACTTTATCGTTGTGGGAGAAAATATTTGGTACGCCTGTTCGTATCATAAGCGATAGGGGTAAGTGTTTCGCTAGTCAACAGATGGCGAACTTCTGCGCCAGTCGACATATAAAACACGTTATGAATGCTGTTGCCTGCCCACGTGCGAATGGGCAGGTCGAACGCATCAATAGAACCGTTTTACAGTCTCTTACGGCTTGCATTGGGGATAAGCATAACACATGGGAGGAATTTATTCCACAGGTACAGCGTGGTATTAATTCAACTGTCAATAATTCCACGGGAAAAAGTCCGTTTGAGTTGACATTTGGATTTATGCCTCGATTTCCCTTAGATGTTCCAAATCCGAACCAAACACATACTGACGTTGACGTAGCCAGGCAGCAGGCAGCCGAACGATTAAAATTGAATGCAACGCGAATGAAAAAATATTACGATCGTCATCGAATACCGGCTTTGCAATTCAACGTTAATGATTTAGTCCAAATTGAACGTAGGATTTTGAAAAAGGGCATTACTAGCGGAAAATTAGTGGATAAGTATGCTGGGCCTTATAAAGTGACAGCAGTTTTTCCGAATGATCGGTATAGGGTTGAATCATTAAACTCTCGCGGTCGCAAATATCGCAATGTCATAGCTGCTGACAAAATGAAACCGTTTCGAATTCAAGAAAACTCAGATATGGAAAGCGATAGTAGTGAATTTGAAGGTCATGAGTGATACTTTCTGTCATACGTAGGGATTGTTAACTTTAGTGTACAAAGTTATATAAACTTAATTAACGTTATCATTTAAGTTAGAAAATTGAATGTTAAATAATTGGCTCTAATGTGCTATGTAAAAAAAAAAAATGCTGTTTCTTTATGATCTCTGTTCGATGATAAATATACTCAGAATGATTACACTTATGATTGATTATACTTTAAATGAATGTATGTCCGGCTGTATTATTTAAAAAAAAATAGGTCTGTACACAACATCCAGTTAGTATCTATCAAATGATCACTAAAGACTGGCAATTTATGTGAAAGGTTAGTGTTTTGACTTTTTTTTTTGCGCATAGTTTATATACTTCTATCAGTAACTTGTCACAAAAAAAAAAAAAAAGTGTAGATGTTGATTACCTCCGATCTCGTAGGCTTGTGTCAGTCAGACCAAGTCTATGGCCAGTTCGGCTAAGACCAGTTAGGTTTGAGATCGGGTGACAGTTTGACCAAGTCAGTCTCGTAAGCAGAGTCAGTTAGATCCTGCTTATGACCAGTTAGGTTAAGACCAGTTAGGTTTGAGGCTGGCAGGTTAACATGTCATTTGGAATTGTAGTTACAGGCCAGTCTCGTAAGCGGAGTCAGTTAGATCCTGCTTATGACCAGTTAGGTTAAGACCAGTTAGGTTTGAGGCTGGCAGGTTAACATGTCATTTGGAATTGTAGTTACAGGCCAGTCTCGTAAGCGGAGTCAGTTAGATATTTTTTTTATCTGACGCCAATACGGTTAAGACCAGTGAGGTTTAGGAGTCTAGCCAGGCAGTTTGAAATCTACGGTTAAGTACGGAAAAAAAAAAAAAAAAAACTAATCACTGCGTGTTTTTCAGATTTTAATACGGGGTCGTATTAAGTAATCAGGATGGTCGACTGTAAGAAAGGCCCTGCACACCGACGCAGCCTTACGCACACAAGGACAGCGCGCGGCGACGTGGTGGGAGCTGCATCGCATCGAAATACTCGGCCATTTGCCCGGCGGCCGCCTGGAGAACTACCCTCGTGTCACGCATACTGTTGAGCTCGTTAAGTTGTTTTATTTATAAAACGAAATTAAACGTCGTTACGATAACATTTTTGGTCTCATTCCACACTACTTATAATTAAACTTACAGGGCCACAACTTATTATTTTTTACTTTATAGAGATTTTTTTTACGTTAACTTGGAAGTTTTATTTTTTCACAGCTTTAAGGGACTGTAGACTTGAGTGTATGATTTTAATTTCAGCTCGATACCTCCACGCGGTTCCGAGGTAAGGGGTCTTGACAGACGGACGGACGGACGGGCATCAAAGTGATCCTATAAGGGTTCCTTTTTTTCCTTTTGAGGTACGGAACCCTAAAAACACCAAGTAGTAACTATTTTTTTATTTAAAACTAGCAACCCGCCCTCGCTTCGCTCCGTGTTAAAGTATTATATATATAAACCTTCCTCTTGAATCACTCTATGTATTAAAAAAAACCGCATCAAAATCCGTTGCGTGGTTTTCAAGATCTAAGCATACATAGGGACAGACAGCGGGGAGCGACTTTGTTTTATACTATGTAGTGATGATTTGGTGCCGTCTTTGATGATTTAGTAGGTGTAAAGAGTTTAATCGCCTGTATCTCAAGAACCAATGACCTCTACTTATTCGTGACAGTTTCCCTTTAAATAGATAAATGCGCTTTCATTTAAGACATTTTTCAGATTTGTAGTTTTGGCTGTAGAGGGAAGGGGAACACTTAACTGTAACAAAAATTAACACTTTAAAGCTTAATATTTCACAAACAGACCCCTAATCGAAAAAATACTTTTATGGACCAGATATTTTTGCATGATCTGTCCAACGACACCCCACATCGTGCGATATAAGTGTATGGGAGGTACACAAAAAAAAAGTTCAAGTTTTTATTTTACCACATGGCGAAAAAAGGTTTTATAAACAAAGGAACTTTTAACACACAATTGTACAAAATTCCATGAATGGGACATGACATTTTCTTCCTAAAAAGAAAGTCTATTAACCATTTGTCATAATAAATGAAGAAGAGCGGTTCATCAATCCATTAATTCACTCGCTGAACGAATGTCACGACAAACGGAATGGGACATAAACATCGCAATCGTCTTTTCCTACGTAAAAGGATAGTGTTTCTGGACGGAAATGTTTTTATTTCATCATATCATATTTAACTGCTAACATGTGTAACGATAACTTGTAAAATTGGCGATTTAAGTTTGCACCTTGATAATCAGCAAATATTTCTCATAACAAGAAATTAAAATGGCACATGACATGAGTCATGACATAATAATATAATAAATAACTAGTTAGCGATATAACTATTTGCCGTGAATAGTTCTTTCGGGTTCTGTACCCAGAGGGTGAAATGGGACCCTATTACTAAGACTTCGCTGTCCGTCCGTCTGTCCGTCTGTCACCAGGCTGTATCTCATGAACCGTGATAGTTAGACAGTTGAAATTTTCACAGTTGATGTATTGCCGCTATAATAACAAAAACGTAAAAAGAGAATAAAATAAATATTTAATGGGCTCCCATACAACAAACGTGATTATTTTGATTAAATTAAAATAAAACAAATATTAAAGGGGGACTCTAATACAACAGACATGTTTTTTTTTTTTATGTTAAGGAGAAGGCACACTAGCACTCAGGCCACCTCATGGTAAGTGGAATCTGAGACCCATAGACATTTGAATTCTTAAGACTATAATCCTAAGATCTCAAATGCGTTGCCAACCCTGAGGACTAAGGTGGAATACCTCTATGCTAGTAATTTCACCGCTTGTCTTATCCCCACACCGGAACACAACAATGCGAACACTGTTGCTTGGCGGGTGGTTAATGGATATGATGGTGGTAGCGATCCGGACGGACCCTGCACAGGGACCTACCACCACTAAATACTTTTATAGATGCTTAACTTAACGATATTCATGGACCTTCTAATGCAGGGGTGCGAGGAGAGGTGAGTGTTGTTAAGTAAGTTAATATATGAAATTTCAAATTTAGAATATCAGTAGGAGAGGGGCTTGTTGTCTGATAAGCTGTACATGATATTTCAAATTTCGAATATCAATACAGTTACTACCTACAGCTTGACAACCCGTCATCATTTCTAGTGTGACTTTGTGTCCACACGAGAAGGTGAAAGTGAGATAATTTGCAATAATAAAATATATTTTTTAACTCGTTTTATTGTCGTATTACATTATATTAACGATACAAAATCATATGTTAACATAATTATGTGCACTGATAAAAAATTACCCTGTATAAATTACTTCCACATTAATTTTATGGACTTTATGCGATTAATTTTACCGAAATTGGGCTTAAAAAGTTCGTGACTTTCGTACAACACAAAACTCGACGAAACAGTAATTTACCTTGAATAAGCTAGTTAAACGACTAAACTAATTAACATCATAATTAGGTGTTCATAAAATCACCGAAACATGTAAGAGATTTAAGCCTCTATTCATTTTTAAACTTAAATCAGGGTTAATTAATACCTTTTGAGTATATTTCATTGCTTCTGAACATTTATTTTGAGGGACCTAAGTTTTTGATGCAACGTATGTTCTCTTTCTAGGGCTCATTCTACTTCAGAGACTCTTAGTACTACAAAACTGTAATTTGGCATGAATATACAATGTATTAGTCACGCCAACAAAGAGATAAAAAAACACTTTGAAGAAATAAATGGAAGTGTACACGTAACGAAGGATTTGTTTTTCTCAATTGCCTTATAGTGTGGTGCCATTGGATAGGTCTTTCAAAATTATTGCGGGTTTGTAAAAACAATTTTTCAATTAAAATATCCGTTTATGAAATATTAAGCTAAAAGCGCAAATTTTTGATAGTGTCCCACCATACAGTCAAAACCACAAATACTAAAAATCTGAAAAATATATTTAATTAAAGCGCACATAATATAAATATTTTAAAGTAAAGTTATCACGATTAAAGTGTTTATACCTACTAAAATCACCTACTTATAGCCACTATTAAGATTATCTGGAAACAGTAACGTTTCAGCAGAAATGAGCTTTCTATGAAATGAAAATTCTGCGAAATGATAATATTCTATGAAATGAGTTTCTGTAAAACAAACAAACAACAAACAACAAGGGGACACCGGGAAATAGGGGTACCTATATAAATAAATGAATTTCAGGGGATAATGTCACTCAGATTGACCTTGTCCCAAATTAAGCTCTAGCCTTTAGTATGGGTAATAGATAACGATAAACTTAATTGGACAGAGAAATATATACTTAAATATATAGAAAACATTCAAGACTTAAGAAAAAAAAATCGCGCTCATCACACAAACATCTGCTCTTACCGGGATTAGGACCAAATAGTTGGACCACAGTTAAGCGTAGTTAACCATACAAACAACAAAACTGAAAAAAGTTCCATTGTGACACGAAAATTATGCCTACAACGCGTGGCCAACTTTTTGGTCCTTACCCATACATTCACCATTGAATTTGATCATTCGAGCAGAGGTGCTTATAAATGTATTTCTTTCACAGTTCCTAGATGCCGACGTATTATTATACTTATTACTCATATGTAAGTTTTTTTTTTTTAAATGTACCTAATGAAGGACTGAAACTATATAAATGAACGACTAAATTTTATTACTTACATGTAAAATGTGTTTTCGTATCTAAAATTCACTCCTTAATTAGGTACAAATTCTTTGAAAAATTCCCATGTATGGTACAATCGTAATTTAAATTTAGTCCGGTGGTGGTGGGGTGTAGTTGGTGTTTTAGTCCTAACTGTAAGCCTTTAATAGTTTTTTAATAATTTTGACGACACGTTGGCCTAGTTGGGAGTGACCTTGCTTCCGAAGCCGGCGGTCCCGGGTTCAAATCCCGGTAAGGGCAAATATTTGTGTGATAATCATGAGTATTTGTTTCTGAAACTTGGTTATTTTCTATGTATTTAAGTATTTATTTCTCTATCTAAGTATGTTTATCGTTGTCTAGTACCCAAAGTACAAGCCTAGAGCTTAGTTTGGGACTAGGTCAATTTGTGTGACAGTGTCCCGTGACATTTATTTATTTATTTAAAATAAATAGCTTACCCCCGCGTCCCCGCCCGCATAGAAGCACAGAATAGATAATAAGTACAAGTAATAAAAGTCAATACAAGCCTAGAGCTTAGTTTGGACTAGGTTAATTTGTCCGAGTTTGTCCCCTGCTATTTATTTATTACTAGCGACCCGCCAGCGGCTTCGCCCGTGGCCTTTTTTTTTTGTTATTTTTTTTATAAAAAGTATCCTATGTTTTCCTAGTACCTCCCAGAATATGTGTACAAAGTTTCATGATGAATCGTCAAGTAGTTTTTGCGTGAAAGCGTAATTCTTAATTTAAAATAATGATACACTTTTAAACCGTAGCTAGAAATGTTTCCGGAGCAATGGGAAATCCGCACAAAGCCGCTGATAAACAGAGATAGTTATTTTACCTCCCTCCGTGCAAACCAACTTTTATTTCCGTTCCGCAAAGGTCTCATTTGCGGAATTCAAGGTTTTCATAACAATTGATATTAAATATGTTTTGTTTATACAGTAATCATAATCAATGGGTAAATAAAATTTCAAAAATATAATAATAACCCGGTGTTTTAAGTAGATATTATACCGCATTCGGTACCTTGCGACATTAGTCAAACTGCGAAGAACCGGCCAGAGGCCCTAGCCAAGATGCAAACGCTCCTAACGTTTTTCTTTTCTATCGCTCAAAACGTATGGGATGACAGTTGACCACGTGGTTTATCGAAACGCACGAGAATGTCATCCCATACATATTGAGTGATAGAAAAGAAAAGCGTTAGAAGCGTGTGCATCTTGGCTAGGGCCCCAGGGTTGAGACGCGCAAACGGGAACGTATCATAATGTATAAAGTTCCATATACATAATGGGTCATAATATATAATGGTTTTATATATGAAAATGGTTTTTTTATTTACTGTTTTTTTTTGCATAGAGGCATTCCATCTTAGTCCTCAGGGTTGGCAACGCCTTTGAGGTCTAAGGATTATAGTCTTGAGAATTCAAATGTCTATGGGTATCAGATTCCACTTACCATCAGGTAGCCTGAGTGTTCGTGTGCCTTCTCCCAGGATTTTTTAAAAGGTCATTGCATTTGACCCATTAGGTTAGGTTAGGTTTGTTTTAAAAAGGGGTACAAGCCGGATTCCTCCACGTTGGCCTAGGTGTTACAGTCTCCTTTGATCCTATCCGGGGAGAACGTAGCATCCGGGCTGGTGTACCCTGGGCATGGGTTGAGACTTTCCTTTTATAGGAATCTTTCAGCCCATGGCTAATATCCGGCACATGAGGGGGGCGACGAGGGGGAGTTTGAAGGGACGGAGCTCGGGTAGGGGACCCCGTATCCCGTTCCCGAAAAACGACCCTGGTTCGCCCAGACGTGAGTCTCGGGTCTAGTGACCTCTGCTTTCAGAGGACATTTTAGACCTGAGACAGGTGTAGTGTGGGTGTTTGAAGGAACGTGGACTTACCCCGGTCACTGCGACTGGGGGGAATAGCCTGCCGGAAAGCACCCTACACTCCATGCAGGCTGTGAAGGGAAGGCGAACCCAGCTTTTGCTGATCGCCTGGACTTCATGGGGAGCCACGTGGGTGAAGGGCCCACATTGCACGGCTCCTCCAGCTTGGGGAGATCGCTGTGTGCGTACGCAGTCGTCTCCTCCTTTGGCGGTGTGCTCTTCGGAGCGGGCTGGGAGGCGCCCAGCGGTCAATGCTTTGGCAGGTCCCGCGGCGTCTCCGTTAACCAGCCAGGAGGGTTACGCCGGAGTGGTTTTAAACGGTAGTTCACTTAGGTGAGAGTCCGTTATACCCCCCATTGCACGGTCATCCTTAGGCCAGGGGGGATGCGTAAATGCATTTCCACTTCGTCATCAAAAAAAAAAAAAAGGTTTGTTTTAAAACAATCCTGAAAACCTTGCGGTTTGAGAAATAAAATCAGTATATATTATATATTTTGCATTATGACCCATTACGTGTTTTGAACTTTATATGTATACTAGCGACCCGCCAGCGGCTTCGCCCGCTGCAATTTATTTTTCTTGACTTTCTTTTTTTTTTTAAATAAAAGTATCCGATGTTACTTCTAGTATCTCCCAGAATGATCCTCATGATGATTCGTCAAGTAGTTGTTGCGTGAAAGCGTAACACACATCCACGCTTTCACATTTATAATATACTTGCGACCCGCCCTCACTTCGCTCCGGATTAAAGTATTATACATATAAACCTTCCTCTTCAATCACTCTATTTATTAAAAAAAACCGCATCAAAATCCGTTGCGTAGTTTTAAAGATTTAAGCATACATAGGGATATAGGGACAGAAAAAGCGACTTTGTTTTATACTATGTAGTGAAGTAAGGATAATGATACAAGGTCAAGTAACGCTTGCTTCTACACGTTGATTGCTTAAAAGATATAAACCAACCTTGTCAGTGGGTACAAATCTGCGCCATGCACGTGTGGGCTAGATTAAATATCCTGTCACCTATTCTTGGGGGCTCCACGACTCCAATTAGAGTAGTTGGAACGTTATAGCTGTCTCCGGTTCGAGTGAAGAGGATCTTTGCGAATTTATGAATTTATCCCCGTGTAGTTGCCGGGTTAGAATAGTGGCAATCCACGTCTTTCCGTGGATCTAGAGGTTTATTTATTTATTTATTTATTTATTTATTAAGGAAAGCAAACAGCAATAAGTGGTACAGATACATCTTATGATAATGAATATCGATGATTGACATCCACTTACTCCCTCAACAGCTTTCACTGAGATGTATTTAACATTTAAATTCCGTCGTTTAAAACAGAAACAGACTATTATTACAATGAAAAACAAAACAAAGCAAACTAGAAAAAAAATAACAATATAAAAAATAAAAAGCTGGTACACAATAAACATGTGAGTCTCTGGGCAGCAATGATAAGCGGCTAACCACATGTTGTCACACGCTGTCAACCACCTCCCTCACCGGTGCCCAGAAGCTCGAGTACTAATTTCTTAAAATTAGATCTTGACGCATTGAATATGTCAACTGAGACCAGCGACTTGTTATACGCATCACAAATGCGTCGGAGGGGTGCGCGTGAGCCGGCGCGGCTCGCGGACAGCGGGACGGCGAACAAGGCGCAGGGTCGCGACGGACGCGCGCTTCGCGCAGGGACCCTGAAGCGAATGAGCTCTAGTAGTTCAGCGCTTTTGTACTGTTCCCTGCAGATATTGTACAACGTTGTGGCGTCTCCTAGTTTTCTCCTAGCATCAAGTGCATGTAGATTATATGTTTTGAGTAGATCAATATACGATAGTTTCTTTCCAGTCAATCTTCGATGCATCGATCTCAGAAACTTTTTTTGGACCATTTCTATAGCTTTGGAATATTTCCCATATATAGGATTCCATATAACTGACGCATACTCGAGGTGTGGTCTCACTAGCGATTTGTATAGCAGCAGATATGAGGATGCTTTTTTAAAAGGCTTTGCTGATCGTATCACGAAACCTAACATGCTTTTAGCTTTTGAAATAATTTTATCTACATGGATACTAAAATCTAGTCTTTCGTCATAAGATACTCCCAAGTCACGACAGATTTTAACCTTTTTTATCAATGAGCTACCCAAACTATAGTCGCACTTTACTATATTTTTGCGGTTTTTAGTAAACGTTATTTGCATACATTTGTCAACGGCAAGATTTAATTTATTATTTACACAGTAGTTATAAAACATATTTAAATCATTTTGGACCGCTCTACAATCGTTGGTCGTTTTTATAGATTTGTAAATTTTAAGGTCATCGGCAAACATGACAAAGTTAGAATTTTGAAAACAAAGTTTGATATCGTTAATGAAAAAAACGTATAGTAATGGACCCAAAATTGACCCCTGAATGACCCCAGATGACACCTCAGTCGGTTTGAAGCGACTTGTATCCATTCACAACTATAGCTTGGGTTCTATTAGTCAGGTAAGAAATGAACCAACGCAGCAGATTGCCACGAATGCCATTGTATGCTAGTTTTTTGAGTAGCAGAAGATGGTCAACCTTATCGAATGCTTTTTGAAAGTCCGTAAATATGACATCCACCTGTTCCCTCCTATCCATGGACTCAAAAAGATAATTGCTATATAGTAAGAGATTGGTGACTGTAGATTTGTTCTTCATGAATCCATGTTGTTCCGGAATCAGATTACGTTCAACTAAGGGGTAGACAACATCATGTATGAGACCCTCAAACATCTTGGGGATGCAAGACTGAACGGATATTGGCCTATAATTTGTAACCAACGACTTGGAGCCAGACTTGTGAATAGGAGTAACATGAGATATTTTCCAACGTTGAGGAAAAATGCCCGATGAGAGACATTTATTAAAAATTAGATATAAAGGGTGGACTAAAGCTGTTGCCGTGTTTTTTATAAAATATGGACTAATCTTGTCAAGGCCAGCGCCTTTATTGATGTCAGTATCCTTTAAATTCTTAAAAATCTTAGTTTGATTCAGCGAAATATCTGCTATGTTAACGGCTGATTCAGAAGGAGGTATAATTTCGAGGTCGTGATAATTAATCGTTTGACATGGTTCAAATACTGATTTAAAGAAATCTGAAAACAGTTCAGCCGTATCTTCTGGTGTGTCGGATGACCTGTCTGCATAGAACATCGTCTTAGGGTAATCTGAGGACTGTTTTTTAATGAGTTTATGTAAAACCAGAATGATTTTATGTTTTTACGTATGGACATTTCAGTAGTAGATGTAAAGGTGTTAAAACAATCGAGTAGTAAACACTTACACCGTGCTCTGAGGAGTGAATATTCAGAGTAATCTGCTAATGAGCCATAAGTTTTCCAACGCCACCAAACCTTTGACTTTTTCTTTAGGGTTCCTTTTAAGGCAGGGGAGAACCACAAGGGATATTTTGACGTTTTTATTTGTACTAAAGGGACAAAGTCGCCTATTATGCGGAACAAAAGAACATAAAACCTGTCAACCGCCTCATCCGGTCCCAAGTGAGAAAGTTCAGTCTCCCAGTTAATTTTATTAATTTCGGTTGATATAACAGCATAGTCCGCCTTCCGATAGTTATATTTGGGCACAAGAGCTTTTGAAATAGTATCCAAAAGCGAAATATCCATCTCAAATTGTAAAGCAGGGTGGTGTCGATCTATGTTAGATAATTCTATTTCCGGCTGGGAAACCTGGCAATTAATACTACAAAATAAAAGGTCTAGAATTCTTCCATTTGTATTTCTTAGTATGTTATATTGTTTTAGTCCTAGAAACGTAGTCGAATCTATTAAGGCACTTTCACGTTGCCCCAGGCTTTGATCAAATGGTAGAATTTCAGATACTCTTTGGGACTGAGTCCAATAAATATCTGGCAAATTAAAGTCTCCAACCAGACAAAGATCATAATCAGAGTTTGCAAAATTAGAATTATCAAGTTGATTTATATAAGAATTATACGTGATTGGATTTGATTTAGGGGGGATGTAGACTCCATTAACTATCAATTTACGTCGTGGTGTTGTTATTTCTACAAAGATACTCTCAATCGTTCGAGACTCCCACTCACATCTGCGGGTTACATGTAGTGTTTTTTTGGTAGCAATAAGTATCCCTCCCCCGTCCTTCTTCGCTGTCCCCGCAAAGGCCCTGTCGCGCCGGAAGACGTTATACGTGCAATCAAACAATTCTAAGTCATTGATATCGGGTCTCAGCCATGTCTCAGTTAAGACAATCACGTCATAGATACACTGTAGTATGTTTAAGCGTACCTGCGCAATTTTAGATCTAAGACCGCCGCAATTTTGATAGTAAAAGTTTATTTTATTAGCCGACATAATAAATCAAAGAACTACAATAAGAAATAGGTAATTATAAAAGTAGAAAGGGGCTTAATTAGACCTAAATTGAAGCGGATACTGAACATAACAAAAAATAGCAACGTTGTTTTTTCCAATATAAAATTACAGCAAAAAAATATGTACCAATTTGCGCACGAACAATTTTTAAACACGAAAAAACTACAACTGCCGAAACACCGGAAATAGATAGCACATATTGTACACGGTTTCGAATTGATTAAAAAAATACTACATAGTAACACTATAATTGCTTTAGAACAATTAGCGTTCCTCACAGTTTAGAGAAGTCAGACTCACTGCGAATAACAACCACTCGGGAACTATCGTCCTTTCGGACGAGAATCGCGGCGTTCTTGATCCATACGTACTTGTACTTCTTGACCTTAGCTTCCTTGCGCGCATGGGAATAAAGAATCTTATTTTTCAAAGTAAGATGCTCGTTTATGAAGACGGGTAGCGCAGCGAGCTGGTCGTCCAGGCGAGCGCCGCCTGCGCCCGCCGCGGCGTCCAGCAGCTGGCCGGCGGTGAGGCCGCGGCGCGTGCGCGCTGCCGCTACGACGTCATCCCTCAGGCGCCGGGAACACAACTCGACCACTATGTTTTTGGGCCGGTCGCTAGGTATTTTGTGTGCCACCCTGTGCACCGTTTTAATGGCCTCGCCAGATATTGATACGCCGAGTACTTGGCCGATAGCAGAGGCTATATGTAACAGGTTTTCTGACTTGCGTTCCGGTAAATTTTGAATTTCAATGTTACACTGCCGCGATTTCTGATCCAAGTCGTTCTGCACGTTCTGGAGTGCATTGAGTTGGCCACGAAGGGCCGAATTCTCCTCCTTTACCGTGGCTAAGTCAGACTGCATTACGCTGACGGTATTTTCCAGATCTACACATCTATCGGACCAGGTGTTTACAGATGCAACCAGGGTGTCAAACTTTTCTTTAAAGCTATTTTTAAGCTCAACTATCTCGTGGAAAAGTTGATCAAATTTCCCATTCATATTTTTCATTAAGGCTTCTAAGTCGATACTTACAATTGACGGCATATCAGTATTACAGTTGTAAGCCTGCTCATTCAAGGCAAGTGCTACCGGGGTTTTCGGAGAGCAAGAAGCCACAGCGACCGGCTTTTTCAAGATCTTGCATCTAGAGCACTTCCATTTTTTGAGGTTCATTGGGAGAATTTTCTTAAAGTCAGATTCCGACAACCCAGCACAAGTATAGTGTAGATTCTCCTGGCATGTCGCACATTTAATAAGTTCGCTCTGGTCCAAAGATGCATTGCATTTCTTGCAAATCATTTTTTTCCCTTTGAGTATAGTAAAATACTAACCAGCAAAAGAGAAAAACAGAACTCCCTCTCAGAGGCGCAAGTGAAGGCAACACTGGCTGTCAAAGGATAAGCAGCTGATTTCACTAGGTCCCTATAAAATATTTATATTTTAATGATATTTATTGTTAATGTGAGCTTCTCTGTTGTTAAGCAGACAGTTTATAAGTTAAGTTTTAGCTTAGTGATTTATTTCAAGTGCTATAGTGACGTCTAATAGTGTTCCGAAACATTTCAATTCGGTAACCGTTATTGGTTATAAATTTGAACTCGATGTCTACATTTCATATTTGTCGGCTTGCCCAAGCACTATTTACTATAAATACTGCTGTGTGGTAGCCGTTGGTTGACATTATATAATTGAGCTGAAATGTGGACATTGATCTACGTTACTATATTCACGTAAGTAACTTGCATTCCTTTGGCATACAATTTCTTGTTTTTACCACTTTAATTATACTAAAACTTTGTAAAAATGATAACTCGAAGGGCAGCTGCTATAGCTGCGCGTCAGCAACAAACTGACAAGCTTCAAATAACGCTATTAGAACTAAAAAAATCCAAGGAATTGTGTGCTCAATTACTCAGTGAGAGAGAGGACAATGAGAAAGAAGTAATCCAGATTCTAAACAGTAGGGATAGGTTAAAAAAGGAACTCTCTCTACTTGAAAATAAGTATAATGATGTGAACTTGGAACGGGTCGAGCTTCAACATACAGTAGATAAGTTCACTGAGTGTACCACTCTGTACGAGCAGGCCCTGAAGGACGTTGACTCCCTGGAGAGAGCGCTGCATATTGCCCATGAACAGATCTACGAGCTTCAGGAGGCCAGGCAAGACACTGCAGAGGTACACACACAGTCATTATTTCATGAATTGGTAGAGAATGACCCGCAGTTTGTTACTGCTTCAATTGACCTTCCTGTTGTTACTATAGACTTAACTAATGAGACGTCCACTACAACAAGGTTAAGTAATTGTAGCAGGAATAAACTAAAAAAATATATTAAAATAAACAGATATATAAGGAAAACCCGTAGGTTGTTAAAGCAAAATAAACTGTATTATAGAAAATCTATACTAAGTAAAATAAATGTAAAGTTAGTTGATAAATTATATATATATACCACTATGTTAGAAAATAATAAGTTAAAGTATGACAATGACACACAAATGTTACAATTAAAAATTCAGGATTTAGAGGAGTCGTTACAAAAATTGCACAATATGCAGGAAAATTCAAATAAAATTATAGATGAGTATTCTTTAGGAATGGATGATCTAATAGGGCAGCTCAACTATAATTTAGAGTTAGTTCAGTCACTGGAGGACGACTACACATGTGTCTGTCAACACAAGAGTGACTGTCCGGCCCCCGGTGGACTGAAGCAGAGTTTGTGTGTCAGTGTCCCTACACAAAAGGAATATGATGAGAAGTGTTCCTTTCATAAAAACTTAAATAATAATGGTAATACCAATTTGACATCCAAACCTGACATAATAATGTACTGCGATGAGATTGGTAGCAATATGGGCTCATTATTGAACTCATACACTAAGGGACATAGTGTGATCAGCAACTGTTTACCTCTAAGCAGCTTGGAAAATATCCAAAATAAAATTTTAGAGGACAGCTATATTGATATAGACACGACTTTGCTTATTCTTGTAGGAAATAGAGGGAATGTAAACAAAAATAAACTAATTAATTTTTTTGAAACTTTGAATAGCCTTAGTGTGAAAAAAATCATATTGTTTACATTCCCTTATTGTAATCAGTTGTCACAGTTGGAAAATGACATAAGACATAATTTAAATGTGACACTTTATAACATGTGTACATATAATAAAAAAATTGACATTATTGACTCTAACAATTATGTTAGCAATTATTATATTTTAACAAAAGGTAAATTTTACCTGCCTAATTATTTTAAGAAACAGATAGCTATGTCGCTATCCTATTTTTTTGACATTTCAGCCAAGAATTTGGCTCCTGCTGCTATTCAGCAACCTGACAGGTTTTTGGAACATGTTCCAATTACTATCAATCATTTAAATTAAATGACAAGACAACAGAGGAGCTCAACCCTGGCAACCAAAATTGTAATAAATATAAGGACAAATTTAGCAGCAAAGTATCTAATTATATCACTCTGGTTCATCAGAATATTCAATGTATAAGGAGTAAAGACCTGCAAGTCGAGTTATTTCTTAATAGTAATAGCATTGATATTTTATGTATAACGGAACACTGGCTAATTAGTAACGAAGCTATGTTTAATTTTATCAACCACCAGGTCGGCAGTTTATTTACTAGAAATAGCTCGATACATGGCGGGTCGTTAATCATATTAAACAATAAATTAAAATTTAAAGACCGTAAGGACATTGTGTCCTTATCTGTTGAACGAATATTAGAACTCGCTGCAATAGAGTTAGAGCAATTCATAGTTGTATGTGTATATAGGCCACCATTAGGCAATTTCGAAATTTTTGAGAAGATTATGGAAACTGTTCTAATAAAATTATCTTATTCGAGAAAAAAAACAATTATATGTGGAGATTTTAATGTAAATATTTTAGAAAACAGTCCACTAACCAAAAGATTAATACATCTTTTCAAATCTTTCGGCCTGACACATACTTTTATGGAGCCAACTAGAGTTACTGACACTAGTGCCACGTGTATTGATAATATTTTTACTGATATAATTCCTATTGGTAAGAGTGTGATCAGCAACCTGGAATCGGATCATTTGGGTCAATTAATTAAATTCAAATCGGTATCGAATAATATTCCAAAAAAAGAAATTACTTTTGTGCCAATAACTGCAGACCGTGTGGAAAGAATGAGTTATAACCTAGTGCATAATTTGCCCTTTCTAACAACTGATAAGGGACCCAATGACATGTACAACTCATTCTTTCACACATTCATAAAACAATTTAACGCAGTATTTACATCCAAATCGGTTGTGGTTGGTGGTGCAAAGGTTTTCAGTGACTGGGCTACTGCGGACTTACATAAGCGTAGAAGAATACTGTATCAACTATATGAGGAACGGAGGTATAACGCGAGTGAGGAGTTTAAGGAACATGTCAAACAGTATTCTAAGCAATTCAAGATAGACTGCCGTATAACTAAGCGAAATTTTTTAAGTAACAAAATCTTGAATAGTTCTGATGTTATTAAAACGACCTGGAAAATAATTAATGAAGAAACAGGTCGCCGAAAAAAGAACATTAACGACTATCGTTTAAAAGTAGATGGTAAAATAATAGATTCCAATCCAGATATCGCAATTGAATTTGAAAAGTTTTTTACCGATATACCAGTGTCCACGACTAAGTGCTTGAACTCTTCGCCTGCGTCTGCCATTGTACTTTTAGAAGATAACGTGCCTGAATGCAGTATATACTTTGAATTCAAGCGCGTTACTGCCTTGGATGTAATTAAGGCATTCAACTCAATCAATATAAAGAAAACCAGTGACCTTTGGGGAGTGTCGGTCCATGTACTCAAATCCTTAATTGAAGTCATAGCATCTGACTTAATGGTCGTATTTAATCACTGTGTTGATTGTGGTGAGTTTCCTGATCTTATGAAACATAGTAAGATAATTCCATTATTCAAAACGGGTAGTACTTTTGACCCCACAAATTTTAGACCAATATCTATACTACCCACTTTCAGTAAAATATTTGAGAAGTTGATTTTGTCACAGTTAGCGGAACATTTTCGGTATAATAATTTATTACACAATAAACAATTTGGTTTTACTCGGGGTCGCTCGACAACCGAAGCTGGTGTTGAGTTGATTAAAAACATTTTTAATGCCTGGGAAGGGTCACAGGATGCTTTAGGTATTTTTTGTGATTTGTCCAAGGCCTTCGATTGCGTTAACCATGACACATTGATCAGGAAACTACACCACTATGGAGTTAGAGGTACTGCGCTTAACTTAATAAAAACTTACTTATACGGGAGAATACAAAGGGTAGACGTGAATGGAGTACGATCACCTGGGTCATTGGTCTCAATGGGCGTACCACAGGGCTCAATATTGGGTCCATTTTTATTCCTCATCTACATAAATGACTTACCTTACCTTATAAAGGATAACCATGATATAGTATTGTTTGCTGATGATACGTCACTTGTGTTCAAAGTTAAACGACAACAGCAGTTTAATGTCGATGTAAACAATGCTATATCAAAAGTAGTCGATTGGTTTAGTGTTAATAATTTATTACTGAATGAGAAAAAGACGAAATGTATAAAGTTCATGACTACTAATGTGAAAAATAGTCAAACTACTGTAACTATTAAAAATGACAAACTAGACCTAGTTAATGATACAGTGTTTCTTGGTATAACGTTAGACTCCAAGCTCCAATGGGGTCCTCATCTTGCTGGATTGGCGGGTAGACTCAGTTCTGCAGTTTTTGCAGTTAATAAGATTCGGCAATTAATAGACTTAGATACCGCTCGATTAGTTTATTTTAGTTACTTCCATAGTATTATGTCATATGGTATTTTACTGTGGGGTAGTGCTGCTGATGTAAATAGCATCTTTGTTCTGCAGAAGAGGGCTATTCGTGCTGTCTACAAGATGGGCCAGAGAGACTCGCTTAGAGATAAGTTTAAAGAAATTAACATATTGACCATGCACAGTCAATACATTTATGAAAACATTATGTATGTTCATAAAAACATCGCTAAATTTAGAAAGAACTGTGACATACATAATGTTAATACCAGAAATAAATATAAGCTCGCAGTGCCCTTCACGCGGCTCCATAAAATAAAAAACTCTTTTATGGGTAATTGTATTAGGTTCTATAATAAGCTCCCAAGTAATGTTACTGAACTATCAGTAAATAAATTTAAGAGTTACGTTAAGCGTAAACTAATTTCTAAAGCATATTATAGTATTAAAGACTATATTAATGATAACAATGCTTGGGACTGAATTGCTTGTAATAAAATGTTTAGTCCTTACGACAAAAGGTTGCGAACGTCGAAAAAAAAAAAGACATCCGACAGAGTTTCTTACAGGTTCTTCTCTGATCGGTCGCGATTTGAACCTGCAGTCAATTTAGGCTAAGTCGCTACTATGACGTTTCAAAAGAGTTTATTATTTGTAAACCTACTTGAATAAAGATTATTCTGATTCTGATTCTGAATCAAAAACCGCAGTGTCGCCTCTGAGTTATCGATCTTCGATGCAAGCCGTCGTAGCGCTTTGTCAGCACCGCACAGATAAGGCGACCGCTCCGAACGCTCTATTTACAGACTTGCGTAATGCATTTACGTACGATTGTAGCTTGCACCACTCTGCAGGATTTCGTTTTTCGGTTTGAGGGTAAGCAGTAAAGGTCACAAATAAGTTAGCACTTTAAACTTGAAACACGTTCTAATTACACACCTTTTTATTATGCACGATTCAAATCAATATTCTTAATAACACTAGTCTACTTCTTCATTACTTTAAAGTTTATTCTTCACTTCCTAGCAATATTAGTCAATTTTTTTACGATGGAGCGACGGAATGCAATGTTAAGTGTAGTAACGTCAAAGACATTCCTTTATTTTTAGGATTTTTTATTTAGGATTCCTTTATTGTATTATAATTATTATAACCCTAGACTCAAACAGGACATATATAATAATAATAATAATATCAGGGGACACTCTCACACAAATTGACCTAGTCCCAAACTAAGCTCAGGGCTTGTGCTATGGGTACTAGACGACGATAAACATACTTAAATAGATAAATATACACTTAAATACATAGAAAACATCCAAGACTCAGGAACAAATATTCGTGCTCATCACAAAAATATCTGCCCTTACCGGGATTTGAACCCAGGACCGCTGGCTTCGGAGGCAGGGTCACTCCCAACTAAACCAACCTGTCGTCATATAAGTTTAACGCGTAAATAAACATAGATAGTTTTAATTTATATGAAGGTTACAAAAGTTTTATAAGCTCATAAAAGTCGTTAAGATTAAAGTAAATTCATTCGTTTGTATATTTGACAAGAAATACATCAAAGTGGGTGTTTCGCTAAGAACCCTCCACGAAGAATAACTTCCGTTACATTTTGTGTCGGAAACGGATTACCGGAAACGACGGAAACCGTTACGTTACGATATATCCAGTTTGGTGGACGATACTCGAAAGTGATTGCTTTAGACTGGTTGGATCATTTCTCAACATCATTTATTTTCTGAAGCGTATTTTCCAATCGCGTTTTTCTTCATTCATGAATACACACATTACACGCATATACACACTACGCGTTATTCTTCTCCTTATTTTTTCATTTTCATTTTTCCCTTTCATTTTTCCCAACTACACACGTTTTTTTTTCATTTCAAGCATCAACTTTACACAGTCGACGGAGCTTTGCTATATCAGGGGGGTTATTATGACCTAGCTATGCACTTCATTTTACGTTGAACGTAAAGGACAGAATTATGGCAATTATATAGCTCTGTCCTTTTCTCTGAGCGTAAACAGAATTGCATAGTTATGTCATAATAACCCCCCTGAGTGTTTTTTCCCTTGAAGCCGGCTAAGTAAAACTAATTACCTAAAAAACCGAGCAAGAGCATGTCGGACCATGCTCAGTGTAGGGTTCCGATGTCGTTTAGTACTATAAACATAAAAATCAACATGTAATAACTAATTTTGTATTTAAAGTCAATTGGTGCCGTCTTAGATGATTTCAGTAGGTATAAACACTATAATCGCCTGTATCTCAAGAATCAGTGATGTCTACTTAGTCGTGATAGTTTTCCTTTAAAATTCGTTATTATGCTTTTTCATTTCTTTTTTTTTCAGATTTTTAGTATTTGTAGTTTTGGCTATTTGTGTGTGTGGGGGGGGGGGGACACATAAGTCTAACAAAAATTGGCGCGGAAGACGAGAAAAAAAATACATCCCCAATTTACGTGTAGGGGAGGTAACCTAAAAAAATGTTTTTTACATTTTATTGTACCACTCTGTTGGCGTGACTAGTATGCATATTCCAGCCAAATTACAGCTTTCTAGTACTAAGAGTCTCTGCGCTAGGCTGCGGACGGACGGATGGACGGACGGACATGGCGAAACTATAAGGGTTCCTAGTTTCACTACGTAACCCTAAAAAGGAGAAGAATTAAATGTGTGTGATATTCGCGAATGGAGGAAAACTTGTTTGAAAAATACTCTTCAGGAAAAACTAGGTTTTGAGAAAATGATCTAACAGGTTATTTGCTTTCTGCAATTGAGTTCTATGATGCCGCAATAATTAAAGTTATTGACTGGTAATTGCGCCTGTCACCACGTTAACTGTTTTGGTTTCAGGTAGCTAATGTCACAATAAGAGGAATAAGAATGCCATTTATAAAAAAAAACAGTAGAGAAAACGATCCACAACTAAACATTATTATGATACTCATCTCAGTGGATCGTTACTTACAATGTTTTCCATTTACATAGCTAAACTTCGCAATTTTCATTTTGGTCACGAATGTGACCGTAACCCAAAATAGCGAGCTAAAAAGTGAGTTACGATGTTTTTCCTTGCAGGTATGATGACGTTATGAATTTCAAATTTGGAACATCTACCATTAGCACCTATAGCTGATAGTACGGTAGCACTGGTGGCAATGCAGGTCATTTGTCTTCGCATTTGAACCTATTCTAGAGTACTTATTATATTTGTATAGTTAAAAAGAATGCAACTGTACATAATTAGGTCTTAAATTAAAACACTCGTGTTTTAAGACCCCTCATTATGTATTAGTTACATAAACTACTTAAAACCTTTCACCATCATGTTTTAAAAATGTCGCAGCACCACTTTTGAGTAACGTCCACAAATCCTACATATCCGTTTTAGAGACAGTTCTATTCCGCTGGGATTCTATTGTTTCCGTCCGCAAACTGCATCTGGCAGACGTGTCTAGCTCAATTTTTTTACCCTGATACGACCTGGTAGAGATGGGCGACGGGTAAATACCTAAAATACCCATAAATACCCGAATATTTTTACAAGACCTTGGTCGTCATTGCTCAATAGAATAAAAGATAAGCGGTTTTATATGTCAAACCGAAGGCAAATAAGCACACAGGCCACCTAATACATATTTACATTCTTAAGACTACAGTCACAAGACAGCAATCCTAAGACTGCAAATACGTTTCCAACCCTGAGGACTTAGGTGCTATAGTAATATCACCGGTTATCCCCATACCAGAACACAACAATGCAAACACTGTTGCTTGGCGGTAGGTTAAAGTATAAGATGTTAGAAGAAAAGAAGAGAGGGAGTGAAATCCATTTTTTTTAAATTAGAATATATTTTTGGGTTTGAGGTTTTATTTTGTACTGAAATGACAGGTGTCAGGATTGACTTCTTTTTGGCCGAGCACTATCCATACTTAATCTTTAACAATATTATAAATCTGTCTGTCTGACTGTGTGTTTCTTTCTTAGTTACGATTAAACCGCTGAACCAATTTAGATGAAATTTTGTATACAGCGTGTAAATTTAATACGGGCATATTATATTTTAACAACAGTTAATATACACACTAATTAACGTAAAAACTTGTGCAACAGCAACATTAGTTGAGTTTTATTTTTTCTTACTAGTTAATTCAGCAAGCAATGTATCACACATTGCACCAGTTAAATTAAATCATCTACGTAATATCGTTTTGTAATAGGAGAGTTGGACGCGTTACATTGCTTCTAAGACAAACTTCAAAAAATTAACTGCGCCTTAATAATAAAAGTTACTGAAAAAAAATTATTTCTCACTTGATTTGTAAGATTGTTAACTACGCCAGGATAAAATATATGCCCGTATGAAATTTACACGCTGCAGAGATAGTTTGAGTCTCGGGAAGGACATAGGGTTTTTATCCCGAACAATTTGACGGCTTCTGAGGGAATAGCGATAAAACGATTTCGACGCGGACGGAGTCGCGGGAAACAGCTAGTATTATAAATGTGAAAGTAACTCTATCTGTCTGATTGTTATGTTTTCACTGATAAACCGCTGAACTGATATAGATGAAATTTGGTAAGGAGATAATTTGAAAAATAGAACGATTCCTAAGGGAATAGCGATAAACGACTTTTGCGCGAACGGCGTCGCGCGAAACAACTAGAAGTCTATACAATAACACTCTTGTTATTAAGATCAATCTATCGTAGAACTCAGATGCAGGTGTTACTACATTTTGGAACCTTGTCGCAGTAACGTATTAAAGTTAGAGTGCTTTGAATTTAATATACCAATAGCTGCGACGGAGTACCTACTTAAATGTTAAACTACCGAGTTCGATCGCACACCGTACATTATTTAAATGTTGTCAACCCGTTAAACCAATAGGTCACAAAAAACTGACTATACCATAAGAACATTACCCTCTTTCATGAGCAGTCGGGTAAAGATATCTTGTTGTTTTGGCTGCCCCTGCCTCTCTGAGACACTGGCTTAAGTTCCCACGAGTATTACAGTAACGAAATGGTACCGACCGGCAGAACTTCGTCGGTGCATTGCCACTAAAACCTTAATTCTTGTTATGATGACGTTTCAGAGCACGATATTTGGAATATCTCAACTGACATTGTAACGTTGCACTTACATGTTATTTAATAATTACCTTTATACAGCAAGATTTCCTTAAGAATGTTTAATTTTAATTAAACATTCCATTCATTGATTATTAATTCTTAACTCATGAAACATTAAAAATAAATTATTTAAAAAAAAAGTAATCACATAGAAATAATAAATCATGTAATCAGCCACGGAGTCAGCGTTCTACACTGCCTTCGCGAAGACCTTGCAGCCACCGCCACCGAACAGGGGAGTACCGTCCAAAATAATGTGTTAATATAAAAAAAACCGGGCAAGAGCATGTCGGACCATGTTCAGTGTGGGGTTCCGAAGCCGTGAAATACTACAAACATAAAATCAACAAGTAATAACTAATTTCATATTTAAAGTCAATTAGTGCCGTCTTAGATGATTTTAGTAGATTTAAACACTTACTTAGTCGTAATAGTTTCCCTTTAAAATTCGTTATTATGCTCTTTCATTTAATTTTTTTTTTCAGATTTTAAGTATTTGTAGTTTTGGTTGCTGGGGGGGGGGGGGGGAATACATCCCCACGTTACGTACATATTTTTTTTTACCTTTTATTGTACCAATATGACGTGGATGCGTGACTACTATGTATATTCATGACAAATTACAGCTTGCTAGTACTACGAGTCTCCGCACTAGGCCGCGGACGGATGGACATGGCGAAACTATAAGGGTTCCTAGTTTGACTACGGAACCCTAAAAAGCTATTTATTTAAGTAGAATCTACTCTGCATTACAGTTTGCAAAGTGCAAGAGTTTTGCTGAGTTGTACCTCCTTTTTTTGCCTTTTCTCACTTTCATTGTGCTAAGGGTCAGTCCGACAAACGGTTTTTCTTAACCGAACGTGGCTTGTGTATACACCCTGTACAGTACACAGTCGAAATGACATCGGTTCCGCTTTCAAACCTTAGATGGACAGATGCACAGTCAAAAGGCTACGAACATAGTGTTTAGATCGAGGGTTAACTTATTTCAAATAGACACACTAATTAAAAGTATGGGCTCGTCTGAGAGGCGAATTGAAATGATATGGGAGTGTTTACAAGAAAACAACAGTAGTAAATGGCGTAGTGATATCGATTATATAAGGCTCTATTCACAATGATTACGTCAAAATGTATTTTTAAAGGCTGCTAATATCTAATAATACGACGACACGCTAGCCTAGTTGGGAGTGACCCTGCCTTCGAAGCTACGGGTCCTGGGTTCAAATCTCGGTAAGGGCAGATATTTGTGTGATGAGCACGAGTATTTGTTCCTGAGTCTTGGATGTTTTCTATGTATTTAAGTATATATTTCTCTATATAAGTAAGTGTCTAGTACCCATAGCACAAGCCTAGAGCTTAGTTTGGGACTAGGTCAATTTGTGTGACATTGTCCCGTGATATTAATTATTATTATTATTATTAATACGAGTACAATGAACATTATGGCCGCAAGGCAGCTAGTGGCAAGCTGTTAATGAGTAGCAACATCACGAACCTGAGTGCTCCCAAGGGAAGGTTCTGTTCCTCACCTCACGCTTGCCTTCACTGGCTGGCTAGAGTGGATGATGACGAGGAATAGACCCTCACCTCTGACTTGCCTTCATTGGCCGATCATGTTGAATCGCGAGAGCTATATACTCGAAGGGCGGATATGTTGCATAAGTGGCGAGTGGGCTTACGGTCGTTTAAAGTCCAGAAGCACCTCTGTACCCTTAACCCCTCTGGAACTACTATGAATATACGGCTATTTTGGGAGGTTCATTCCATTGGGTTGTCGAACCACCGTCTGCCATTTCAATTAAAATTAGTATTGGCCAGGCAGGCTCCATAGTTTCACCAGTAGTCTAGTTTGCCAATTCATATTATTTACATACATCATACTAATACGCCTTCATTCCCAGAGCGGGGTAGGCAGAGCTACAGAAATACCAACAACTACAAAAAGAGTTGTTGGTAATTCTGAAACCACACTCTGCACAAACAGGCTAAGATGTTTACGTATTAGTGACAGGTTGCAAGCCCATCGCCTAAC
The DNA here is from genome assembly GCA_949316455.1 of Acleris holmiana. Taxonomy (NCBI): domain Eukaryota; kingdom Metazoa; phylum Arthropoda; class Insecta; order Lepidoptera; family Tortricidae; genus Acleris; species Acleris holmiana. The sequence continues at coordinate 6,902,021 of OX438784.1, forward strand.
AATACTAGAAGCCCTCATTCCCTTAGTCGCCTCTTACGACATCCACGGGAAGACATGGAATGGCACTATTCTAACCCGGCAACCACACGGGCATATTATTTAATCTATATAATATCCATATTATTTCTTTGTTTTCCCTAAAAAATAAATAAATAATAACCTATTATTAATGTTCCCATATTTCTTAAATAGTCCTACACTAACCGGTGGTTGTTCATAGGAGCATACTTCTACAGTGTGAACTCAGGAACAAACACCGGTTAGTGCTCCTCCACTTTACTAAATTAAATTTGTCAAAAGGGCCTCAGCGTTTTGGCTTCGGCTCCATGTACGGTCCGAAAGTTTAAATGGGTCCGGGACTCCCATAGTACCGTGATTGGTAAAAAATAATATTAAATTAACGCAAAATCATATTGTTAGCTCAAAAACTACTTGGTTGAACAATCTGTATTTCTTCTCCTCCGAGTACGTTCGACATTTAAAAATGTCCACCAATTCTCTTAATTGAAACCACGGGAAAAAGTATTCGTAAAATGCCGTCTTTTATTTGCGATACGTTTGTTGAAATAGACGCCGCTATCGACTTTATCGTGTTTTCTTATTTGTACCTAAAAACCAGTACGGTTTGAACAAAAGCAGCAATCACTTGTCGTCTTTGTAGTTTTAGTTTTTTATGGCAAGGAGAACGCACACGAGCACTCAGGCCACCTGATGGTAAGTGGAATCTGCGACCCATAGACATTTAATTTTGAACTCGCATACACATTTTACTACGCTGGATGCGGCCGGTACAGGGGATTATTTTCACATTCAATTTGACGCTTGTATGTACTTGTTATCATTTTGAAGGTAGAAGAAAAACAACCACTTAGATATTATTTTCCATTTAACCAGACTGCACCCGAAGGAGGGTATTGTTTTTTGAGTGTAAGTATGTATGTCAATTGTCTTGTTTTTGATGTATTTGCCTCTTTTAGGGTTCCGTAGTCAAACTAGGAACCCTTATAGTTTCGCCATGTCAGTCAGTCCGTCCGTCCGTCCGTCCGTCCGCGGCCTAGCGCAGAGACTCTAAGTACTAGAAAGCTGTAATTTGGCATCAATATGCATATTAGTCACGCCAACACAGTGGTACAAAAAAATGTAAAAAAAATATATATTTTTTTGGTACCTTCCCTACTTGTAACATGGGCATGTATTTTTTTGGCGTCTACCCCATTGTGTGGGGTATCGTTGGATAGGTATTTCAAGAATATTACGGGGTTTTACACACAGTTTTTCGATTAAGCACACCGTTTATAAAATATTTAGATTTAAAGCGCTGATTTTTGTTAGACTCAAGTGTTCCCCCCCGCTACAGCCAAAACTACAAATGCTAAAAATCTGAAAAAAATCTTAATTGAAAGGGCATATAACGAATTTTAAAGGAAAACAATCATGACTAAGTCTTTTAGCACCAATTGACTTTAAATGGAAAATTAGTTATTACTTGTTGATTTTTATGTTTGTAGTACTTAACGGCTTCGAAACCCTAAACTGACTAGGTCCGACATGCTCTTGCCCGGTTTTCATAATAAAATTGACCTTTCCATTTATGTCTATTTCTTTGGCACGCTGTGATGCTTAAACGTCTTAATACACACATACATTAAATCACGCCTGTTTCCCAGAGGGGTAGGCAGATACCACTTCTTTCCACCTGCTACGATCCTGACAAATTTCGCCTCTTCCACATTCATACATCGAGTCATGCATGCACGTCGGTTTCTTTTCCAGTATTTCCCCGATTAACGTCTTAATAGATTTTAATATATGAGGTGTCGTTAGATTTGTATTGGTTATGGGAGTGACTTGAGCTATAATATTTTAATTAGAGTAATAATATAAAAAAACGTGTTTTTGAAGCTTGCTTTTTAGACATACCGCCGCTTTAAAACATACTCCTTAAAATAACAACCATGACAGTTCATAAGATGCTGCTCTATCTTAGCAAGAGGATCCTGTAAGGATACAAAACCCTAAAAATCATCCAAAGAAACAACCCAACCCAAAGTATTTAACTTACATTTTGAAAGGGCTGGAATTCTACGAGGTTTTTAACCTGTTTCCGTATTGTCAACCTTTTGATAACTCTTATGTCATTTACAATAATGGCGACTGTGACATAAACGATTCATAAACGTGTCAAGCACGATATCGTTTTAACGCACCTGAATAGAGGCCCAGTGTCGTCTATATAAGAACCCTATTTTTCGGTGGTACCCGAATTTTCTCGAAGATGACGACTTAATAGATCGTTTTTTTGACCCGACAAACCTCTATTAAACTTTTGTCAAAATCTTTATAACCGTTTTCGAAAACGTTATTACAAATAATATATTATTAAATAAATTTTCCTCGTTGCATAGTACAAGCCAAGCAACAGTGTTCGCATTGTTGTGTTCCGGTGTGGGGATAAGGCAACCAGTGAAATTACTAGCATAGAGGCATTCCATCTTAGTCCTCAGGGTTGGCAACGCATTTGAGGTCTAAGGATTATAGTCTTAAGAATTCAAATGTCAATGGATCTCAGATTCGACTTACCACCACGTGGCCTGAGTGCTCGTGTGACTTCTCCTTACCATAAAAAAAGATAGAATTTAATTCTCGTAGGCCTGTGGTCCTCAATATATCTCCGCCTAACCCCAGCACGAACTACGCGGTGTTTATCCCGCAAACACGGGAACGTGACTCTATTCCCTCCCTAAACAAATATTTTTGAGGGCCCTCAACTGCCGCTTGTATCCAATTTGCCGTGGATGCTCCTTACACTTCCTACTGGCTGTGGGTGTATCAAATGTACCGTATAACTGTGATACGATAATGTTTGTTAAGCAACGAGAGAAAGAAATAGGGAAGTAAAGAAACACTTTATTTATTTATTTATTTATTTATTCATAGGTACACAATCAACACTTACAGTAAATAACCAAACATGCTGATCACCTTAATTAACAATATAGATAAAGAGAGTAACTATAAACATAGACTATACTAGGTTACAACAGAGCTTAACCTGGCCCTAGCTTCCAGATAGCTGGTGGCTGAAGCCACAAGCCTAGCTTCGGAGCTACAAAACAAATCCACGTCGCCGTCACTGTGTAGAATGTCATTGAGTAATGTAAGCGCGCGGAGGAGCGGGGAGTGGGAGTGGCTGCGCGTGCGCGCCGCCGGCACTGCGAGCAGTGGCCGCCGCCACGCGGGCGCAACCGGACGGTGGGCACCGAGGGCACCCACAAGCCAATTTCGGATAAAAGGGAAGGATTATAGGTTAAACCTCGCAATAGTTGGAAGAAATACCTAACGAGATGGATATCCCTACGGATTTCTAGGGAAGAACAACCGACCATTCCGAGAATGAACAATGTGGGATAGAGTTTGGGGTAATAACCACAAAGTCTGTTGTAGAGGAAACGGATAAAAGATTTCTGCACCCTTTCGAGCATCAGTATGTACTGGGTCTCGTGTGGGCTCCACACGACTACATTTGTTTCTAACTTGCTACGATCGTAAGCATTGAACAACGCTATCATAGCGGCCCTATTGGTAAATGTTTTAGATTGCCTGATCACAAAACCCAAGCATTTCCGGGCCGAGTCGCAGGTCTTAATTATGTTCAAGTTGAAGCTAAGTTGAGAATCGAACCACGTACAGAGATCTTTCACGGAGCTTACACGCATCATAGGCGCGCTATGCAGGATGTAGGGGAACTGAAGAGGATTTAATGCCCGCGAGTATGACATAATTGAGCACTTTTCAGCATTCAGTTCCAGGCTATTGTCTCTACCCCAACGGCAGACACTGCTAATGTCTTCTTGGAGTTTAACACAGTCGCCAAGACTAGCAACATCAATCGCTAGTTTTACGTCATCGGCAAATAGAAGACATGAGGCGTGCTTGATAGAGGCCGGGAGATCGTTTACTAATATTAAAAACAGCAAAGGACCGAGCGAACTACCTTGCCCGATTCCCGACGTCACTGGATACAGGTCTGATCTTGTATTTTTATAACTAACATATTGCTTCCGGTCCGACAAGTAATTGTGAATTAGGCTCAATACATCCGCCGACACGCCAGCAAGGTCTAGCTTCTTCAGTAAGATGTCGGGGTGCACTCTATCAAAAGCTTTACAAAAATCAAAATAAGCAACATCAACTTGGCGACGCTGGTCTAAATGATTGGATATTAAATTTGATATGTTTAGAAGGTTTGAAGTAGTGGAACGTTTAGGGAGAAATCCGTGCTGCTCATCACAGAACCAACTGCGTAACTGGCTATACAACTGGTTATAAATCACAGATTCAAAAATCTTCCCAAACACTGACAATACCGCAATGGGTCTGTAATTGCGGATATCTGACTTATGACCTGACTTGTGAACTGGAATAACTTGTGTTGTTTTCCAGCACGTTGGGTACGTCATTGTCTCAATAGATAGGTTGAACAGACGCAGTAGCGGCTGAATGAAAGATTCACCGCAGTCCCTAACTATAAATTGTGGTATATTGTCAGGCCCCTGGGTGAACTTTGCCGCCAGCCGCTTAATAGCTGACCTAATATGTGACTGATCGATGCACTTAATGTGTATTGTCCCTGGAAACCAATGGGAGGCTGAAGAGCCAAAAGAAATGATAGGTGAAGGGGAGCCTGGAGTAGACATACTACCCAGGGGTAAATAGACACTTTTGAAATAGTGAGCAAATCCATCGGCAACCTCTTGCGATGACTGAGGGGCGAAGGTATCAGCCTGCTTACATGCGCGGTTGCGTATGATAAATGCCCAGAATGAAGACGGATCCGCAATAATACCTGCTTGCAAACGACGCACGTAATGGTGCATTGCGAGTTCGGATTTAGTCTTAACAAGTTTCCTGTAATACACAAAAAAAGCATAATCTAGCTGGTGGCTTGCTATTTTGAACCGTTTATGGTATAGATTTTTCAATTGATTAATTTTGATAATATCAGCTGTGAACCATTCTGGGTAATTATTTCGTGTATTTTTACATGCCCTTACAGGAACGCATTCTGAGATTATATCATTAATTACCTCGTAAAAATACTCGACACCATAATTTACATCCTTTAAGCTATTAAGTTGGGTCCAATCAACATTTGATAATTTATCATATAAGAGTGGGAAATTGGCTTTGCGGAAGTTTTTAGATGGATGCTCTTGAATGAGTTGAGTACTATCTAAGGGACGAAAAAACCGATGCTGCAAAGACACAACAATATCAAGAGGAAGGTGGTGCTTTTCAGGGGACACTAAACCAGTGACGGCTTCAGATACCACAACACTAGGTATTACATTGTTGGTTAACACTAGATCTAACAAGCGGTTAAGACTGTTTACTACTGTGTTTTGTTGGCTTAATTTACAACACGATAGGAATGAGTCAAATTCTTTACGGACATTTTTGTTAGAAGAGTAAAGATTGAAATCTCCCGTAACAACAATAGGGAGTGAATATTCACAAGTTATTCTTTCAATGCAATTTAACGCAGAAAAATAGCAGGAGTCTTTAACTTGGGGAGGTAGGTAAACCACTATCAATATGAAGCGCAGGTGTCCGTTGGTTATCAGGCCGCAGACAATCTCGTCATCAGGCAGCGCACCGCACTCTAGTCGCCGGAGTGAGAAAGGCGCGCGCGCCGCCAGGAGAACGCCACCACCGGTGCGCCCTTTGCGGTCTACCCGTGCCACTTCATAGCCAGGTGGAAACAATTCAGAGTCCGAAACAGTGTCATCCAAGCGAGTTTCAGTTAAGGTCAGAATGTCATATGGGAAAGTCGCTAGCATATTTTTTGTTAACGCCAGTTTACCCTTTAGACCCCTAACGTTTTGATAGAATATACTCGTTTTAGATGGCCTGTGTGGGTTCCTTTCGAAAAAAAAACGTACTCCTATTGGCCTGCCTAGGTTTGCTGCGATTATACGGGAGCCATTCTTGTAGCACTGTATTCATAGGCCAATTTTCAGGGGTCATGAAAAAATTGAAGTGCTGTAAAGGTACTCCGATAACGAAGCAGTTGTGCTTAATATGTTCCGGTTCAGGCTTCTCCACAGTATAGGCATCACACGGGCGCTTCTTATTGAGGTAAGTTGAAATACTACCAGCAGTTGTATCGGAGTGGAAATTCCAGACATGTATAAACTTAAGGGGTTCCAGAATTTTCAGGTCACTGTCTGCGACCCCCGTTGCCTTGATGACAGACCGACGGGATCGCTTCTGAGTTTGTTGATTGCTGCGCATGAATCAGAATCAGAATCAGAATAATCTTTATTCAAGTAGGTTTACAAATCTGCCGTCCTTTACTTAGAAAGCCGTTAACCCTCATCTGGTCGATTTTGACTTTTTGATACGAACTGATACCATTTTAAATTCTCTATCTTTCACTCTACGACTCATTTTCCAACTCCACATAGATCCAGAGATATAAAAACGTTATAGGCCGTTAAGTGACAGAACTTTTGATGATTCCTTCACTTTAAAGCGACTAACACACATTTCTTAGCTTAACGTTCGTTAAAACACCCTAACCGCCGAATTTGATAATTATTTTCTGGTCTTCTACTTAATTAAAAATACGTTATCTGATTATTCTTAACAAAAAAGACGCAAGGCAACAATAACTTCTTTTTAGTTAAGCATTGTCTAAGGCATACAGTCAAAGAAATTTAAAAACAAATGCGGTTTTAGAGAAAAACTTAACTTGTGTCCTCCCTTAACGCCATTTAAAATAAGTTTTAAAAACTGTAAATATTTCATAATACTTTGCTACAAAAATATCTTATCAGCCTTTATCAAATTAATCAAAATAATTTCATATTATACTTAGCTATTGAGCAGTTAAGCCGCATTACTTACCTAAAAAGCAGTTTTACGACGCTCGCGCAAGTCGCGTCCCGGGGGTGAGCGGAGCGGTAACCGCTCCCCCGCGCGGCGAGGTAACTGTTGCCTCCACCTTTCTGGGCCTCTATTCAACTGCGTTATAACGATACCGTTTTTGACCTGTTTCCGTATTGTCAACGTTTTGATAACTCTTATGTCATTTACAATAATAGCCACTGTGACATAAACGATTCTTAAACGTGTCAAACATGATATCGTTTTAACGCAGTTGAATAGAGGCCCTGCTCGGAGCGTTCGCCGGCTGCGGACCTGCTACACGTCGCTGCGCGCTCCGGCTAAATTATCGAAATGTCGCGGAATTTTACGTGGTAAGTTCAGATAATAATATTTTAGTATACGAACTAGTTTTAATTTTAAATAGTCAGGAACCGTTATTAACAAAGGCGATGCGTACAGAGTTGCGGGCGTCCTCTAGTAAAGTATTTTTATTTTATAACTAGCGACCCGCCAGCGGCTTCGCCCGTTTTATGTCACTTTGGTGTATGAAAAATAGATGTTGGCCGATTCTCAGACCTACTCAATACGCTCACAAAATTTCATGAGAATCGGTCAAGCCGTTTCGGAGGAGTATGGGAACGAAAACTGTGACACGAGAATTTTATATATAAGATTTAGATGAACGCAAACAAACAAATTGAGTATATTAAGGTATTTAATATTATGGTGTAAGCGAGATATAAATAACAGCTGTGGCAGTTTCACGAAGCTACAAGTTACATATTAGAAGCGGAACTGTCTTTCTAGCAAAAAGAGTTAGACAGAAACTTCCGCTTGTAATTTGTAACTTGTAGCTTCGTGAAACGGGCCTCTGGTGTTAATACGAGGTGTGTTTGACCATGGGGCTTTAAATGTAGGGATCGATACTACTCCTCAAATGGAACTTCTTTTAATCTACGACTTTTAAAAATTAAGTCATTTTTAATTTTTATTTTTCATATAAAATAAATTAATTCACTGATTTTACTAGTAAAGTTTGAAAGTTTGATCACCTATAACTTACTGTAAATTAAGTTATTTTCTAAGTCGTAGAACAAAAGATGTAGCATTTGAGGAGTAGAATCGATACCTACATTTAAAGCCCCATGGAAAACCACATATTCAAAATGGAATGGAGAATTCAAAACCACTTGCAGCTATTTGGCACGATGGTATTGCGGGTCGAAAGCAAGAACATATAATGAGCGCTTATTATAATTTATTTTTACGTTTTCGTGATGTCAAAATAATAAATATTGGGATGGACAATAACTGCACAGCTTAAAATAAAAACTGGCTTTTCTTTTCCATGTTAGCCGACCTTGTCAACAGTGACGTGATTGCAACAGACTGTATCATACTTTATTATTTTGAACCATTTTTTCAACCGTTCATGAGTTGCGATCGGTTCCATCATCGGGTGGCACTATCAATGAAGAAAAAATGTAAGATTTACGACTTTGATGACTTTGAAGACGCTGTAGCGTCAGCTAATAATGGAAAAGTTATTTTAAAATCTATGCAGCCTCAAGATTTTATAAACTATACAAACAATGTTTCCGAGCGACGTATTCAAAATGCTAACCCAAGAGCATATCTCAAAAATATTTCTCAAGTTTGTTTGGTCGAGTTTTGATCTCCACTATAAAAATAATTTTGAACAAGAATACTATAATGACACTAAAGTTTTTAATGACAGATTTTTGAAAAATCCTCAATTGGCAATTACATTACGTTTGCTTCCTAAAGGGGTAGAAAAAGACCGAAAAGAAAACATTATTAATAAATTGTTACCTATTATACCAAAACACAATATGATGTTTTATTACCAAATCTTTCAAAGGAAATCCACCCAAATAATTGTAACAAAAGAGCTACTAAGTAATATTTGCGTATTAGTAACTTTTGATCTGTTTAACTTTAGGGCGTAACTACCTATTATGTTGTTATCTAAAAGTATTAAGTTTTGATACATTTTATGTTTTAATACTTATTGTTGAAGATTGTGTGTTTTTATCTTACTTCGGCGAAGCAAACGAAGGGTTTTTATTTGTATTTTTATTGATAAAGTTTTATTTCTTAATTGTGAAAGAACAATTTATTTTTGATAGTATTTTACAAAAAAGTATAATAACAAAGAAAGCGAGTAATAATAGTAATAAGTATGTCTAAGTGCCTTTTCAAATTTAAGGCGTGACTATAAATATTTAACTAATTAATACTTTGTTCTCTCAAACCTTTTCATTAGTTAAGTAAGTAATTGTTGCTCAAATGTTAACTATATTGTCTAATATGAATATTAATTTTATTATAAAATAAGCATTAATTTCGATACTGCCTTGAGATTAATTTTATTAAATTTTAGATTTTTATAAGATTTGGCTTTTATTTCTCACTTTTTTCTAATAGGTACTTAACTATAAGGAAGTTATCAAAAAGCGAAGTATGTTTTGCCACCTTTTAGTTAAGAAACTCTTTACTGGATTTTTTTATTACTCTGAAAAAAATAGCTAAAAAGAGTCTAAGGTGCCAAAGCCGTTTATTACAAACGGTATAATTATTCAAATTTTAGTGAATTACTTACTTATAAAGTAGTTAGGTCACTTAACAGCCGTATAGTTAAGTATCTTTTAATAAATTTAACAAAAAAATAGAATTTTAAATATTTAAGGAAATTGCTTCACTAAATAGCCGCTAAGCGTAGGTTAACGGCCGTTTAGAACAGTAATTCGATGTAAAAACCTTGCAGCATGCTTAACTAAACCAAAAAAATCTATTTTAATAATAATTTAATGGAGTTTTCTTAAAAGATTAAATCGTATAAAATACACGTATAAAAATGTCAATGATTTGTGCAAGAATCAGTGATCTAGGTAGCATAGTTTTTTAGAAACAACGTTTCGCGCATTTTTTCTCCAAAACAACTTTTTGGGCTTAACGGCTTTCTAATTAAAGGACGGCAGAAATAATAAACTCTTTTGAAACGTCATAGTAGCGACTTAGCCTAAATTGACTGCAGGTTCAAATCGCGACCGATCAGAGAAGAACCTGTAAGAAACTCTGTCGGATGTCTTTTTTTTTCGACGTTCGCAACCTTTTGTCGTAAGGACTAAACATTTTATTACAAGCAATTCAGTCTCAAGCATTGTTATCATTAATATAGTCTTTAATACTATAATATGCTTTAGAAATTAGTTTACGCTTAACGTAACTCTTAAATTTATTTACTGATAGTTCAGTAACATTACTTGGGAGCTTATTATAGAACCTAATACAATTACCCATAAAAGAGTTTTTTATTTTATGGAGCCGCGTGAAGGGCACTGCAAGCTTATATTTATTTCTGGTATTAACATTATGTATGTCACAGTTCTTTCTAAATTTAGCGATGTTTTTATGAACATACATAATGTTTTCATAAATGTATTGACTGTGCATGGTCAATATGTTAATTTCTTTAAACTTATCTCTAAGCGAGTCTCTCTGGCCCATCTTGTAGACAGCACGAATAGCCCTCTTCTGCAGAACAAAGATGCTATTTACATCAGCAGCACTACCCCACAGTAAAATACCAAATGACATAATACTATGGAAGTAACTAAAATAAACTAATCGAGCGGTATCTAAGTCTATTAATTGCCGAATCTTATTAACTGCAAAAACTGCAGAACTGAGTCTACCCGCCAATCCAGCAAGATGAGGACCCCATTGGAGCTTGGAGTCTAACGTTATACCAAGAAACACTGTATCATTAACTAGGTCTAGTTTGTCATTTTTAATAGTTACAGTAGTTTGACTATTTTTCACATTAGTAGTCATGAACTTTATACATTTCGTCTTTTTCTCATTCAGTAATAAATTATTAACACTAAACCAATCGACTACTTTTGATATAGCATTGTTTACATTGACATTAAACTGCTGTTGTCGTTTAACTTTGAACACAAGTGACGTATCATCAGCAAACAAGACTATATCATGGTTGTCCTTTATAAGGTAAGGTAAGTCATTTATGTAGATGAGGAATAAAAATGGACCCAATATTGATCCCTGTGGTACGCCCATTGAGACCAATGACCCAGGTGATCGTACTCCATTCACGTCTACCCTTTGTATTCTCCCGTATAAGTACGTTTTTATTAAGTTTAGCGCAGTACCTCTAACTCCATAGTAGGAAGCTCCAGATGAACATGAATCATGGCCTTGAGGTGCGATGCCAGCAGTGGAATCTAGTGGTTTAATATTTCCAACACTGCTGCTGGAAGTTTCTTTAGATTGTGGCTGGTAATCTAATTTAGGTTGAAGAATTAGGTTACTATCATTCAGCCCTGACTCTTCACGGTACACAGCAATTACCGGTTGCTCATCATAAGTGGTAGTGGTGGAATCATTAAGGTGTTTAATTTTCTGTGATAATAATTGCATGGTTGACGTCTTATTTTCCAATTCCAGATGCTCGATACGGTTTGTGTTTGACTTCATAGTTTTAATGATAGAGTTGTAATCATCTGTAATAGTGTCCATTGTAAGCTGCAACTCATCAACATCCGTTCGAAGCGCACTATGCCTGGCGGAGAGGTCATTGAGACTTTCTTGAACGAAGCAGAGCCTTGCTTCCTGTTTCTGCAAAAGATTTGCGATCTCACTTTGTAGGGTTCCGTAGTCAAATTAGGAACCCTTATAGTTTCGCCATGTCCTTCCGTCCGTCCATCCGCAGACTAGCGCAGAGACTCTGAGTACTAGAAATATGTAATTTAGGATGAATATGCATATTAGTCACGCCAATAAAGTGGTGCAATAAAATGTAAAAAAAAAAAATTAGATTACGTTCCCTACACGTAACTTGGGGATGTACTGTATGGGGTGATAGTGTGGGGTGTCGTTAGATAGGTTTTTAAAGCGCATTTTATTTTTAGACTCAAGTGTTCTCCCTGCAGACAAAACTACAAATACTAAAAATCAGAAAAAAAAAACTTAAATGGAAGAACATATAACGAATTTTAAAGGAAAACTATCACGACTAAAAAGACATCATTGGATCTTGAGATACAGGCGATTAAAATGTTTTTACCTACTAAAATCATCTAAGACGGCACCAATTGACTTTAAATAGAAAATTAGTTATTACTTGTTGATTTTTATGTTTGTAGTACTAGACGGCTTCGGAACCCTACACTGAGCATAGTCCGACATGCTCTTGCCCGGTTTTTTATTGCCTGATTGGCCTGATCTTAGTAACAGAATTTACAACCAGTCTTTTTAGAGTTGTTAGATTATCTGTAGATCAGCTTACCCTGGGAGTTCTCTGGGGAATGAATTTACTAATTCATCGCTCATTTTCGTTACAAACGAGTGGAATAAAAAAATACAGAACACAGTTATCCTACTGTCCATATAATTATTATATTGCTAATTATCCACTTAAACATAAAGTTCCCATTAGTAGCCATGTTAAGAAACATCCTGTAATTCTTATGTCACGTTTCATTCTACCAACGCGTTCTCTTCTCCAATTTGTTCATTTGTTATTTGATCAGTTTCGTGTGATGTGCCCTGATTTCGTTTAATTAAGTTCTAGCGTGGGTTTAAACGTATCTTAATGTGTATGTTGACTCGGCGAGTTACTGATTCTATTTTGGGTGTTTTAATTGTATTAGGATGGGTCGAAATCCCTGGCACGTGTTGCTCAGCGAAAACTAAGTAAAGAAGGGGGAGTCGTGGTGCAAATACTCGTAGTTATAATTAGGAAGAAAGTTACAGCGTTCGTGTTGTACTAAAGTTATTTGAAAACCGAGCAAGAACATGTCGGACCATGCTCAGTGTAGGTAGGAAAAACAACAAGTAATAACAAATTTTCTATGTCAGATTATTTTAGTAGGTATAAACACTTTAATCTCCTTAGAGTACTTAGAGTCTCTGCGCTAGGCTGCGGACTGACGGAAGGACGGACATGGCGAAACTATAAGGGTTCCTAGTTTGACTACGGAACCCTAAAAATGGCCAGTCTTTTTACCTCTGTAGCTTTAGCACCGCGATAGTACTTAGATACTATTTTTGTCGCCACAAATTCATAGTAGGAGGTTCTGGCCAGTTTGTGTATACTATACCTACCATTGTATTGAATAATGTTTTTTTTGTGCTGATGTTTTTGAAATAATACTTAATGAGGGAATACAAGAACTTCTGTCTATTTGTAACTAGATTTTGCTCAGAATTTATTCACCACAGATCAGACCCGCTGTGGAGCGTTTTTAAAAAAAAGTCCTATAGTTAAGGACAAAAATTACAACGGTAATTTTTCCATTAGGTGCGCCACAAAAATTAACTGTTACTGCTTTAAGAGAAATAGTGGCATCGCAGACAAAACTCCTCTAGGAAGTTAAACCATATTATTAACAGGTAAGGTTTAAATCTGCTAGGCTTAAGTATTTAATTAGAAATACCGCCTGTTGGCTTATGAGGGCAGCATATAAATATTTTTAATTTTCTTGACGTAATGGAAAAAATAACTGTTGTTAATTTTTGTCCTTATCTATAGGTATTTTTTTGGAAAACGCCCAGTGACTTTATAAATAAAATCATTAATCGTCGAACAAAATATTACTGTGACACAGTTCTTTCGTAGATCATGGCTCTGTTTTGCTAATCGTCCATTATGTCTTTATAAAATATTCAAGATAAGCAAAAAATCATGTTGTGCTATAACTGTTGACGAAGTTACCCGCTATTTTTCTCGCCAATGTATAATTAACATAAAGAAAAACAAGGTAACAAAGTTGCGTAAACAAAATCCAAATAAAGAAACAATATTAGCTGACAACATACTGCAATTGTGACAATCCAACGCTTCAATATTCAGGGAGCGTCCGAAACTTTGTTTAATGCAAACGAAACAGAATGGAGTCTCGCTGGAAACAGACAGTTCCGCCTCAAACGGACACGTTACGGAAAGTTGCCTGAGGGCATACAGACAGTTCAAATTGGTTTTGATAACACCTTTGACCAGGCAGAAGCATAAACTATTCACTTACAGTAGAATTATTTTGAGTTTACCACTGACAGATGCATTGCCTTTATTTAATTTTCAACTTTTATCTCATACAAATAACATAGTTATTACTAAACTAATATAGTTATGACGTGAGTAAGAGTACTCTGAAAGTAGCTTTATTTGTATGAAATTTAAGTTTTAAATTAAATGAAGGCAAACTCTCTGTCAGTAGTAAACTTACAGGGCCTATATTCAGGTGCGTTAAAACGATATATCGTGTTTGACTCACGAGTAAAAAAACGGTCACATTCGCTGGGACATCTGTTTGCGTGTGTTTTCGATCGTACACTTTGAACATTAAATTGTAGCGACCTTCTCTTGTCTTGTGTTTCATCTGTACCATGCCAGTTTCTTCGTTTAATGTAAAATTGGATGTTCCGTACTTCCTTCCCAAAAGAACTTTTTATCGGGCAAGTCCCAGTCATCAAGATCGTTTACATACACGCGACCGATTTCGGTGTCAGGCGCCTGCCCTTGGTAATTATATACAAGTATATCTTTTGAGCCTTCGTGCATTTTGTTATCGTTAGCGTCACCAATTACAACAGTGAGCGTGCTTGCTCCAGTCATAGCTGGGTTTCCGTGATCTTTGATAATGATAGGAATCAAGTAGAATTTTTGTTGCTCCCTGTCAAAAGATCGTAATGCAGTGACAATAGCCATGCCATCACCATTCGCTCCTTTTTGATCTTGCTCAACTTTAAACGAAGCTCTTATAACGTCGTCCGCACCAGGGTCTAGTCGAAACTGGAAAGGTGGACCATTGCTTTTGGATCTATCATCATCGTCAGTGGCCAAAATTTCAGCAAATCTTTTCGGCGTGGTGTGTTCAGGAATAACAGGTCTATAATCTTTTAGGAACGTAGGAGCGTTATCGTTTATATCTTGTACAATAACAGTAAGCGTAGCCGTTGCCGTTCTAGGTGGGACACCGTCATCTATGGCTAAAATTTTTACTTGATGTCGAGGAGTATCTTCTCTGTCTAAAGACCTTTGTATACTAACAGTACCTTATTTAAGAATCGTTTATGTCACAGTCGCCATTATTGTAAATGACATAAGAGTTATCAAAACGTTGACAATACGGAAACAGGTCAAAAACGATATCGTTATTACCTTGTAGAATTCCAGCCCAGTAATCGTACCGAGGCCCTAGCCAAGATGCAAACGCTCCTATCGTTTATCTTTTCTATCGCTCAAAATGTATGGGATGACATTCTCATGCGTTACGATGAACCACGTGGTCAACTGTCATTCCACACATTTTTAGCGATAGAAAAGAAAAACGTTAGAAGCGTTTGCATCTTGGCTAGGGCCTCTGTACTTGCATCTCGCTACTGACATATTTGTTGATGCTTCAATAGACCTTTTATTATTTTGTGTAATTATTATTTGTTACTTTATTACCCAGTGATATTACTTACTCTTAAGTATGATTGTATCTTATGGTTAAAAGAATGACCTTCTGCTGGAGTTCTTGCGGCATTTGTTCTCTGCAATTATGGTCTTGTCCGCGCTGGTAGATTCACTCCATGTTACCGACATAATGAGCCAAGTAAAATAGCGCTAAACTATCGATTTTTGAAAATCGACAAAATATAATAGGGCTGACGTAAGCTGATGATATATCGCGTCGACCACCTTGTCTACAAACTTTCGCTGCGTTTGCATCTTTCTCGTGTTCGATTCCCATCCAGGGCAAATATTTTTGTGATGAGCGTGAGTACTTGTTTCTGAGTCTTTGGTATTTTGCTATTGACCTACCTAAATATTTATAAATACATGCATAACATCACGCCTTTATTCCCAGAGTGAGGTAGACAGAGGTACAAAAATACCAACAATTCTAAAGTGACTTGTTCATAATTCTGTTACCACATTTTGCACAATCAGGCCAAGAAGTTTATTAGTGTACCTACTAGTGACAGGTTGTAAGCCCATCGTCTAACATTACTCAAGGCCAAGCTCTTGTTCTTTTAGTCTACCTTAGTATTGATTTATTAATATAAGTATGATTATTCTTGCCTATTAACTATAGTACAAGCCTACATAGAACTTAGGTTGGGACTAGATCAATTTGTGTGAGACTGTCCCCTAATATTGAATTGTGTTTACCTACTGTTGAATAAAGTTAAAGCTGGAGTTATTTGTAGCGCTTTTTCTTCGCAATGAGGGTCTTGTCCGAAGCACCAGACTAGTAGATTTGCTGCATATCACTATCGCGTAAAAGAGCCCTTATGTGGCCAGTTTACAGAAAAAATATCTTCCAATTTGAATTTGAATAAAAGCATTTTTTATATGTTCAATCCTAGCGTGATGGCTAAATAAGCGAAAGAGGCCATTTATAAAACAGTATTTCTATGATAAAAAAACATTAAAGTACGATTTCTTAAAAGATGTTTAGTAAAACCAGTACCTAGACAAGATGTATTGGGAAAACGTTATCGTCATCGAAAATGTATAAGATTGATGTTAGCTGCCGGACGTTCGATCTGAGTGCTTCCATATTGTCGTTTCGTCAGCTTTTGACAATCGTAAACGTTAGCGTATTTTATTTATTTATTCATTTAAATACATTATTGCACAAAATTTAATTATTGCAAGAAGCGGACCTAATTCTACGAGCATTATCAAACCTTAATGTGCAACAGAAATGCATCAAATACAAAAATTTGGAAATTAATCGAGTTAATTATGCATCTTGTCTAAGGCCAATTTCTTTCGTAATACATGAAATACTTCCATTAAGTCTACTCTTCCTTAAGCAAAAGCTGCCCACCACTCTGACGCGCGGCAGCATCCTGAGTTTTTCCCACTACCCATCTTTCCAAGCGCTGTATATTAAGTCTACTTGTAATTAAATTAATCTCTTTATTTTGAAACAAGCTTAAAATCTAAAGCGGAAAGCTTTTCAAAGCATTTAAATTAGTAATACGGTAGAAGCATCCGCGCATTCGAAGCACTCGAACAAAAGCTTGGATTTATTCCCGCAACAGTTCCTCGTACATTTTCCGAATAAATGTGCGCAGCTCAGTCTACGTTCGCACCTTATAAATTTACCTGCATTTTTATAGTTCTAGCTAGACGCGATGTATTGCGCGTTGGCGCAAATAAGAAGCAATTGCGGGTAAAGCAAAACGAGTAATCATTATGTCTCTTGCTTTATCTGCAACGAAGTTACACGGGGTCAAAGGTGCCGTGCCGTGAGTCGCTTCGATAAAAAGATGGGATGGGGGAGAAAATTAAGATTGTCCTGTAAAAATATCTATGATCGGTATTCATACAATCGGATAACCGTAATGTCAAGATCAAAACAGTTTCAGACTGATTATTGAGTTTCTTGCAGTGCTTCAGCTAAGACATGTAAAAGTGTCTCCCTACAAGGCTTACTTGCGGAATAAGTATTTTTTTTACAAACAACTGTTTTGCGACAAATAAAATAAAGTTTTAGTTTGTGTGTTTCTCAATTTGCAGGCTTGCCGATCGTCGTAAGTATTTAACTTAAAAGGTTGTTGTTTAATTAGAAACATAACAAATGAAGTTAAATGTCACATTCCTGAATTAACAGTTCTTAGGACCAAGAAATGGGAAGTACTGAAGCGATGAGCTGGTTCCATACATTTTGACGATTTCTACACAGAATGATGCTTTCAGGTTAAATCGTTCCTGATTGCTGCCACCGAGCAAATTCTGCTTGAATATATATTAATAATATAATCTCTTGTACATACCTACTGATAACTGAACTAGATAATTCCAAGAAGACTGGTACTCGTTATTTTTTTTTTAAATTGGTATTTGAAATTATTTTTATAAAATTTTACTTTACGTCACCTCTCACAACTTGTGCCTTAAAGTTGATAACTTTTTATAGCACTTTACACTCGGATGTGACGTGTGCCATGGATTAAAGTTACTGAACCGTTTCCGGCGGAAGCTGAAATGTATTACCGGCTGAAAATGCACAACGAGTATAAATAAACAGAAAATGTTACACGTGAGTGTTTTTATTTCATATTTTGGTTTTAACTCCTCGTAGGTCCTTAAACCTCGTAAGACCCAATGGCTTAAATTTAGGACATTTGTCAAAGTGACTTTAAACTTTAGTTGACTTACACAAGGTTCTTTTTTGAACTAGTAAAATTTGACGTGGGCCTCACGTGGATATGATTTATAGTACGCTCAGTCTAAAAGTAGTTAGTGCTTTGTCACTTAAACGTCATGTTTGAACTGCAACACAAATCTGTCAAAGGCGTAAAAGCGAAAAGGTAAAAACGTACAGCTTTTTAAAAGGCCGACTGTACTGGGCAGATGAGTCAATCCTGACACATTACAAGTGATCGGATTTCCCGGTGCAACGCGGGGTGAATGGCCTCAAACATTATGCTAATGTGGATATGTTCCGGGATTTCGGGGCTTATGTTATTGTTGGAGGAAAGTGAAATTATTTTGCTTTAATTATATCGATTGAAAATACTTGTCAACTTTTGAAATAAATGATTACTTACATTATTGAAAAAAATACTTTTAAATATTTGTCTTTAACAATAACCGTGGCAGATTAATAAGTAATTATGTACATACCTACTGTAAACGAAACAACATACAGCCGAATTGATAACCTACTTTTTTTGAAGTCGGGTAAAAATCGCAATCAACATCACTACTACGTACGAAAGCAATAACATACCTATTAAGTCTTCATATCAACATGAAAAAATATTGGTTGTAAAATGTAAAAAAGGCGGGAATTAATAATTCTCGCTATATATATATTAAATATTTACAGGCATTTAAAAAATACATAAAACACTAACAGCATTTTTTGTACGAACGCAGTCGCCGGATTAGAGCCGCATTCATAATATAAAGACTAACTACTACTACTACCTGACTACGACTTTATATCCCGCGAATTGCATGCGGAAATCCGATCACTTCACATTAGACAAAAATGAAGTTTCTGGACTTCGTTGACAGCAATACAACAAATGCTTGTTGCGTGTGAAGTAGAAATAGCAGTATTCTTTACCGCTGGCAACATTATCAATATTCAACAACTGTCGTAAAGTTTCAATTGCTAAAAAAAAGAAAACGTGTATTCGTGACAAGCAACAAAAAAGGACATAGATGTACGAAAAAGAAGAATGTAATGGTCCCAACTCAGCGTAATGCTGGCCTTTGAGTGGAGGTTATCTTGGATTGAATAATAAGTTTTTTACGCTGGAAATATGCTTACGTATACCACCTGGGCCAGAAAGGGTTAGAAGGTGGTTTATGAAGGACTCGTCAACTGGATAAATCGTATCCAGTGTGGTTGCCGCGTTAGAATGGTGCAACTCCATGTCTTCCCGTGGATGTCGTACGATGCGACTAAGGGAATAAAGGGCTTGTGACTATTAGTCGATGGACTTGCAACCTGTCACTAATAGGTACACTAGTAAACTTCTTGGCCTGATTGTGCAAAATGTGGTAACATAATTATAAGCAAGTCTTTTTAGAGTTGTTGGTATTTCTGTAGCTCTGCCTACCCCGCTCTGGGAATAAAGGCGTAATGTTATGTGTGCGCGTCAACTGGATACCTACTTAAAACCCAGCGATTCTCTCTCCACGCCACTGTTGGCCAAGGCCCCGGTTTCTGCTTGCGTATTTCACTACTATCCTCACCAGCAGGCTAACTTAGCGCGGGCTCCGACAAAGAAAGACCGCCCGGGAAGAATTTATGGCTCTCAGTCCAGTATATCAAAGCAGGCGACAGACCCCCGATCCCCGCAGGTCCACACATTTCGGCCGCAGAGGTTAGGCAGAACGGCGCACCGTAATACTGGCAATCTTCTTCCTCAGCGGCCCCGCCGCAACTGCGGGAAGAAGTTTCTTTCACCCGCCGTCGACCCATCAAGTTCCAAGCAGGCTTAAAAAGTCCACTTGAAACGACCTTAGGCCGGCCCCGGGTACCTCTTGTCTTCACCGTGGGTGACCAGTCCACGGTTACTAAGCCCCACCCCGCCGGCGATTTGGATGGACTCTGCATAATATCCACCGCTACTAAAATGACACTAAACTAAAGAAACGTTCATAGTTAGTCATTTGTTAAACAGACACGTGTGCGCAGATATTATGCTTGTAGTAGAGAGAGGACAATAGAGAGATATCTCTCCAGGCGGTTGTTGTGCCTGGGGACCGAAGTCCGTTTGGATGAAGTTGGAAGTGGTATATAAGTCAACCGTATGAAGAAACTTCGTTAGCGCGATGTAGCGCACTGTCAGATTTAGTTGCGTTGTCTGACGCTGGTGGCGCTAGCGAGTTGTTTGTTACAAGTTGTCACTAGATGTCGCTAGGTCGCCACATGCTTATGTTAGGTGTCTAGTCGGGCTTTTTAGGGTTCCGTAGTCAAACTAGGAACCCTTATAGTTTCGCCATGTCCGTCCGTCCGCAGCCTAGTGCAGAGACTCTTAGTACTAGAAAGCTGCAATTTGGCATGAATATGCATATTAGTCACGCCAACAAAGTGGTAGAATAACAGTTTTTCGAATAAATAATCCGTTTATGAAATTGTTAGGCTCAAATGTCGTCCCCCCCCCCCCTCCTTACAACCAAAACTACAAATACTAAAAATCTGAAAAAAGTCTTAAATGAAAGAACATATAAAAGGAAAACTAAATAAAAAGGAAAACTAATTTAAACTAAATTTTAAAGTAAAACTATCACGACTAAGTAAACATCATTGGTTCTGGAGATACAGGCGATTAAAGTGTTTATACCTACTAAAATCATCTAAGACGGCACCAATTGATTTTAAATAGAAAATTAGTAATTACTTGTTGATTTTTATGTTTGTAGTACTTAACGGCTTCGGAACCCTACACTGAGCATGGTCCGACATGCTCTTGCCCGGTTTTTAGGGTTCCGTAGCCAAATGGCAAAAAACGGAACCCTTATAGATTCGTCATGTCTGTCTGTCTGTCCGTTCGTATGTCACAGTCACTTTTTCCCAAAACTATAAGAACTACACTGTTGAAACTTGGTAAGTAGATGTATTCTGTGAACCGCATAAAAATTTTCACACAAAAATAGAAAAAAAACCATAGATTTTGGGGGTTCCCCATACTTAGAACTGAAACTCAAAATTTTTTTTTTCATCAAACCCATATGTGAGGGGTATCTATGGATAGGTCTTCAAAAATGATCTTGAGGTTACTAACATCATTTTTGCCTAAACTGAATAGTTTGCGCGAGAGACACTTCCAAAGTGTTGAAATGTGTGCCCCCCCCCCCCTGTAACTTCTAAAATAAGAGAATGATAGAACTAAAAAAAATATATGATGTACATTACCATGCAAACTTCCACCGAAAATTGGTTTGAACGAGATCTAGTAAGTAGTCTTTTTTTAATACGTCATAAAAACATTGATCAAAGCTGCAACGAACTTTTATATTATGTTACTTGCTGCTACGGAACCCTTCATGGGCGAGTCCGACTCGCACTTGGCCGCTTTTTTTTAATTGCTATAACAACACGAGTCGTAAGCAATTTATCTGGAAGAACTACAGAGGCTCTGGGCCTCTTTTCTACTGCGTTATAACGATATCGCGTTTGACGTGTTTTAGAATCGCTTATGTCACAGTCGCCATTATTGTAAATGACATAAGAGTTATCAAAACGTTGACAATACGGAAACACGTTAAAGACGATATCGTTATTACCGTGTAGAATGCCCTGTTCTACTCCTCGATTTGACCATATTGCTTTTGACTTGTAATTGTATTATTTAAAATTCAGCCATATAACTGTCAAGTTAACATGGGCTATCATTTTAACAAAATGTCTAAAGCAATATGGTTTTATAAAGTAGAATAGTCCTTGAATCGTCTCACGATCCGTTTTGACGGAATGAGTTATTCATACAGCCCCCTATTTCACCATCATGACAATGACAGGTGACAGGTGACATTTCATTGTGCATTCCGCAGCTTACATGAAACTCAGCAGTAATTAGCGAGTTAACTTTGCAATGTATACCGAATTGTCACCTGTCACGTGTCATTGTCAAGATGGTGAAATGGGGGGCAGGGAAGAAAACGTTGTAGTAGATTGTTGACAGATTACTAAGAGCATTCTAAATTAAAAAAAAACACTATGTAGGACGTCACTTTTATACGTCAAAATGAAAAGAAGACAAGCTGAGAAAAAGCGCCGCAAGAAACTCAACAGTCAGTCGTTATTTAAAATGATACTTCTTAATCTAGCGTTTTGTATCTGCTCATTTGGCTATCACTAATACCAGTTTAGAGAAAATATTTATATATATTTATATAAACATATTCCTAAGTATATTATGCCGTAACCAGGCAACGCTGTTTAATCAATTGTGGTTAATCGAGTATACTCATTTAATTGTTAAATTAAGTTCGGCAACATTAAATACTTAGTTGATTATCCTCATATGCGCGAGAACTCGCATACCGTCTTATTAGGTGGTAAACTCGTGTAGGTACCTTCAAATGCAATAAATTCCTCTCGTTAAGTGTCTACTTTTTCTACACAAATACTTCAAAATATTAATTAGGTAAGTATTGTTCTATTATATTACTTTTTTATGGAATAGGAGGCCAACGAGCAGACAGATCGCCTGATGGTAAGCGAATACTGTCACCCAGACACCTGCAGCACCAGAGTTACAGGTACGTTGCCGGCCTTTCAAATGAGAGTACGCTCTTTTATTGAAGGTTTGAAGGTCGTATTGGTCCGGTAATACCGCAGGCGACAGACCATTTAGTTCCACAGTTTAGTTGTGCGTGGCAGGAAATTCCTAGTAAAACGCACGGTTATGGACTGCCAACTACCTAAACGATGGTGGTGGAAGTTGAAGTGGTGGTTTTCACACTGGAAGTATTTTTAGAAAAGCCTAAAAAGCAGTTTTATAGTTCGGACATCATATAACCTATACACAAATTTATAGATTCGATATAAAATTGTGCACAATTCTCGAAACAACTACACAAACAAATCAGTGAAACAAGCAAAGTTTTCATGGACATTGATAACCAGTGGTTAACTGAGCCAAAAGGTGGTAAGTTTCTTAAATACTGCATCTAAAGCATATTTGATTTACTTTTAATAATGAAGTTGCACATGGGTACTTACTTAAACGTTTCATGTAGGTATGTTTTACTTGGTTAAGGCGGGAGCAAGAGTTATAAGATGTTCCCATGTTATAAATTTGACCAAGACAAACAACAGTTTGACAACAACAGGTAGACACTAGAGCAAGAGACCTTTATAAAATTTTCCATTACTAAAACTGGAAAGACATGGTGGCAATATCTACTATACAATTCTTGGGTAAATAAATACAACTGAAACTGAAATACATTGCAACGTAAATTCTTACTTCAAGTTGAGTTTATGTCAGCCATTCCCATTAACCACTACTGAAAAATTACAGACCATCGCTTAACAACTGTTTCCCTCACACACGGAGCTTTAAGACAAGAGTAACAGAGACGTGAGTGTGTTAAGAGTTTGCGTTAAGTATGGAGCGAGTTCGAGCGGGATGAGTAAATTTAGAAGAATATTTTTCTTCCATAATTAAAACTTTTTTGATAATTGTTTCGATGAGTCCGTTGAGAATATGGACATGGATGGATGGATCGTTTTCATGTAGAATATATTTATTATATTGGTACAGTAAGGATTATTCATTGACTTAAATTTCGCCAACGGCGGCGAAACGCACAACTCTAGCGTTGGCAACAGATTTGCAGTTGTAGGATTGCAATCTTGAGGATGGCAATGTTTATAGGGTTCAGGGGGGTTGTTATAACATGAGTATGCAGTTTATTTTACGGGGAGCATAAAGGACAGAGCTATAGCCGTTGCATAGCTCTGTCCTTTTCTCTCAGCGTAAACTGAATTGCATGGCTATGTCATAATAACCCACCCGAGGGCTTATTGTCTAACGCACTTGCAATCACGATCGTTTTCATTTTGAAAATCGAACGCTCGTCTGCATACAATATGAAAACAATTGCTCCACTTTGAAGCCGGTTGCGATTGCGAGTGCGTTAGACAATAGCCCCTCAGGTCACACTTAAATCAGGTGACATGTAAACTCCAGTCGCCTTATCCTTGCCATAAATAAAAATATCGTCGAAGGATGTGAATATCCCTAAACTATTTTAATATTTTGAAATGTACTGCGTTGCGATACATTGCATATTAAAATGACGTAGGGATTATATTTTACACAAAATAACATTATATATAACTTTCTAAGTTTTAATTAATTGATCCGCTTTAAAAGGAGACCCACGCTGATGCACTATCGCTACTGCAAAATGAAGATCTTGTGGGAATTATTAATACAGCTCTTCTTGGACAAAAAGGCGTAGCTGCTGCAAATTTCCTGCAATGAATACAACCTTAATATTAACAAGACAGAGTCGAATATGTTTTAGCTTATACAAAATAGTTGTGTTATTTTTTTATGGAAGGTGGAAGTCTTCAGAGGCGTATGGGGGGCGCAGTGGTGTCCACAGGCCCGTAATTGACATCGTTGTAAAGTTGCAAAGGATTTAATAAGTTTTTTGTAGATAACAGGCACTTTAGTAGCGTATTCTACAAAGGCACTATTGTTGTTTTAAAAATGTTTTCCTGTTGTTTTGTCGTTTATCGTTATTCTCTCGGGAACTGACTATATTTCGGAATAAAAAGTACTTCTAGGCCCTAGACAAGATGCGTTCGCTAACTAGCGATTCGATTCGTTTTGTTTTTAAAGCAATCGCGTCACTGGTAGATCACGTCATACAAAAAGTCACGTGATCTACCAGTGACGCCATTGGTTTAAAAACCAAACGAATCGAATCGCTAGTTAGCGAACGCATCTTGTCTAGTGCCTCTATGTCCTTAAGGCCTACAACTACAAGCTATCTCCATACCAAACTTAATTTATTCACTTCGGCTGTTTAGCTGAGAAAGCGTAACAAACAAATAAACACGTTACGTACATTGGACGACGCGTTAGCCTAGTTGGTAATGACCTTGCCTACGCGACTAGCGGTCCCGGGTTCGATTCCCGGTATGGTCAAATACTTGTGTGATGCGCACGAGTATTTTTTTTCGAGTTTTGGTAGTTTACTATGTATTTATGTATTCTTTTCTTTATGTAAGTATGTTTATCGTTATGTAATACCCATAGTGAGATTGTCCCCAGACATCTTTTTTACATAGAAATACTTTCGCATTTATAATTTTATTATAGAATATGAACATTGACACGAATGGATGGATGTACTTTAAAACAATAAGATAATTATTTATATTCTATTACTATTCTTTGGTGAAACCGAATTTTAAAACAATACGTGTTTATCGAATTTGAGAAATTTATGTCTAAGCCCTAGACAAGATGCATAACGCTATAGCGTACAAAAAAATATATTTGAAAAACAAATTAAAAAGGCAAATTGATGAAGTTTTGGCTTGACCCTAGCTCCTAAATATTGTATCAACTGTCCTTTACATAAATGTAGTTTATGTAAGTTTAAGTATGTATATTGATTTTTAAATATATATTGCTGTGTCTAGCATATTTATGTACGTATTTGAATGTAGTTAATTTTATTTTTATACTTAGGACTTATTCGTACGCTCTTATCCTAAAGAAATTTGTAAACTTGCCTACTCCATGCACAATCTTTCACTTTTATCAATCTCTCAAGGGTTCGCTGGAAGAGATACCTTAAAGGGATAAGTTCCCCTTTGTACATCCTTTTCTTGTATTTTCATTGTATTGTTTCTGTTTTATTTTGTACAACAAAGTGTTTACATACATACATGCAACCTAACAAAGCATTTTGTCAAGGGACACAGACTTTACATCTTCATCATCTGGTGTGTTTTTCGCATGTAAATCGGAAGCCAACTTAACACCACTTAACATCTTATAGGAACTCATTTCGAACCGTAACAATTCTGTGCTAAGTGAAAATAAACAGGTCCGGCCTAAGTAGATTATTTGGATTATCATAATATTCATAATCATAAGCATGACGTTGAAGCGATTTTGGGGATCCGAAAATTTTATTATCCCCAAGCTGTGGGAAATTAACAAGAACAACGAAACACTTGCTACGTGGTTAATTTACTGGGGGATTGGGGATGAATTTGGGTGAAATATTATGTGTTGTGTACTTGAAGTATCAGAAATTGGATTGTCTATAATTTATAGGGTTTTTGTACACGGGATGGTAAATTAATTGCGTTTGGTGTGCATTTATCCATACCAGCAAATAAACTCTTCGTTCAATAGCGGAAAATATTTTAAAACACAAACTTTTACTGCATTGTATTGTATGCAATTATTGGAGTTTAAACGAGTGCACAAAGAATTAAAAATATAAGAAAACTAACAAGAAATGAATGTCAAAGAAAATTTACTTTGCTAGGTGAAGCAGGAAACCGGGTAGTTCAAAGGCGATGCCTTTGAACTCAATGCATTTAATAATGGACTATTATTGAATAAAGCGAAGGAAATTGGTTCTGGTCGACTGTATAAGTAAGTTACGGCAATTAATGATTTGAAAGGTGCATTTAATTTAAACCTTTCTTAATGGCTTTCTGAGCCAAAGATTGAATGTTGCAGTTCTCGTTTTTAGTTAAATAACGATGTTTCTGGAATTATTTCGTTCAAGATTTTAATAATATTAACTTATGTGATGCAGGAAATTGGGTCCCATCTAATCGAATCTGTTAAGTATTTCTATATTACATAATATTATGTCAAAAATTGTGTTAAAAAACATCAAACTCGTTATAGCGCTGTCCCTTTTACTGCCTGGAAATAGACAGAATTAAAAACTAAATAAAACCTACAGCAATAGCTCTCATCACACTTTCACCTCGCCCCAAATCAGGCCGAGATTTAAGTATTAATTTAAGAATACTATAGCATTCTTGCTTTAATGAATAACATTTCTGAACTACCTACATAAAGGGACAAAGCCACGTTAACTCAACTGTACTCAGAATTCTGACGCCGTGTTCCTCAAAAAAAAGAACAGTCAAAGTTAAGTAAAGCCAAATAATAATATGTTAAATGAAGAAATGGAATAAAAAAACAATTTTACAAATCCCGTGTAAAATTTAAAAAATCCAGCGGCAGCGTTTAAACGGCAAAGCATAAAATTATCCAATATGTTTACGCTACTCCAATTTTGGGGAGGCCAGCGAGGCATGAAGCCATTGCTTATTGCCGATCGTTTTGAACATTCTGCCCTTGAAATAATAACAGGCAAGAAAAAAAGAATCCGATTTATCCTAAAAATTGAAATTTTCATGGTTACGTTGGTTATCAGGAGTTCAGGACGTTGTTGGCTACGAAAATTACGAGGTCAGATTGAATATAATCTGTTTTAATACGAATCTTTGAAATTTCAAAATTCGAATAAATTGATTGTTTCTTGTAGTTGTTTAGTTTGAGTTCTAAACGAATTAGTTTACACCGCCTGCCATGAATTTGTATCCAAGGTTGCCTGGAAAAGATCGCTATTTAGCGGTAAGACCGCCTGTTGTATACCTATGATTTAAATGTACTGTTCCGTGCTCTGTTTATTTTTTATTTTTTGGTGTTCAATAAAGATTTTTTGTATTGTATTGTATTGTATCTTTAAGCATTTAAATCCGCCGTCCTTGAAGGCAAAACTCAATTATAGAAGAAACGGCAAAAAAACACGTTTGTTGTATAAGAGCCCCATTAAGATTTTTATTTTTATTCCGTTTTTAGTATTTGTTGTTATAGTTGCAACAGAAATACATCATCTGTGAAATTCGACTGTCTACCGATCACGGTTCATGAGATACAGCCTGGTGACAGACAGACAGTCAGATGGACAGTGGAGCCTTAGTAATAGGGTCCCGTTTTTACCCTAAAAATATTTAGTTCCCAAACGACACGCATGCGCGTAAAGCGCATTTTGCTTACGTTGTTGATTTTCTAAAACATACCAACGGATGGAATATTAAAATGGTCAAAAAATATGTACTTATAAATCACTAAACGCTTCGCTAATAGAATTTTAGTGAATCGTTATGGATTTGTCTAAAGAAAACAAGAACATCCCGTTTAATTCGAGAACGCTATTTTTAGAACCCGTATTTTAAGTACACGAGTCAATTTGCATTTAACAAAGCGACGCCTCAATATTGTTGGCAAGTTGCCGCCATCCGCCTTCGGACAAGGATGTACCATCTGTTGGGACCTTTACGTTTAATTTCGTTTTCATGATGACAATGTTCTTAAATATAGACAATACGCTTATTTTATTTTTTATTTATTAATCTCTTTTGTTAATGCCTGATAGATAACACCCGAAACTGCTGAACGTTCCAGGGTTAAAGAAAATTATTTGAGAAATTAATGGGTAAAAACACATAAGTGGGAATCGATTTCAACAAGTACAAAGTTGCAACAGTATTTTAGTAATAGTTTTAATAAAACTACTTGCGTCACTTCATCAATCAGATTTTAGTCTCAGTACATACCTCCGAAATAGTTAAATAAAATTAAAATACTATTCTCGAAGATGGCGACTTCAAAGATTGTTTTTTTATCCAAAAAAATCCCTATTCTGCAATTTTCATCAAAGTTATTGAAGCCGTTTTCGAGAACGTTATTACAAATTATATAAAAGTATTGCTTGTTTAATAGTAAAGGGTTTTGTAATAGTATTAATTTATGCTACAACTTTTTATTGAAATCCTGCCCACACTGTATTTGGAATAACAATACTTACTCCAACAAAAGACTACTGCGATGTTGTGAATGTTGCTAAAGTGAATATTTAACCCGGTGGAGTAGAGAACGTTGTCGATTTGTTAATTAAGGGCAAGCTGTAACTAAACTCAACCATTTCTCTGGAGCTAAGTAAGTAACCCACGAGTAAAAGCATTGATGACGTGCCAAGATTTATATTGAGATCGCTTTTAAAAGAAATCTAGGTGTCTAGTTGGTTACGTGTTGTGTTGGTTACATTTAAGATCATACTTACGAATAATATTAAAACCGGGCAAGAGCATGTCGGACCATGCTCAGTGTAGTTCCGAAGCCATTAGGTAAATACTACAAGAAGAAAAAACAAGTAAGAACTAATTTTCTATTTAGAGTCAATTGGTGCCATCTTAAATTATTTTAGTAGGTATAAACACTTTAATCGCCTGTATATCAAGAACCAATGATGTCTACTTAGTCGTGATAGTTTTTTCATTTAAGTTTTTTTTTTTTGATTTTTAGTATTTGTACTTTTGACTGTAGCGGGGGGGGAAACTTGAGTCTAACAAAAAATAGCGCTTTAAAGCTTAATATTTCATAAACAAATGACTTAATCGAAAAATTGTTTTCGCAAACCCGTAATATTTTGGAAATACCTATCCAATGACATCCCACACTATAAAGTAGTCGGGGAAAAAAATATACATCCCCGAGTTAAGTGTAGTTTTTTTTTTGTAAGTAAATTTTATTGTACCACTTTGTTGGCGTGACTAATATACATATTCATGCCAAATTACAGCTAAATAATACTAAGAGTCTGCGCTAGGCTACGGACGGACGGAGGGACCAACGGACATGTCGAAACTATAAGGGATCCTAGTTTGACTACTGAACCCTAAAAATGCGAAAGTATGCGTGTTATTACTCTTTCACGCTGCAACGGCTGGAGTGATTTAGATGAAATTTGGAATTAAAATAGCTTATACCCTCGATTAACACATGGGTTACTTTTTATCCCGGAAAATATTAAATGTTCCCGAGGGTATAACGATAATCGAAAGCTACGCGGATCGTGTCGCGGGCATGATGGTAGTTGTAATAAAAAGGCCCTATTTTCATTTAACAGTTCAAAAGAATAAAGATAAAATAAACTTTAATGGCACGTTGTTGAAAAATGATAAAGCTTTTTTTACATAACGAGCATCATTAATGAAATGACACGCTTCGCAAATAACAACTGCGTAATTAAAAACATTAATTTTCATTGGCGCGATCGGTACAGGCTTTAGTTTATGGACGCTTTAAACGGAATTGTCAATACATGCTGTATAAATATTCATTAAAAGGTTTTCATGTGGTTTAAGAGCGGATAAGCCTATACAGTATTAAGTAGGCAGATAAGATGTTAATCCTGGCACATTGCACAACCATGAAGTTTCTAATTATTGATAATGTCGTCAGCAGGAAAAAATGCAGTTATTACTATCCGTTCACGCAACAAATAAGTTTTGCATTGTTTTACTGTTGTCGGCATTATCAGTACTCATTTAGAATCTTCATAATATGGTTGTGCAATGTGTTAGAGATTGAGTTATTACTTGCCAAGTAATTAATTGTAGCGCAAATTAGATAGGTTATATTTTTTGTCTAAAATGATAAATAAGCATATTCATGCCAAATTACAGCTTTCTAGTACTAAGGGTCTCTGCGCTAGGCTGCGGACGGACGGACAGACATGGCGAACTAGGGTTCCTAATTTGACTACGGAACCCTAAAAACCTTAACTACCACTCTTATATTTACCTGAACCTACAGTTATCTAACCAACCGCAACGGCTGGGCATCGTCCCCAAAAAGCTAGCGGCGTTGCAACGTTGACCAGAAATATATTTGTGCCACGCTCAACCCAGAGAGGTGATTCTCTCAACACAGCGCTGCGTTGATCTCAAAGGTGAAGTTTTATCCGGTAAGTTTAAGAAGTCCCATCGAAGCGTACAAAACACATTTTAGCGCGTGCCTTCTCAATTAGGCAGCAGGCAGGTGAGTCGAGTTCAGTGTCGTATAAAGCTTCCTAATTAAAAAGGCACGCGTCAAAATGTGTCTTGTACGCTCCGACGAGACTTCTTAAACTTGGCGGATAAAACTTCACCTTTGAGATCGACGCAGCGCTGTGTTGAGAGAATCACTCCCCCGCATTTTGCTCACCAGTGCAGTAACGTCGACCGGGCGCTTTGAAAGGTCCTCGAATATGCGGTGGGCTCCCTGTCAAAGTAAAAGTAAGTAAAGATTTTTTTTTACATCAAAATGGACGATCAAAGTGGCACTTTTCTGTTCAAGGCCATTTAGTTGTCAGTATAAAATATAAACGCAATTTGTATTAATAGATAATTGTTAATTTTATTTACAGTGCATAATATGTTTGATCTTAATAGTTTTGTGAATTTGTCGTTGTTAGTGGGATCTGTGACCGTCACGGGGTCGGTACGGTTTGAAAAATAGGTACCACAAATTTTGCACATTTATTATTTTACATTCATTATTATTTATATATTATTTGATATAGTTCGTTAATCTTAAAAAAAAATAAACGAAAAATGCCACAAAACCTCGATCGAGTGAGAAAAAAAGACCAAATGAAATGTCATTGTCTCGTGTCAAATTTCAAACTTGAGTTGGCGCTGAAAGCATATCACGCAATATTTAACACGATAGTGTTAAGTTTGTGCTTAGTTTTGGTAAGTATAATTAATATTTGCGCAAATCTTTATGTTGCTCTCGATGTTTTTTATTTATTACCTTGGAACCAATATTTAATGCAGTCATTTTTAAATTATTACTTTGATATTTTCTCTTTCTTTGTTGTTGATTAAGGAAGACAGACAAGTAGCTAGTGAAATGAATTCCTATACATCTTAAAATTGTTTAGGTACCTACCTTGGTTTTGGTATTGATGCCATCTGATCGAAGACTTACAAGTATATGAACACTTTTTCGTCAATTAATCATGTCGCCAGGTCGTTGGACAGCCTGTAAGTTTTGATAATCTCGCTGTCAAGCAGAATTTCGTATCCTTATCGATAAATTCCTACTTCGAACTTTACCACGGTCCACAGCATTAGCAATATCAAGGTATTCATAATATTACATTATGATTCGACGGAAAATATTTTATTATTAGACGATCGATCCAAAAAAGTAGCCATTAACCAACTTTATCCCAACCGCTAGTTATGACAGATGAGACGCTGGAGTTCGTCTGTGTTCCGATCGACTCGCGATGACACGTGCTAATTTTTAGTAGAATAGTGTTTAACGTTTCGTTTAAGTTCTATTGTGTTAGAAGAATACGACGTGTAATAACTTCGATTGATCGTTAACTTTGAGTTGAAGTCAAACTGCAATTGAATCGTTACTTGATAGAAGAATAACAAAGAGCGTTAAACTTGCTGTCCAACTGAATTTCTATGACTCTTAATTGACCCCCAGGCATTAATGGTGCGAGTTACAAGTCCCGTTTAGCTACACACATATTAATACAAACATAAAATCACGCCTTCATTCCCTGAGCGGGGTAGGCAGAGCTACAGAAGCACAAACATCTCCAAAAATACTTGTTGATAATTCTGTAACCACATTTTGCACAATCAGGCCAAGAAGCTTACCAGTGCATTAGTGACAGGTTGCAAGCCTATCGCCTAACAGTACTACAAGCCCTCATTCCATTCATATATTAATAATGACATGAAAAATGTATATCTTTGTCCAAGACACGAACGTGTATGTTATTAATGTTATTATATTCATTTAGCGTATCTGGGCATTTACTCCATTAATTGGAAAATGGCTGTCCGTGGCTTTTTTAGGAATAATGAGATTAGATAAATGTCAAATAAAAAGTTTTTCAAGTCAAAAATTTACATATTTTTAAATTTGACTGATATTATACCAAGAATAAAGCTCACTATTTCAATTGTAAATCTTTAAATAGCTCAAAAACAATACCCTGTCATGTCCTCAACCAAGAATATGATAAGTGTCACATAATATAAGAAATGTATTAGAATTTAACAAGATTCCTCTATTGAACTTAAGAAGGTGAATAACATAATTCAATATAATAAAGTAGTATTTCAATTAATGTGTAAATAAATTTATTAGAATTTTAACTTTTTCCCAAGAGTACAAAAACAGTCCCCTGACGCGTGATTGTGATTAACATAAAAATAATTTATAACATTGACTCTTGTATCGCTAAACATGTGAAGAATATTACGAGTATGGTTACTCGTATTGTTTACATTGTGAGCTAATGTCAATATTGGCATTTGTCATTTCTGTCCTGGGCCTCTATTCAACTGCGTTATAACGATATCGTGTTTGACATGTTTTAGAATCGTTTATGTCACAGTCGCCATTATTGTAAATGACATAAGAGTTATTAAAACGTTGACAATACGGAAACACGTCAAATACGATATCGTCATTACCGTGTAGAATCCCAGCCCATATTTTTTAAACTTCCCAAAAAGTTTTAGCGTAAAGAGGTAGTTTGAAAGATCTTTTTGAACTTTTGTCACCTTAGATACACTGAATGTTTGTCTAGTTAAATCTTTTCGGTGTACTATGCAGTTACATCTTATTGATTTTTTATCTAGGCAAATAATTGAAACGAGCTGTTACATAAAAAAAACTCTGACTGTTTCGCGTGTTAGTCTTTTTTGGGAATCCATTGCAACGCATTTTTATGGGCTGTCCGGTTAGATCTATCTGATGGTGACTGTACACAAATTGATATTGGTATGAACAACACTGAAGTTATGAATGTTATGATGCAAAACCATTTTTACTATTTAATTCACTATTATTCGGAGAGAAAAGTGGCAGGGGACTGTTCAAATTTTCCAAATAGTGGAGAAATAACTATCTACAAATTAAATCTACTAACTAAACAAGTTATAATTTTGTCTTATAAATATGGAGTGAAAATAGAAAACGTTTAATAATCGAAAAACATATATTTACTTTGAAAGGAACAATACCTACAGTTTAATCTACGTTTGATGCTGAGTTTACACGGGTTAAGTTTCTGCCATTGGTACTGGTGCTTAGTGCTTGACGTATAGAACGTATATATAAGGGTGGAAGCACATCTGCAAGCACCGATTCGCATTTTGTCTATAGAAAATGTCTGTTATTTATGATGATGCATACGCATGCGAAAGTAGAATAGATGCGTGCGCATCTTCATACAAAGTAGCTATTTTCTATAGACAAAAAGTGAATCGGTGCTGATAGATGTGATTCCACCCTTAGGATTCGTTCAATTATAACACTCATCGAAGAGGCACATAGGGATAACAATGACATAATAATTAATTAATTGGGATTGTTCATTTTTTTTCCTAAGAGCTATTACGAAAATTATTTCGAGATATGAGGTTTTAAAAAAAAGACATTTACTTCGAAAAAATAATCACTATTTCAAGATATTTTCATGAATATACAAATGACCTTTATTTAACCTTCCTCACAGGCTGAATCCGTTAGTCTTGGACTTGAGTTATGAAAAAAAAAATCATCTGTCACTGTAACAGAGCATGTACGGTGACATTGACACGTGAAAACTAAACAAATTTTTTTTACTAACTATCGGCTGACATTATTATTATTATTTTGTCTTTCTTGTGTCTCTGATTTATAGATTCAGCCGTGACATTTAATTTACGAGAAGTCCTATCTAAAATTTTCAATAAATTATAAAAAAAATATTGCAATTGCCGGAATATTCAATTTAGTTTCTATAAATAATTTATATTTTCGATAAAAAAATAATGGGTGGTTAGCAAAAATAAACAATCCCAATTTCGCTCTAAAACCCATATAGACGTAATTGAAACGAACGAACGAATGTATCAACTCATTACTCAATGCAATAACGCTTCGAAAGTATGTCATGTAATGTATAAATGTACCTAGTACCGAATCTTAATGTAATGTAATTAAATAAGTGTTTTTTTTCTGCTATTACAAACGCGTTGTAAACCCTTAGATAGATCTTAGGAAATATATTCTAGAAAATGGAATGCCATTGTGTCAGTAATTTTAGCATTAGTCTCATGCTCACCCTAAAATATAAAAATGCGATCTGTGATTACTGCTAAAAGGCTGAAAATCAAGAACTTAACTAAATGTTATTTATTTATTTGGTTCATCTTACGGGTACATATCGACGGTTCTGTGACTCAACCTCGTATATTTAATATTGTCCAGTATAAACTGACACGCACTAAGTATGTACTCGCGTACTTAGTGAGTGTCAGTTTATACTGGATAGTATTCTATATACGAGGTTGAGTCACAGAACCGTCGATATATATCATTTAATCGTCGAGCGACAGTTTCTTAGTTGATTAAGAATGCACCAAGAGTCCAGTGGCGCCCCCATTGCTATTATTGTGTTTCATGAGAAACTAAAGTATAATCTCGGCGCTGCCTATAAATATATTTTGCTTACACTTGATAGATTTACTAATACCTTCCTTAGTAACGGATTTTCACAAACAAGTAAATTTAAAAACGAGTTATTTGTCTCTAAAATGACACTGACTACGGCAGTTACTACTATAAGTTTTGTTGAACATGAATTGTGATACAAGTGCCCAGTGTAAGTGCAAGCGATCACTGGCGGCATGAACTA
Organism: Acleris holmiana; assembly: GCA_949316455.1. NCBI lineage: Eukaryota > Metazoa > Arthropoda > Insecta > Lepidoptera > Tortricidae > Acleris > Acleris holmiana. The sequence goes on from OX438784.1 coordinate 6,937,467, forward strand.
AACTCGCCTAAAGGAAACATAACCATAAAACAGGTCACCATTTTCTTAAGAAATAAAAAGCGAATATTCACTTCCACGTTCAGCATCTCCAAAGTAATTACCATTATAACACGTCGAGATTATTATATGCCGAACATTTTAAGTAGCACCTGGTTTGTATTAGTGAATGTGCTCCGTGGAGCCATTGGCATCCATACTCGAATCATGCTGATTTGAATATTCATGAAAGGAGGCGGTAAGTCACTCCCGTATGAGTGATTGATGTTCTGCGAAGAATTGTTCATGATATATTTCATATTTACCACACATTAACATAATTATGGTGGATGTATAACGGCGTTAAATTTCTGTTTGAATATGGATGGATGGAGCATAGTTTGTTAAGAGGATTGTGAAGCGATGCTTAAATCGCGGAAAACGTACAGGCCTAGTTTTTCAAAATATCTACAATATATTCAAAAGTTGTAAAAATCGGACAACGTTAAAAGGGAGTAAAAAAAGGGAGGGGGGAGGGAGGGGGTGTCACCGCTTTACGTATGCAATTTTTTTGCTTCACAGTCCTCTTAAGTGGGGCCGATCTAAACCAAACGCGTCGTAGATATATCCTCAGGGAAGATTTATAAACAGGCAATGGACGTCTTCCGTCTAATAGTTATAATAATGATGATAGTAAAACAAAATTGGAGGTGCATGGATGTTGGATATAATGGTATGATATTAAATTATCGCGGGATGGAAATGTTCACAAGCAATGATCAGGGGTCACTTTCTATGGAAATTCTATACTAAACGACCCGTTATTATAACTCTTGACTATATTTTTATTATGTAGATTTAAACGAGCACACTGTCACCAGCCCTATTTCATCATCCTGATAATGATAGGGAGATGTGACGATTTGATTAACATTGCGAAGTTGCCAAGTTTCCACATCAGTCGGATTCTTGTATGCTGCGCCGTGTATACCAAATCTCTTGTCACATGTTATTGTCAGGATGATGGTAAAATAGGAGGCTGGTGGTGATGAATTTGGGCCTCAAGGATATTTGTAATTTAAATTGCAAGTCGTTTACTATTTAACCCTGAGGTCTTAAGGCTAGTCATGCCATCGATAACAGGCCGTCTAGTGTGTGGACATGAAACGTTTGTATCGTGTTTATCTTGTTTTTGACATATTTGTATGAAACTGATTTCTGTGTTTTGGTTTTTACTGTAATTCCGTATAAATATGTAAATAAATAAATGCCAGCGAGTGCAGAAGAGAATTTGATTTTGAATAGTAGATTTCGCATGTACAACGATTCGTTTTCTCAACAATAATAATTTTCTGAAGATGCGATGTCATAAAAAGGATTATGGGATGAGGCAGATTTTCATTTCCTATTCGGTATACGATTTTGCCTTTGTAAATAGGGTCGTTTGTATGTATTAGCAATGTCCTAGTCCTGCTACTGCTTTTATTAGCACCTTTTGTTTTGGCAAATATTTGATAGTATTATTAATATTATTATTTACTGAACACAATACCTTTTGCTAATTTAACAGATATAATCTCCAATGCAAACCTCATTCCAAAACGTAGGTTTTAAGTTATAAAACTTATAAACCATTACAAACCATTGATGACACACACATGTCATACACACATAACATCACGCCTTCATTCCCAGAGTCGAATAGACAGAGCTACAGAAAAACCAATAACACTAAAAAGACTTCTCGATAATTCTGTAAACATATTTTGCACTAAGATGTTTACCAGTGTAGTGACAGGTTACAAGCCCATCGCCTAACAGTACTACAAGCCCTTATTCCTTTAGTCGCCTCTTACGACATCCACGGGAAGACATGAGTGGCACTTTTCTAACCCGGCAACCACACGGCAATTAATCACTCTCTCAAATAAAAATGAAATCGATGTCAAATTGGATGAATCGGCTAAGGTGGTGTGGGGGAATACATTTTGCCACAGCCAATGACTCTACAGTGTGTCGGAAGTAGATACAAATAACAATAGCGGGCGCCGAATATGTTTATCGTAATTTGCTTTCATCCAGGGGTGTTATTCTTAAAATTCGCTCTTCCGATGACCAAATCGACGTTAATTATAACTTGATCTTTGTCCATAACGATATCATTAGTAGTTATGTTCATTGGGAACACATGCAAAATACATACGTACGTTCAGCCTATCATACTATCGAGAGAAGAACTGCAACACCCAAGCCACCGTGGAGGTTACTTGGCCCGCATCCCATGGGAAGGAGTCTAACCTAATCTTACTTAACGTTAATCTAACTGTTCATACAGAACATTTCATAATAATGACACAAATTTAATCGGTGCAATCGACTTCGATTAGATCGAGTTCAAAGCCAAGACCTAGCGATGGTCCTAAAATTCAAAGTGTGCGCAATGTTACAACAACTTTCGGTAACGAACTCTTTAGATCGTCCTGGCCGGTCAAAGTTTATCGATCATTTGAGGCATTCTGGAACATTCGGTGACTAGGAGTATAAAAGACGAAGCACTGGCGGCGTTATCCATTCTTTACTGACGACATGATGGCCTAGTTGGGAGTGACCCTGCCTCCGAAGCCAGCGGTTCTGGGTTCAAATCCCGGTAAGTGCAGATATTTGTGTGATGAGCGCGAATATTTGTTCCTGAGTCTTGGATGTTTTCTATGTATTTAAGTATGTATTTCTCTCTCCCAATAAGTATGTTATCGTTGTCTAGTACCCATAGTTCAAGCCTAGAGCTTAGTTTGGGACTACTTCAATGTGAGATTATCCTCTGATATTTATTTATTTATTTACTTGGAAAGCGAACAGTGCGAATAAGCGAACCGAGCGAGCATCTAAGTATTCGAAGTCTATTGTGCGATAATTGTTTGTAGCAGTTAAGTGAGTGCGTTAATAAAGTCTAGCTCTTAATAATACGAGCATTTGTGCATTTCTATCACTTACCTACCCCCACGTACGTAACAAAAGGTACATTGATAGATAATCTAATCAAGTTGTACCGTGTTGAAGTCCCATTCCCGGCAGATGGAACAATTCAAGACTGTCGTCGATTTTAGCGTCGAACAAGTGATTTATAAGAATAGGACCCTGTTTAAAAGTCCCCCTTGTGCACTGACCCGTGAGAAGTATTCAATTTAAAAGGAGTCATTGTTTTCAGGTTTAAGCAATTGGTGTCGTTTCAATTTCTAACAGATTCAAACAGATGAAGCACATCGGATGTGTTTTATCATATTTTATCTCGAAGGCAAAAAAAAGAAAATGCTTCGAATGTAAATAGGAGTAAAAAAACTAGTAAACTTCTTGTGAGTTAGAGTTAGCAAAATGCAAAAATATAAATATAATATATATAATAAAAGAAAACTACAGTATAAATACGCTTTATTAAACACAACACATCAAAAAATAAACAGGAAAGACTAAAAAATGAATTTATGATACGGAAAAAAATTGGTGGTTTTATCGCCAAAATTCCAGACAACCTTAGATAGAAGAGATGCAGCAATGTAAAAATTAAAGCAAACCAGGATATCTCTCATGTAGAATGCAAATACTATCTTATAAAATGCAAAAAAAAATAGGGAAGAAAGAACCAAATCACTTTATTGCTTTTAAAATCTGTTCAATGGTGTCCTTCTATTCAATGAAGAAAACGTTATATTCAATAGAGCTTCTATTCAGTGACAGATTGCTCGATTTGCACGACTAACAATTTCCGAAACGCACCGATATAGAACCGATTAGGGTTGCTGAATAAAACGACTAGGAAATTCCGTTGACAATTTTCAGGATTTCACTATACTGCCACGGGAAATGGCGGACGTGACCTCTATTAAACGTTTCAGACGATATACATTATTAATGCCGATCAGGACACGAGATCTATTCTTCACAATAACATCATTATTGTTTTTGACATGTTATCGTATTGTTTTCACCTCGGCTACCTTTACTGTCAAATAACTATAATGAAGAAAAATAATTAGTATTATTAACAGCGTTAGAGAATGTGTAGCTGGTGAAAATAAAACATATTTTATTTTTGGTAAAAGTTGGAGTAAAGCTCTTCTATTAGTTATTTTAATTGGTAACTCATCACTTTACCGAATTTTACTTCATCGAATGTATCGTTTCATCGAATTTCATTTCATCGAACTCTATTTTCTGCGGATACCATAATGTTTTCAGGGTATCTTAAACATTCATTACGTAGGTTAGGTTAGGTTAGATGTTTAAGATACCCTGAAAACATTATGATTTCAGCAGAAAATAGCGTTCGATGAAATGAAATTCGATGAAATTATACATTCGATGAAAGGTGTTTCGATGAAATGATAGACACCCATTTTAATTACCTGTATCAGGCGAAACCACTCCTAGCGCATTTGTGTGTTTTAATTAATGTAACGCTCGTATTTAATTCTACAGTTATGGTTAAAGATTTTTTCGAAAATCAATACCTATGTTTGGGGAAAGGTGACCTAGTACCAAAACGAACTAATTAAACATAGACAAGTGAATGCTAAGGAACTATTAATTACAGAAAAAAATGTTGAAAGAAGTCTAAGCCTGTCACGTGGCGAACAGATTCGGCATACAATAACTACTTAACCCTTAATTTAGCAAAAAATCAAAAAGTCGTGAATTAAAACTCTATTTGATTTTAAACCAGCGTAAAAAAATATCAATTAAAAAATTCAAAAAGTGAACATTATGTTATGTCAAGTATATTATTATATTGGACACTATCAAATTAAGGGTTAACAATGATACGTATCTTCTGGCAAAAAATAAAAAGCCGGGAAGAGCATGTCGGACCATGCTCAGTGTAGGGTTCCGAAGCCGTTAAGTACTACAACATTAAAAATCAACAATTATTAGTAGTTTTTCTATTTTAAGTCAATTGGTGCCGTCTTACATGATTTTAGTAGGTATGAACACTTTAATCGCCTTAATCTATAACTTAAACTTAATGTATAACTTAACTTAAACATAATCGCCATAACACTTAGTCGTTATAGATTTTCTTTATAAATTTTTATATGTTCTTTCATTTAAGTTTTTTTTCAGATTTTTAGTGTTTGTTGTTGTGGCTGAAGGGGATACATCTCCACGTTACGTGTAGGGGAGGTACCCTAATTACATTTTATTGAACCACTTTGTTGGCGTGACTAATATATACATAATTCATGACAATTTACAGCTTTCTAGTACTAAGAGTCTCTGCGCTAGGCTGCGGACGGAAGGACGGACGGACATGGCGAAACTATAAAGGTTCCTAGTTTGACTACGGAACCCTAAAAATAGGGAAAGCAAGAGGGCTTGTTGTTACATTTTAAAATTATATTTTAGATGTTTTGTTCAACTAGTATTTGCGCTCACCGGGGATTTTATAGTGGTGGTAGGACCCTGTGCAGGGTCCGTCCGGATCGCTACCACCATCTTATCCATTAACCACCCGCCAAGCAACAGTGTTCGCATTGTTGTGTTCCGGTGTGGGGATAAGACAACCGGTGAAATTACTAGCATAGAGGCATTCCATCTTAGTCCTCAGGGTTGGCAACGCATTTGAGGTCTTGGGATTATAGTCTTGAGAATTCAAATGTCTATGTGTCTCAGATTCCACTTACCATCAGGTGGCCTGAGTGCTCGTGTGCCTTCTCCTTAACATAAAAAAAAAAAAAAAAAAAAAAAAAAATTGAACCCAGGACCATTGTAAGCATTAACTCATGTTGAATGTTGATTCCCCATACAAGCCCTTTCAAACCATGTGTTATTAAAAATAATGTAAATTTTCAACTATAGTTGTGAAACTAGCAGATATCGGCAAACTTCGGAACTGTGCTTAGTAGGCGAAATGTTCAGATTGAAGTTGGACTTAGTTAAAGTTGAACTTCTAGGAAGCGAGAGACCAGGTGGCAAACTGAATTCACTGACGTTTAGAAGACGTCGTACTTAAGAGGCCCCAAATGATGCCTTAACATGCTCAGTGTAGGGTTCCGAAGCCGTTACGAACTACAAACATAAAAAATCATCAAGTAATCACTAATTATCTATTTAAAGTCAATTGATGCCGTCGTAGATGATTTTAGTAGGTATAAACACTTTAATTGCCTGTATCTCAAGAACCAATGATGTCTACTTAGTCGTGTTAGTTTTCCTTTAAAATTGGTTATTCGCATGTTCAGAACTATAGAGACCTTATTCTGAAATTTCAAATTTCGAATTAGGTCTCTATAGTAATAAACTTATGACTTGTATTTCGAAAGCTGAAATTTTAAATTGGGTCACTATTGTTCTGTACATGCTCTTTCATTTTAGATTTTTTTCTGATTTTTAGTATTTGTAGTTTTGGCTGTAGGGGAGGGGGGACACTCGAGTCTAATAAAAATTAGCGCTTTAAAGCTTAATATTTCATAAACGGATTACTTAATTAAAACACTGTTGTGACAAACCCATAATATTAAAAGACCTATCCAACGACACCCCACACTATAGGGTAGACGAGAAAAAAATAATAACAGGTTCAGCCTGTAAGCAAGGTAAAACAAAGGTCATTTGTATATTTATGAAAATATCTTGAATCATTGATTATTTTTTCGAAGTAAATGTCAGATTTTTTCAAAACCTCATATCACGAAATGGTTTTCGAAATAGCTCTTAAGAAAAAAAATTAACAATCCCAATTGAATAAATCGATATAGTAACAAGCAGGTAAACCGAGGGAAGTGAATATTGAATAAAAATCAAGACACTCGGTGCCGCAAAACAATAGCGATATTTGCTTCTGCTTATCATAAGGAAGTCGGCAAGCGCGAATAGATTTTAATCACTGAAGGTTTTCTTTCAGGTACTCTTAGACAATATTTTGTATTCTGTGGAGCCAGCTTGCTACAAACAGTTATACGACGTACAAAAGGAGAATGCTTTCAATTAATTGAAATCGTAATTTAACAGGATACTTACGTAAGCTATAAAAAATTAAATGTTGCTTTGACAGAGTATCTTTAATAAAATTGATTTCGGTAACCTTCGGGGAGGAAAGATGGCTTGAAAGATGTCCGGCTTTTACTTTGGATTCCTTCTCTTTACTGTTTTACTTTACTCACTAGACATTGGCGAAATCACTGCGGAAATCAGCGGTGGACCGCCATTAATAAAAAATAGAACGTGGAATAACCTTGGGGTAGCTTATGCCATGCTTTGTCTTTATGAGTAATTGTGATATTTGCATCTGACAGAAAGGGATTAAGCATGGCATAAGCTACCCCACGGTTTTTCCTCGTTTATAAGTAAGGGGAATGATTTGAAAAAAACTCCGATTAAAACGTGGCATTAAGTACTGTACATTGTGGCACTGTGTTATTTCTCTGTAATGTTTTTGTTTGGTGGACAATAAAGTGTACATTGAAACATTACGTACAACCAAAAAAAACGAAAAGGACAGAACAGCAACGACTTTAGGTAAATAAGCCTAAGATAATAAGGATATTGGCATAATAAATGGATATTCTGCCAATAACTGCGAGTCTGAGTGTTTCTTGTGAGTTCATATTTATTGTCATGTTTTTTCTACGTCTGCTTTTGAATAGGTTCTCAAATACAAAAAATAAATAAACACCAAGCAACGTTTCGCAGTTAAAGTGAATCAAAAAATGACAGGGTGTATAGGTACTTTCTTTCCATTCAACTCACTGGTGTAACATGGAACCCCAAAGGGCGTCGCTGTGTCATTTACATACGCTCTCCAAACGGAATACGTACTGACAACTGTTCCGCATTGTCTGAATTTGCTTTTAGCCTTATTTTATTACGAATATGTAACATTCTTTCGACTGATAGGAATATGACGTATATCAAGTCCCTGCTTATAAAATGTAATGTTTGTAAGCTAGTGGGTGTCTTGGTTTGTACTTCCTCCACACAGCAGGGCAATGGATCGGTGCGATTTTTTGCGAAGAGGTATTAGATGCAAACGCTCCTAGCGTAAAAATTAAAAAAAAAAAATCTCCTACGTCTTATCTGCTGTTGAAAATGAATGGAATGAAAGATGACCAGAGGGCTTATTGTCTAACGCACTCGCAATCACGATCGTTTTCATTTTGAAAATCGAACGCTCGTCTGAATACAATATGAAAACAATTGCTCCACTTTGAAGCAAAGACTACTATTGTATACTTCTTTGAAGCCGGTTGCGATTGCAAGTGCGTTAGACAATAGCCCGTCGGGTCTCTATCGTTTGACGGAATTACAATTGCAATAATTTCACTTGCCCGAATTTCATACGACGTTATTTTATATGCCATAATTTGGGCTCTATACGATGGCATATAAAAAATACCTAAAAGGTTTACGAATTCATAAAATGTGCCTTTATGGCAAATTTAATAAATATGGTATGCGATACTAGAGAAAATAATTACATACAAGGACATCGAGAAGATACTGGGCATTACTTCGGGGAGTGTGAACACCATCCTACACCAAGATCTAGGAGTCAGGAAGCTTTGTCGTCGTTGGATCCCGCGATTGCTCTCCGAAACTGAAAAACATGCTCGTGTGGATTGGTGCCGTGAAATGTGTCAACAATCACAAACATCAAAAGTAAGAAGCAATCTTCGGTATGGGTCTACTCAGACGGAGAGTAACCGACAAAATTGCAAAGACCACGTTAATGTTGGTAAAAAAATGGTAGCATTTTTTTCTGGTCGGAGTGGACACTTATCGAGATCGAGATTAGACACAAAAATATTTATATTTATACATAAATATACATACTTAAACTTACATAAACTACATTTATGTAAAGGACAGTTGTAACAATATTTAGGAGCTAGAGTCAAGCCAATACTTCATCTATTTGCCAATTCTTACAGAGTTCCACACCCTGACAGAGTTTACGGATCGTTATTGATCGTATCTATTTCTAGCATTGGATACAAGTTTATCTTGCAAACTAATAGGTATTATAACTGACTAGCGACACGTCCGCGGCAGTTAGAAGTGTCACTAACTTACCTGACCTGATTCTAGTTTAGTTGTCATGCGACAGGAAACTAGTTAGTTCAGCATGTTACTCGAGGGGCCGCTAACGACTTGCAGAAATATTAAGTCAATCTGTGACTTTAGCACAATAATTTTATTATATCTTTAATAATCACAAGACTATGGGAGTCTCGGCCTTTAGTTTATTTTTCAAATTTATATAGGTAGGCCGTCAGCGGCTTCTCCCCGCTGAATTTTTTTTCTTTCATAAAAACCTGACGATAACGAACACAACAAAAAATATTAGCGAAATCGGTCCCGCCAGCAAGCGTGATGCCGTGACCAAGGGAAATAGGGTTTCATTTTATATATATGTATACATAACGTTGTACATGTTCATTATATTACAAGCCACTATTGAATACTTGGTTAGTTGAACACCCCGCTTTAATGATAATTCCTTAAGCAGGGCACCTACTACACTAAACTAATGTCGGAAGCACTGTACATTTTATCATTATCTATGATGATCATTATCTTTGAAAGGCGCACACGGAGCAGAAGCAGAAGCCAATAAGCAAAAGCCCTTAACCTCGTGCCCAAAAGCCCTTAAAACCATACCACATACAGGAAGTTTTAATCAATAGAAATATCAGGGGACAATCTCACACAAATCGTCCTAGTCCCAAACTAAGCTCTAGGCTTGTGCTATGGGTACTAGACAACGATAAACATACTTATACAGAGAAATACATACTTAAATACATAGAAAACATCCAAGACACAAATATCTGCCCTTACCGGGATTTGCACCCAGGACCGCTGGCTTCGGAGGCAGGGTGACTCCCAACTAGGCCACCGTGTCGTCAACCATCTACGAGGTTTGAATCTACCATCAAGGAACTTTATTTCCTTTTCAATTACCTTTGCTCCTAAATGACATTTTAAATTCTGAAACAAATGAAACTGAACTTTTTAGTCGTTAAAAAAGTTAAAACTAAATTGCATTGATTATGTACCTTCTATGGAACAACGGTTCTCGCGAGGTTAAGACAACTTTAATTAATGCAGCAGTGTTTGGGGATAAGACAGCCGGTGAAATAACTAGCATAGAAGCATTCCGTCTTAATCCTCAGGGTTGGCAACGCATTTGCAGTCTTAGGATTGCAGTCTTGTGAATGCGAATGTCTATGGGTCAAAGTTTCCACTTACCATCAGATGGCCTGTGTGCTCGTTTGCCTTCTCAATGCCAATAGTTAATTGCTTGGTCACTAACCAGCTAGTCAAGTACAAGAAGGCGATGGTATATGTTATGTCTCGTCGCTTAGTTATAAACCGCTATAGCCAGAGATGTTAATTCGATGCTTACCTGAAGACAAGAGCACAAATTATTCAAATTTATATAAACTTATGGACTACTAACATACAAACATTGATCTCTACTATAAAGAGGAAATATTTGTATTTTTGTTTGTAACGAATAAACTAGAAACTACTGAACTGATTTTAAACATTCTTTCATCAGTAGAAAGCTATTTTATTGCTGAATTTTTATAGATATTTTTCTATACGGATGGAGTCATGGGCAATAGCTAGTTCCCAAAAAAAATGGTACTATAAAGCTATATTCTTCACGCCTTCATTCCCAATACGACGACACGCTGGCCTAGTCGGGAGCAGGGACCGGAACCGCTTAGCATTAAAGGGGTTTTCGATAGGGTATTTGATAGACTTGTTTTTACAAACCCCAAGGATGAGCTAAGCCTATCGTTGACATAGTCCAATGAAAGGGCAACCAAGCGATACAATTAATTCGACTAAGCGCTAACCCTTTCCCAATACCCTATCATCTGTTACCCTTTTTAAACTTAATCGAACGGTTTCAAGCTTTTTTAATCTCTATGCGCAAGTGTTTCGACTTATTATTGCACTACCTAACAATTGAATGGGTAGCGGCGGCAGGTGAGTAGCGCATGCGAGACGGCGAGGTGAGCGAGCCGAAATGTGCCGAAGGCGGCCGAGGCTTTGTCATAGAGTCGCACTGTTCGCTACGTCAAACAATAGTAAACCTAATTATCGTTCGCACAAAATGTACATTGTTGTGTTTGGGACTTGCTTTGAACTTGTTTTTTTTTTTAAGGCTGTAGGTTCAACTGACTTTGGTGGATTTTGGCGTAAAGTGTTTGTTTACTTTCAGAAATGAGTGATCAGGGTCGATTAAATAAATTGTATACTACCTACGTAGGTAGTATACAATTTATTTAATCTTAGCTAACTACGTAGTTAGCTAAGTTCTTAGTTCCATCTGAAATATTAGATATTTTTTAATTAAAATCGTCAGTTAAAAAGTTTCGCCGACGAATTTTCAAAGAAAACAAAATGGAAAGCTTGCTTTGCGCCGGCAAATTACGATGTTATAGGTGGGCGCAATTAATATGGCGCGCGGATTATGCAATAATAGACTCTCTATCAACGGTGTAAGCGCTTCCATACGCGCATTATTAATTGTGTCGTGCTATAAACACGGTTAATATTAATAAATATTAAATATTTGTAAAATGAGAAGTAGCTTTTTAGGGTTCCGTAGTCAAACTAGGAACCCTTATAGTTTCGCCATGTCCGTCCGTCCGTCCGTCCGTCCGTCCGTCCGTCCGCAGCCTAGCTCAGATACTCTTTATACTAGAAAGCTGTAATTTGGCATGAATATACATATTAGTCACGCCAACAAAGTGGTAAAATAAAATCTTGAAAAACATTTTTTTTAGTGTACCTCTCCTACACGTAACGTGGGGATGATTTTTTTTTCTCGTCTACCCCATAGTGTGGAGTGTCGTTGGATAGGTCTTTCAAAAATATTGCGGGTTTGTAAAAACAGTTTTCCGATTAAGTGATCCGTTTATGAAATATTCAGCTTTAAAGCGCTAATTTTTGTTAGAGTCAAATGTTAACCATTATTTAGCCTTTGTTCTTTTCGAGACTGTTGAGGAAATCAAAATGATTTACATACATTTTGTACGCTGTAAATCACTATTTACCTATTGTTATATTATACGAGTATAGGGTTAATTAAACCATCACTGCGATCTAAGTAATTTACTTACGTTTTTAAAGTGTAAGCAAGCCATTATTCACAAATTGTTTCATATATAAGGTCGATTATTTAATGAGACTGGTTTATAGTTAAGTACATATTTTTAGTGTAATTATGTACTAATTGTTCAATATAAGGTCAATTGTTTAATGAGACTGTTGATGATCAAAATGATTAATTTATTTTTCATATTTTTACAGTTTACCTATTGTTATATATAAGGTTAATTATTATTAAATGAAACTAGCTGTGATCAAAATTATATTGTAATGTAGAAGGTTAATTAATTAATGAAACTATTGTTGAGATCAAAATTATTTAGGTAGGTACTTATTTACTTATATATTTATACAGTGTAAATCATTATTTACTTAAGTACAATTTTTTAAAGTGCATCCATTCAGCAGTCCATTATTAAACCAATGTTTTAAAAAAACCGGGTAAGAGCATGTCGGACCATGCTCAGGTAGGGTTCCGACGCCGCTTATAAATACTACAAACACCAAAAACTATCTCTAAAAACGACAAGTATGAACTATTTTACTATTTAAAGTTATTTGGTGCCGTCTTAGCTAATTTTCGTAGGTAAACACTAGTCGCCTGTATCTCAAGAACCAATCATGTCTACTTAGTGGTGATAGTTTTCCTTAAAAATTCGTTATATGCGCTTTCATTCACGATTTTTTTCAGATTTTTATTATTTGTAGTTTTGGCTGTAGGGGCGGGGGGAGGGCGACACTTGACTCTAACAAAAATTAGCGCATTAAAGCTTAAAATTTCATAAACAGATCCCTTAATCGAAAAACTGTTTTCACAAACCCACAATATTTTTGAAAGACCTACCCAACAACATGCCACACTATAGGGTTGACGAAAAATAAAAAATCATCCCCACGTTACGTGTAGGGGAGGTAAGTACACCAAAAAAAAATTCTTTTAAGATTTTATTTCACCACTTTGCTGACGTGACTAATATGTATATTCATGCCAAATTACAGCTTTCCAGTACTAAGAGTCTCTGAGCTAGGCTGCGGACGGACGGAAATGATCAAAAATGTAATTATTTACCTAACGTTCAAATTAACAAGACATTAAATAGGTATTTACGTTTTAAAGCTTGCTTGATATATTTTTTTAGTTCTTCTTGAGAATCGTCCTGGTACGTTTCCATGTTAAAAATACTTTCAAATCAAACAAAATTTATTATTTAAAAGTCAACCAGCTCTCGCGTACACTTATAATAATAAAATAGCTTGCACTTTTTGCAGTAGGTACTTGCACAAGCAGCCATCCGTCACGCAGCCAAACGTCTTTATTATTCCGGCGGGAACATGAACTAAGAATTATTAAACAACATTATCATCTCAATCCCGTCCCGTCCCGACACGAACTTAAATAAAGTAGGCAAGTAACGTCAGGCTAGACAGAAATCGCCCAAATGCGCAAAAAAGAGAGAGGCGATCAATGGGGTAAAACCCAGTTAATGCTAAGCGCTTCAATATTAAACTACCGAAACCCAAATGAAATTGGTAAGCTCTATGGAAGTGGTTAACTAGTTCAAAGGGGTTCCCCTAACGTTAAGGTAACACAATCATAGGGTAACCACATCGATTGGGTAGCCAAATGATAGGCTTACCCTATCGATAGGGTTAATCAAATGAAGGGGTTTTCCGGTCCCTGGTCGGGAGTGACCCTGCCTCCAAAGCCAGCGGTCCTGGGTTCAAATCCCGGTATGGGTAGATATTTGTGTGATGAGCGCAAATATTTGTTCCTGAATCTTGGATGTTTTCTATGTATTTCTCTATATAAGTATGTTTATCGTTGTCTAGTACCCATAGTACAAGCCTAGAGCTTAGTTTGGGACTAGATCAATTTGTGTGAGATTGTCCCCTGTCCCCTGATATTTAAAACTCTAAAAAGACTTCTTTATAATTCTCTAACCACAATCAGGCCAAGCACAGTAAAGCTAATAGATTTTTATTCAGTAAGTAGGACTTTGACATGTCAAAATCTACAGTCGCTTTCCAGGAGGAGACTATCGCATTTAACTCAACAGTCAGTCATTCAAATGACGTAGTGCATTATTAATTTCAAACTGAAATCAATGTCAGTCCACTCTGTCTCCCGGCCATTGTCGCCGAGATCTGCATCTTAGCGAGCGGCTTTGTGCGGTTCTCAATAGTCGTTCTAGAAATCCCACTGTCTGGGGATGAAGCCCAATCTGTGTCACTTCTGTTTGCTAACTTTGCAGATTTTAAACATTATTTGTTCCTGTATTTAACAAAGTCCGAATCAATATAATTTTGGTTTATACGTATTACATTACAATACTTCAAATGTTATATCCGTAATTGAGTAAAGCTGCAGATTTTTAAGTCTTCCTTTTACCTCAAATGTTAGTTACGAAATATGTAATAAAATTGAAATTCAATAAAAATATTTGTTGCTCGTCGGTAAAACAGACATTTAAATATTATGTACCACTATAACCCGGAAAAAGGCATATAAATATCACGCAAATATTTTAGTACACAGAATACGCCTTATCTGCTAAAAAATCATAAGGAGATTTCTAAAATTGCATAGAGCCCAATGGGTTAGGTCAGGTTTGTTTTATTACAATAAAATTCTGAATAAGTAGTTCACGATTTCAGAAAAAATGCCTTTATGGTAAGTGAATATTATGGCACATTATCGTAATGGCATAAAAATTATGTCATATGAAATGCGGGCAAATTAAATTATTGCATAAGAAATTCCATACCAACATCTCTAATTACAAAGTTTATTTTTAAACGGATTAAGACCGTCTTGGTAAGTATGTGTGAATATCGTATTGATTTTAGATGTACTTTTCGGTCTCGTTTTCAACTTTTAAAGAACGTTGAACGTTGTCAGTTCCAGTTTAAAAGTATGTATTTATTTAAATTCATTATAGCACATAAGCCAGAAACAATTACAACACATGTTTGCATCAATATAGATAAGTAGCTGTTGCCCATGGATCCTCGTAGAAGTCGTTTATCGCTATTCCTTAGGAACCGTCCAATTTTTCAGGATATTAAGTTCCCTATCGTCGGTGAAACTGCAATAACGCGTAACTAACAAATTGAATAAGTTGCAAAATACACCTTAACATTTAAGTCAGTAAGGTACACTTTGCAACTTATTGAATTGGTTAGTTACGCGGTATCCTTTCTCCGAGACTCAAACTATCTCCATACTAAAATTCAGCAAAATCGATTAGCTACTTTTTCATGTATAATAATATTAGTATAGATATAGAATATAGATGTACATCGGTGAACTTATCCTATATGAAATCACTTCCAGTGTACCTTGGAGTAGAATAAGCAAGGACAATGCAAGAGGATTAAACATAGTTACAAAATGACAGAAAAAAGCAAAAACAAAAAAAAGAAATGCTTTAATAAAATTCATACAAAGATAATTTAATATACTAATATAAAAGTCGTTTTATGAGTTACGAGTATGGCTGTAGTTTCAATTCCTCTACCAGCTGACTGTGTCCACGTCAGAAAGAAATTCTATTTCAACTATCGTGAAGTTTGTTTTTTCTATTACTAAGGAAAATTGCATTCGTGCAATGTGCATTCGGACGTTAAATTAATACGCCGCCAATGCATTTAGGTTTTACTTGCTGGCTCACTGAAGTGTAAGTTACTTTAAATTGCGCGGTTTTAAGTTTGCTATAACTCTATTTCACGTTTATGCTATTTTAAATTAAATTAAATTTGTCTTCCGTACCAAATCGTATTAATCTCCTAAGAAAAATGTTATTTTAAACCCCCGGCAAGTGTGTGCTAGTGCGACTTGCATTGCACTGGTTTTATTTGGCCCGAAGGCCTCTAAACTGATTTACCCTTGAGTCACGGACACTTATTTTAATTGAACAATATTTCGTACTTACATACATAACATCACGCCTTCATTCCCAGAGTGGGGTAGGCAGAGCTACAGAAATACCAACAACACAAAAAAACTTGTTGGTAATCCTGTAACCAGATTTTTCACAACTAGACTAAGATTTATTAAGAAGAAATATTAAGCTTTAGAGCGCAAATTTTTGTTAGAGTCAAGTGTATACATCCAAAACAACAAACGCTACTTATTTAAAAAAAAAAATCTTACATGGAAGCACATAGTATAACGAATTTATAAGGAAAACTATCATGACTAAGTAGACATCATTGGTTCTTGAGATACAGGCGATTAAAATGTTTATACTTACTTAAATCATTTAAGACGGTACCGAATGACTTTATATAGAAAATTAGTTATTACTTGTTGATTTTTATGTTTGTAGTAAGTACTTAACGGCTTCGGAATCCTACACTGAGCATGGTTCGACATGCTCTTGCCCGGTTTTTAGGGTTCCGTAGTCAAACTACGAACCCTTATAGTTTCGCCATGTTCGTCCGTCCGTCTGTCCGCAGCCTAGCGCATGAATATGCATATTAGTCACGCCAACAAAGCGGTACGGTAAAATGTAAATTAAAAAAAACTCGTCCACCCTACCTATATAGTGTGGGGTGTTATTGGATAGTTCTTTCAAAATATTACGGGTTTGTGATAACAGTTTTTTGATTAAGTAATTCGTTTATGAAATATTAAGCTTTAAAGCGCTAATTTTTGTTAGACTCAAGTGTCTCCCCCGTACAGCCAAAACTACAAATACTAAAAATGAGAAAAAAAAACTTGAATGAAAGAGCGTATAAAGAATTTTAAAGGAAAACTATCACCTCTAAGTAGACATCATTTTAATTTGACGTTTCGGTCGAGTTGCATAAGCTGGTAGTTGAGGGATGTTTTAAAAAAAAAACTTAGGTAAGAGAATTGTGAAGCGATGCTTAAATCGCGTATAACGTTTCTCACCCCTTCATCTAATTCGATTTCCACGATTTTTGAATATTTTGTAGATATTAGGGAAAACTAGGTCAGTGCGTCTTTGCTTTTGTTTTTTTATTTTATTTTAATTCCTTTAAATATTTTCTTGGAAAGGAAAAAGTACAGACATAGTTTTTCATAATATCTACAGCATATTCAAAAATCGAACACCGTTTAAGGGGAAATAAAGGTGATCGCATTTTGTAAGGATTTTTTTGGGTCACAGTCCTCTCAAGGGCTTTAATTAAAACAAAACTTGATTGATTCCTTTGTGTAATGTAATGAAAGAAGGATGTGGCAGTACATACTCCTTTCATTGTTTTCTTTTTTCTATTTTGTTATGTCGAAATGTCTCGAAATCTTTTGAATAAAAAAAGATTTCGAAATATGGAATGCCCGCCGGTGGTTTTCAGGGGGACGCTCCAGAGTCTCCAACGGACCGCGTTGGCATTCACATGTGAACTAATGTATATTTAAACGTTAAAATAAATGAAAGAATATATTAACACTGCAAGACGTATACTTTTATTCTACGTAGCTTAGTTGAAAGTGCGTAAAGTATTACGCTTAGGAATAGGCGCCTCCCAGGCTTACATGTTGGAGCCGTACGGGGTATCGAGAATAAGAGAACCGAAGAATCTTCTCGCAAGCAAGAAGTGGAGTGCTCCTGACCTGAACCTGAGTGATATCTTTATTAACTTATTCTCGCTTTAAACTGTTCCCATATTAGTATTTTATTTTTGTGCGTGTCCTTCCCATATAGCATAGCAAAATGGCGACTGGAAAATATAATGGGCTATCTGATACGGAGGATTTTTTAATGCAGTACCAGGCCATTGGAATCATCAAAGGATGGTCTGATGAGCAGAAAAAATAATGCCATCGCCGCATATCTAGATGGACCAGCCCTTCACTGGTTTAAGACAAATTTTGAGGAATTCACGACCTACGCAGTGCTAGTGGAAAAATTGAAACTGCAATTTCCTTGCCGAGGTGATTTTGCTCAAAAATTTTACTACAGAAGGCAGCAAAACAAGGAAACGCTGATTGAATATTTCTACGCCTTAGAAAACTTAGCTGTTAAAGCTAAAATCGATGATGAAAGATTCATAAGGCATTTTATTACATCTATGAACCAGCATCACCAGTGGCTGTTGGCATCGAAGTTATTTGCATCTAAAGAGGAACTTAGAAAAACAATAATGCAAATGGAGGACATATTTAATTGCGACAACACATATGCAAGAAATGTAGAATTGCCAGTTTTTAATCCAGATGTAAACTTCGAAGAAATCAGGAACCGCGGTGATCAGCCGATGCACACACCACGATATGAGTCGACACCGTTCGGGACGCCAGCTACAATAGCGCCACGCAGAGTGCACTTTGAACCAGAAGCACCACGCGAGTCACACGATCTTCGTCCTCGTCCGTGTCCACGCCCACGCCCTTGGACACCACAAGAAAGTTCGCGAAGGCAGCAAGGCGCAGCGACGTCCAATGAACGTTATCGATCCGATTATCGAGAGGTTACTCCTTCTTCATCAAGGCAGCACCCAAACTTCACGCCGCGTCGTTAGTAGATCGGGATGCGACAGGCGGCATGGATTCAAACCCGATCCTTGTAGATAAGTCTAGGGATGTTTCTGTACCGATTATTCCAGTGGTAATAAATGGTATTATTTGTGAAGCACTCGTTGATTCAGGTGCGAGTGTCTCTTGTATCTCCAGATCCCGGTGGGATAAATTATCCTTGGATTCTCAAACGCACGGACCTATGGCCTTGCGAGCGGTAGGCGGTTATGCAATCAATGTGCATGCCTCTGCCGAGGTAGGGATGCAAATTGCGTCAGTATATTATCGGCAACGCGTATTAATTATACACGATACGGCCGAAATAATCATACTGGGACAAGACTTTTTACGACAAAACCAAGCAATAATCGATTTCGCAAAGAGTCAGTTGACACTGAAACAAATTAGTTCGGTGCCTTTCATCTCACGTCATAATGAGAAAAAAACATTTTTTTCTATATGTGCTCATGATCCTAATGAGTTTGTATATAATGAATCTTCTTTGAAGAAAACTGATTATATTTATTTTACAGATTGGGTGCAGCGCAATGAAAACTATTTGTTAAACCTTAACGACGAGAAACCGGTTGTCTTTGACGTGAATGATGGATTGACGGCCAAGCAAAAGACAGAATTGGGTGGTTTATTGAAAGGGTTCCGCGACACTTTTTCTTTTGCAACCCGAGAATTGGGATGTTATAAGGATACTTTTATTTCAGTGAATACCACGGATGATGAACCAGTTCATAAAGCACCGTATCGGGTGTCGAATAAACAGAGGCAAATAATTGATGCGCAAGTACAGGAGATGTTGGAAAATGGCATAATACAGGAGTCAAGAAGTTCTTATGCTTCACCCGTTGTGTTGGTGGACAAGCCGGAGGGCCCACCAAGATTTTGTATCGATTTTAGAGCGCTAAACAAAAAAATAAGGATGGATTCGTACCCGATTCCAAGGACGGATGATTTGCTTGGTTGTTTACAGGGAGCCAGATATTTTGCTGACCTTGATATGAATTCAGGGTATTGGCAGTTAGCTCTGGGCGAAGGCAAAGAAAAGACGGCCTTCGTGACGCATACGGGGCTATATGAATTTAATGTATTGCCGTTTGGTTTGAAAACGAGTCAAGCCATGTTCCAGCGAGTGATGGACAAGGTGCTTGCAGGGTTGAAATACAAAAAGGTTGTTGTATATGTCGATAATATTTTGGTTTATGGTAAAACGTTTGAAGAATTTGTGTCGGCATTGGAAGAGGTTTTATCGCGGTTAAAATCGGCCAACTTAACCCTAAAACCGAGTAAATGCAAATTTGGGTACCAGAAAGTGACAGTTTTGGGACATGAGGTGTCAGCAAATGGAATTGGGCCCGATGTGAACAAGATAAAGGCAATGAGGCAGATACAAACCCCAAGGAACGTAAAGGAGGTTAGATCAGTGCTGGGTTTGTACTCTTATTACAGAAAATTTATCGATAATTTTGCAGAGATCGCATTACCGATAACGAGCCTTACAAAGAAAAATAAAAGGTTTGTTTGGGCAGAAGAAGAACAGAGAGCGTTTGACAAATTGAAGGAGAAAATGTGTTCCGCACCGGTATTGGCATATTTCTCTAATGATAAGGATGCGATAACGAGAGTGTTTGTCGATAGTTCCGAGAAGGCGTTGGGAAGTTGCCTTTGTCAGGGCAAGGAAGGTGAAATGAAGCCAGTTGCATACGCCTCAAGAAAATTAAGTGCCGCTGAACAAAGATATTCAGTGACAGAGAAAGAATGCCTAGGATTAATATGGGCGATAAATTATTTTAAGCACTATTTGTGGGGAATGAAATTTCAGGTTGTCACTGACCATAGAGCGTTAATATGGTTAAAAAGCAAGCGTGACATGAACGGCAGACTCGCCAGATGGGCTTTATCAATACAGTCCTGGGACTTCGATATTGTATACTGCTGTGGCAAGGATAATGTCGTAGCCGACTTCTTGAGCAGAAATCCGTTGATCGAGAACCCGAGTGCAGAGTGTATGGAGAGAATTCCCGAACAAGAAGACGGATTCGTCTTATATGCGCTGAATAGCGATAGTATGAGGACGGCACAACGAACTGATTCATTTTGCCGCCATATTTTGGATCAAATGCGACAGAGCAATACGAATGTTTATCAAAATTATTTTTTGCAGGATAATTTATTGTATAGGAAAAGGGATGTTGGACAAGAAACGAGAAAGCTCTTAGTATTGCCGCAGGAGAAGTTTGCAGAATGTATGCTAGAATTGCATGATGAGCCAGTGTCTGGAGGACATTTTGGTTTGTTTAAGACATATGAAAAGTTTAATGAAAGATATTACATGTCCAAGGCAGAGAAAAAAGTAAACGAATATGTCAAGTCGTGTCAACAGTGTCAACTGAGGAATGTCAACAAAGTGATCGCACCATTAATACCGATAAATGTTGCAGATTTATTCGACAAGTTTTGCGTCGATGTGGTAGGGCCGTTACAGATTTCGAATAAACAGAATAGGTATATTTTAGTCGCAGTGGAATACCTCTCGAAGTATGCAGTGTGCAAAGCCGTGCCCAGAGCCACCGCGGAAACCATCAATGAATTTTTGGTTACCGAAATATTGTGCCGATTTGGAGGAGTTCGACAGCTGATAACCGACAAAGGCTCAGTATTTACTTCTAATACCATTAGAGAGACCGCAAGTCTTTTTAATGTGA
This sequence comes from Acleris holmiana, assembly GCA_949316455.1. Taxonomy (NCBI): domain Eukaryota; kingdom Metazoa; phylum Arthropoda; class Insecta; order Lepidoptera; family Tortricidae; genus Acleris; species Acleris holmiana. The sequence continues at coordinate 6,958,764 of OX438784.1, forward strand.
CGCTCACACATGCGACAACATATCATCCGCAAACAGTTGGTTTAGTGGAACGATTTAACAGGACATTATTGGGCATGATCTCAAAGTATGTCTCGGAGGAGCAACGAGACTGGTGTACGTATTTGCCTATGGTATGTTATGCCTACAATAGCGCGAAACAGGCTAGCACAGGTGTGGAGCCGCATTTGATTGTGTATGGTAAGGAACCATTATATAAATCTGATATCGAGTTGCGCATCAATAATCTCCGGGTTTCAGATACGCTAGCGGATAAAATAACAAGATTGTCGATATTAAGAAGAAAAGTTGCCCGGAATATACAGCGCGCCCAACTGAAGCAGAAGTTTTACTACGATATCAAGGCCAAAGATATCTCTTATGATAGTGGGGACTTCGTAATGCTATACTGTCCGAAGCGCAAGTCTGGATTAAGCAATAAACTTGCTAGGAGATACAAGGGACCATTCGAAATTGTTACAAGGCTTTGTAATAATAATTATAAGATCAGGAAAGTCGGTACGGTAACAAAATGTATTATTGTTCATAGGAATAGGTTAAAGAAATTTCATGCTAGAGCTTAGTTATAAAGTTGTATATAATTGTGTATAGTCATGTATAATATTAACTTTCATTTTGTCTTTGCAGTTCGCTAACACAATGAGCGAGCATGAATAGCCATGAAAAGGGAGAGGAAAGTGAGATGCAGGCTTGTCTCCATGGGAACATTACTTCTGGTCTTATGATGAGAATTCCACTTTGCCTGTAAGGTGTGGAAGAAACTCTGTATGGGTTTCATCTCACATAACGCCTGACAGATGTTTTCTATGGTGCTCAAGTCACGTATTTCATATCGTTTGTTATGTGATGGCGATATGGTTGGATGCTTATTCATGCTCTTATGATGTTATTATGGGCAGCTTTATTTGATTTAATGTGTATAATTATGTTTTTATTTCATGCGCATTTGCTGAGTTGAAAAAAAACTGATGTAAGAAGTCTGACGGCTGCTGTTAGCAGAAGGAACACTGGCATGCAATCCTGCCTTTGATGTGGAAGGCACAGGAAGTCCGATGTCTGGACTGCACCATGCCCGTCCCTTCTGTAGAGCCGTATCGTTGAAATTTTGTTTTAAACTATTATGTCTTGTCTTTTAATAGGCGCCAGCTCTTCGATAGCTTGGATGCTTGGCCCCGTATAATTGTTTGTTTTCAGATGTCTTTAATGGTGTTTATTAATTTCATGTACTGATGCTGAGTTAAGCTGCCATCTGGCGACGCTTACGTTCGCAAATTGTACTACTGATATATGGTTTTTTTTAATTTAATGACATGTAATTAAATATCTTAGCACAGCTGTAGTTAGTAATAAAAAATTTTTTTAGTAGATATTGATAGGAGATAACGATTGATGGTCTTTCAGAGCATGAATTCTTATCACGACTTAAATAGGTAGGTAAAACTAATATTCCTTCAGAATATTAGTTTAGTTGTCATGCCAAAGTGACATGACATATCTGATGTCATCTCACTTAGAAATAGTGCCTGTGGCACCACAGACAGTAACTCTCTGTCTGATGAGAGGGGATGTCTATGGTTCCGCAAGTAAAGGCGACTGTGTGCGCCAAACCCTAAGGCGTTAAATCATAGACACGGGTCTATTTGTTTTTTAATGTCGATACCAACCTCCTTGGTACGATGTTTAATGCTTTTGTAATTTTATGCTGGCAACGTATAAAGGGAATTGATTCTTTCTTGTTGACCAGGCACCTTCACTCCTTCAGTGTTTGGGCTGTCAAGCATGTTTGACAGTAGATATGTATGGTTAACCATGGATCGCGTCTTTTATTTTTGGCAGGGTTTTTGAAGAGTCGAAGTTTGCTATGGCAAGTAGCGCAGACGATGCCGATGACGCATGGTACGTCACTAACACAAGTTTTGGCATCAGATGCGGTATTGTCACAGGAAATTATCCTGTAGAGCAGGACGATCCCCCTTAATGTATTGTTCCCTCCTTAGGTAGTCATTAGGGTTTCGTATAGGATAGCATAGGTAGGGACCTTGCTTCCAGAGGGGCGAGGGATGTAATGAAAGAAGGATGTGGCAGTACATACTCCTTTCATTGTTTTCTTTTTTCTATTTTGTTATGTCGAAATGTCTCGAAATCTTTTGAATAAAAAAAGATTTCGAAATATGGAATGCCCGCCGGTGGTTTTCAGGGGGACGCTCCAGAGTCTCCAACGGACCGCGTTGGCATTCACATGTGAACTAATGTATATTTAAACGTTAAAATAAATGAAAGAATATATTAACACTGCAAGACGTATACTTTTATTCTACGTAGCTTAGTTGAAAGTGCGTAAAGTATTACGCTTAGGAATAGGCGCCTCCCAGGCTTACAGTAACGAGAGTTACCTATTATAGTTTGTATGACTAACTTTCGGTACACAAAGGACGCGATCGTGATTTTGTTTTCATTAAGCCTTTAACCATGTACATATTTTTTTTTTGAAAATGACCCATATACTAATAAAAGCGATGTAGTTTTGGTTACGGGAATTTGTGAAATCTAAACTACCCCGTTTATTTTAGTGTCTATTAAGTAGGCGACACTGTGAAGGGACGCTGCACTCTTCTGAAAGTTATTATAAAATGAATCCCTTGATTTTTATGCCTATATTGTATGTGTACGATATAATACGAGTACGTGCCCAAACTCTGTCAAATTAAAACTTGCTATCTAAATATAACGTCAATTTCCCCTAAACTCGAAGAAACTTTCGTAAAACGGAAATTGAAATTGTAAATTTTACAATGCTTTTAAACTTGCTACAAAAGATAACTCATGACGTGATCGTGTAAGATGTCAATGGGAAGTTCGAGGGAGTTCCTATTCAAAGTGTTGGATGCCGCGAGCTTTACAAAAGTAAAGTAAGACTTAGAAATGGCGGTAACAGGTGTAAATTTTTCTTTGAATTAGAACCACCATGCACCCACATAAATCACTATAAAAATAACATTTAATGTCTTTGTACGTTAATCTTATTTGATTGTTCATCGGGCATGTACGTGCTACCAATACAAAGTAATTCTAAGTCGTATTGTATAATTAATGGCTTCACTCCTGTCATGGTGTATTTCGCACATGTCAAGCTATTTATAGACTCTCTCATAGACTTTTTACAGAAACACGTCCATGGATATCACATGAGAGGACAATTTTATTATTTGTTCGGTAAAAGAGTATTTTCTCTTGTGAACTAAACAGAACCACATGGGGTTAGCTCCACGCGCTACGGTAAAGTAACAAATTCAATGTAGGTTTGCGATATTTGTAAAATATTGCAATCACACAAAATATCTGGCAAAAGACATTTTTGTCTTAATTATAAGGCGTCGGCGAAACTAACAGAATAAATTTGGTGGCTTATTACTCGATGGTAATTTATAAATTGTGTATTTGAAAATTGCGGAGTGCTCAGAAAAATCTTGACATGATCGATGGTCTAGTTGGTAGGCCTAAAACATATTGAACCAAAACGAAAAAATAAACAAACTGTACCTACGTAAAATAGATAAAATCACAACATTGAAACATGGCTAGCTTTCTTATTTTTGTTAACTCTATAAACAAATTACAATGGTTTCAAGTTGAAATCAGAAGAAATAATAACGAGATCTTAGTCCAAATCACTAAACAATGCGTGCGTTTAAATATTACGTTAACTCTTAAAATAATAAAAAAAAGTTCCATTCTATTTGTTTGTCCGATAACAAACATTTTGAACTCAATCTTTAAAATGATTACCTATTAAGTGCAAAGTTTTGTTTCACACTATGACATTTGCACGAAATTTACAAGTTAGAAATGCATCTTTTGTAACTACTATCTTTCACGATTGTAGAAGAGATATATCTTTATGTAGGACTTTTAATTAGGTTTGATTAGGTTTGTTTTAAAATAACCCTGAAAAGATAAACAGGTTAACAAAAAACAAAAAAGTTAAAACTTTATTATTATTAAGAATATGCCGACAATGTCTCTTAGGAATGAAAATTCGGACGAAATGGAACCCTTCAAATTCCATTAGTGCGGGTTGTTGCCTACAAGATCGATTCCATTGTCGGATCGAACACTTGGAACTATGTCGAGCATCTTCGGGTGCAGCTTCATTTGCATATCGGAGCTCAAAGCGCCTTGATTGCATGTTATACATAGGCAAACACTGCTTGACCCGAGTTTGTCTTGTTACAAAGCTCTCTATGTAGCTAGACCACGAGTTACTGTCCTTTTTTCTTGTATTTAAGTCAGAGAAAGCTATATATAAGACGTATACTAAATACGATATTACTTTAGAGGAAAAACAGAAAGCGAACTTTTTTATTTCATTTCATTTTTTATACATGCATAATCCTCTTTTGTGTTTTCCTGCTCAATTGCAAAGATTGAAAGAAGACATAACGAAGAAAGATATAAAACGTATAAAAGAAAAGAGATGACATAGTGCTAATTGTTTCGAAAACGGTCCCAACTCAGCATATGCTGGTCTTCCGTTGGGACCGCTCGGTGACAACACGGAAGGTGACACAGACATTATTACGGTACAACTATATTTAAAATAAATAATGAAACAAAAAAATAAATTATAATAACCCATACAGAATTACACACATATCAGATAAACTAACGTATATCTATCGTTGGGTTGTTAGCTGTTATACTTCTTGATCTGATCAGACACTGTAAAATGTATAACGTTTGGCGTTATGCTGTTATTCTCACTGCAAATATCTCAGCAAATTAATGTGCACCATTACTGCTTGTTACCCATGGTTGTTGTATACATAGCTGATTGAATGGCTATCTAATAAACTTGGTTCATCAATACACCGTGAACTAAGGTATTCCATTAACATTCACGCAACACATAAAAGGGAAAGTTCGTGATTGCGTTTAGATGTTCCGGTGTTTCTGGCTCAATTATGCCACACTGACTGATTTGGTTGCAATTCATCAAAGAGATGTTCCATGTTCTGGATATGGTTAAAAAAAACCCTGTAGAAATAATGACATCGGAGAAAAAAAATATGAGTACAAGCTTGTGTTTCGCCGGAATTTATTTTGGTGTAATTACTAGAAATATTGCAACATATTAAAATGGGTTATTGAATCAGTTAAACTTATATCTGCTGACACTTTTTCTGCCCTCATAAGCCAATAGGCAGTATCTCAAATTCAATAGCCAAAGCAGATTAAATCCTATCCCGTTATTAATAAGGTTTCATTTGCTACAGGAGTTTCTTAGAAGGGTAGTTTTACGCCACAAAGAAATTTAACCTTATCGAATACACACGGAAGATACCCTAAGAAAGTGTTTTATTTTTATTTTATTATTATTGGTGCGCGGTAAAAATAACTATACTATTTTCAGCTTTGCAGCTTTAGGTTTCAGAGTATAATTGAGTGTGGCATGCAGACATACACACAGACGGACATGGCGAAACTGAAGGGTACCTAGTTTAACTGCGGAAGCCTAAGAACGTTACCAACCTTCAGGGCTAACATGAAATTGTCAGTCGGTCTTGCAACCTGTCACTAATACACTAGTAAACATCTTGGCCTGATTGTGCATAATGTGGTTACAGAATTATCAACAAGTCTTTTTAGAGTTGTTTGTATTTCTGTAGCCTACCCCACTCTGGGAATAAAGGCGTGATATTAGTATATATGTAAAAAAGTAAGGTATATATTATACTTTATCTAATTTAGCCTTGGTGTACCTTACTACGCGTTACCGAAATAATTATATAGCTATTCAAGGTTAGTGTAGTGTAAAAAATATTTCAAGACTGTTTCCGCTCGCTTTGCTTGTGATGAATGGACGCCCGGGTTGAGGGATCCCCGGTCTAGATACCCGATACTGTTGGTCAATCTGATGCTTGAACTAACTTTGTAATCTAATGCCCTACTCGTTTTTGCAAAAACATGTTGATAACTTGGTTGCTTGATATGATAAACTGATAAATTAAAATGTACTAATACACTGGTGAACATCTAAGCCTGCTTGTGCAAAATGTGGTTACAGAATACACGTCTTTTTAGATTTGTTGGTATTTCTGTGGCTCTGCGTGCCTCACTCACTCTGAGAGTGGGGGCGTGGTGTTATGTTATCTAAAATGTATTTTACACATGCGTAATGTAATATGCGTATACCGTGGGTAAAAGATATGAAGTAACAAAAAAAGTCTCGTGATTTTATTGGTTAGATAAATACCTTCTTTGTACCTAACGCCAAGCAGCAGTGTTTGTCGTGTTCAACCGGTGAAATTACTACCATAGAGCAATTCCATCGTAGTATGATTGCAGTTATGAGATTGCTGTCTCGAGATTTTTATGCCTGAGGGTCCCACAACTCAGTTACTAGACCAGACAGGTTGTGTGAATTCTCCTTACCACTACCGCTTTTTTGGTAAGAGACTTGCAAAATTCCCATCCGGCCGTTGCCGCAACTGCGATTTCGCGAACTTAATGAACCAAAGTTCCAAAGTTATTACTATTACCGAATAACTTTGTCCGTTAACTTTTGACTCACCATTCAGGTAGATAAATGTCTTATTTTATGTGCTTAAGTTGATCAATTCTTATTTTACTTCCTTTATAATTTTCCACTGTCTTTTTATAAACATTTATCTGTAGTGCTTAACACTGCACCCGTCCTATTATGGTCGTGTTTATCGATGTGTATAAACGTGGATAAAATATTTGTCACTTTCTGACCAATATTTAAGTGCGAGAGTGACGGCTACAGCTTTATCCATCGCGATAAAGGTGACTATAATACGGTGCTGTCTATCAATTTGAGCAAATCGGTTTTCGGTGTATAGCGGGATTCAATCACTCGCTATATAAATGCAGTCTCGATAAATTAACATTCAGTTCTACTAAATGGAATTCACAGATGTTGCATCAGACTTGGCTCTGGTTTGATCGAATCCCTTGTCACGTGGCAACTTTATCTCCGCTTTCCAATAGTTTTTAGCCTGGGGGGTTAAAATAAAGACAATGTATGGTGTAACGTTAAAGATCAACACTTTGGCCTCTATTCTACTGGGTAAACCCATATCGGTTTGTTTTTAACTCGGCCGCCATTACTATCAAGTAAATAAGCGCTAAAGGATCTGATAAAGGTCGCGGGAAACCACTGGATGACAGCAGCACAGAGGACCGGTCGTTGGGGAAAACCTTGGGGAAACCCTTTGTCCAGCAGTGAACATCTTCCGGGTGATAATGATGATGATGATGAAAGCGCTACCGTAACTTGAATAATACGATACATTCTCTAAGGCAATATATTTTTAACCAGAAGAATAATAGAGGTGCTGTTGTATTTTAAAGTAATCTAGAAAACTCAATCATTTATCATTATCCTCGCTGTTGACAACCTTTTGTTTATAATACGGACTAATAGATTTTTTTCTCAAACATGCTCGGAAAGATCCATTATCCGATTGAAACAAAAGGATGGAAAGTGCTTCATTTCACTCCTAGGAGTAAAAAAACCATATGAAAACACTTTCCGTCCATGTCCATATTTCAAAATGATATGATGAACTTTTGATAGCATGTTAAATCAAATTGACCAAGAAAAAAATCCCATACACCAATTCTAATAAAAGGTGGCGGCGCTGGGGCGGCGCGCTGTGCGGCGGCGGGCGGCGAGTCATTGCGAATTCTCAATACTGTCCTGTAGTTTATAAAAGGAGATCATTTGTATCATTTCCTCGCATTTATTGAGAAAAGTATTATATAGGTACGCCTCGGCGGAAATGGGATTGCCTGACTCGTATTTTAGCAGGCCTCGCTATTGCTCGGCCTGCTAACCACCTCGTCAGGCAATCCCTTACTTTCCGCGCCTAGGCAATAATGTACTATTACAGTGTAAACGAATGAGAAAATGAATTCCTCTTAGCTCACACCCATTTAGTTGAATCAACATTGAGTGTGAATACCTAAGTTTCGTGTCGAGCGCTTATGTCAATTCAATATTTTGACAGTTTTCGAAAATCATTTTAGTAAGTGCTATGCATCTTGCTACATCTCGTACGTATGCGTTATGTGTCTTGTTTTTGTTCACAGTGCGTAAACAAAAGAGTGCGAACAGGTGGGAATAGATCAATTGAACCCTGGAAGAGCCATTTAGAGACGTGACTGTCTTAATAATAAATAAAATGTCAAGGGACAAACTCACACAAATTGACCTAGTCCCAAACTAAGCTCTAGGCTTGTACTATGGGTACTAGACAACGATAAAAATACTTATATAGAGAAATACATACTTAAATACATATGAAAAACCATAGACTCAGGCACAAATACTCGCGCTCATCACACAAATATCTGCCCTTACCGGGATTTGAACCCAGGACCGCTTCGGCGGCAGGGTCACTCCCAACTAGGCCAACGTGTCATATTTCCTTGCCTGTCAATGAAAACTTGACCGAACTCGTAGGCACTATGCTGTGAAAGGTCTACGACCAAGATCGGGGCATCCAAGAAAATGAAAATTACTAATCTAATTAGTTTTATCTTTAAGCTGAGTTGGTTAGTGCTCTTAGATGCTTCGCATTAGGTATAACTGATAAGTAAAATTGGAAAGTTACTAATACCTGGCCGAACTTAAGCCGATTACCGCAATATAAACAAGTAGCAAGTTCGGCCAAAACTTTAATCAATATTAATCGTCCAACATTGTCGACGACTTCGAAGGCGCAATGCTCTGAGAACTTTGGCCGAGTTACTTTTAATGCCAGGAGTTTGATATTGAGTCTATTTTTTCATTCAAAATGCGAGAGCGTTTCTCTCTTCTTAAGGCTAGTCGGATTTAAACTTTTTAATTATGTTGTATAGATTATTACAAACTTAGGTGTATCTTACGTTTTTATTGTAAAGAAATAATTAAAAAAAAATGTAAGCTGTTAAACCTATTTTCATAATAACTACAAGACATACACAAATCCTGGAAATTGGACTTGATTTAAGATGTTGTGTGGAATATTATCGCCCGGAGCAAATTTTTTTTCATAGCTACGAGTACGTACCCTATTTAAGCGTCGCTTCACTTGAATTATTAAAGAATAAAATATGAGTACATTGTTTGGTGCAATCATAGAATTAAGTCTATAAGGTCTGTTGGCGAGTTGTAAAGTTGAGTAAGTTGTCAATTTTGCTTAACAGCATAAATATTATTTTACGTTTCAAATTCGCGTAATTTATATATATATATATATATATATATATATATATATATATATATATATATACACACACAGGGTGTACAATCCAAATGGGTCAGTATGGTGAAGTCGGAAACTATGAGAGATAGCGAGATTTAATAATAATTACATTCAAACTTTTTTATTAACTCTCATACATAACCGGGAATCGAACCTGGTCAATATTTTTGTAACCGCGTTAAGTAAAAAGGACCACATTTGGCTATGAAATCTTATTTTTCTTGATCAGGGGACAATCTCACCCTAATCGACCTAGTTCCAAACTAAGCTCTTGGCTTGTACTATGGGTACTAGACAACGATAAACATACAAATATAGAGAAATAAGTGCTTAAATAAATATCAAACATCCAAGACCCAGGAACAAATATATTCGCGCTCATCACACAAATAAAGGACCGCTGGCTTCGAAGGCAGGGTCACTCCCAACTAGGCCAACATGTCGTCAGCTTTGCTAACTTCGCTTAAACGGTTATAAATCTATAAAGCTAATGTTTTTTCCCATAATAAACAATATACACATAATATTCAGCTTAGTTTTAGATTAGATTATTTATTTGCCAAAAAAGGTGTTACATTTGGTGTTTAGCTTCACAAATTAAAAAAGGACAGTTTTCATTGTGAATTTAACGCAATAAACCCAGTCAACATTTTTAGGGTCCCAAAGTCAAGTCTAAGAATCCGTATAGCTTAGTCATGCCATTACCATGTCCGTCTGTCCGTCCGGCCACGGTTTAACTCGGAGACTTTGTACTACAAAGCTGTAATTTGACTTACGGCCGCTCTCAGAGATGACAATTAAATTTAATGCTTGTTAAATGACGTGTTGTCTTATTCTATTTCTATGGCAAAGAAAGTGACAGCAGCAACTTTAATCACGCTTTAAAATTAATTGACATATCTGAGTACGGGCGATAGTTATGTAACTAAATAAGTATGCCCTTGTATACAACGTGATACAAAATAATCCGTAAAAAAGAAATTAAAAAAGTAGTGTCAACCCTTATTAAATAACGTCAGTTCAGTAATTTAGGTAGACAGTATACTAGGGTTGACACTACTTTCGTAATTTCTTTTTTACGGATTATTTTGTGACACGTTGTATAACCTCCTCTTTGTTTCGGTCGGTTAAAAATACGGTAACCCATCAGTTTATCGAATTTCAACTCATCGACTGTATTATTTCATCGAACGCTATTTTCTGCTGAAACCGTGATTTATTCAGGATTTCTTAAACAGTAATTACGTGGTTAACTTAAAGACGTGACTACCAAAAATAAATAATAATGCAATAATATCGCCGGGTTAAAGGCAAAACCAACTATCAGCTAAAATTTACAGTTTTTGACTTTTATATACCATTCGACTCGAAATTTTATTTTCTATCTAGTGGTAAAACCCACTATGTCGTAGGTCTTATCATTACCGAGTTATTGAATGCATAAACCGATTATGTAGTTATTTGGTTGAATTAAAAAGCAACTAGTTTAAGAAAAATATTTTTAATCTAATAGTTCGAGAATCAAAAACGAATAATTCCTAATAATTTGTGTGCAATATTTGGAAATACATATGCAAAAAATACAATTTTGTTTTAGTTGGTTTTAGTTCTAAATAATAATGTAAAAAAAAATATAATTACTAATGGAAAAAAAATATATTTATATTTATAATTTTTTTGATCTTGAATATTGTAGTGAAATAGTGAAAATGTTCAAAGTAATAAAATACTATGTGAATATAGTCGGTTTTGGAATCGGGTATATCGGAATCAAAGCAAACAGTTTAGAAGCAAAACCGATTAAATTGTTGAAGTGGGTACTTCCCCGCGCGTGTCGGTCGCCCCCTCCCGGCTTACCGACCGTTAGTCGACTCTTGCGCGGCGAACGGCGAGGTTGAGAAACGTGTATAACACGATTTAATAAGTTTTTCTTTGTGTTTCGTGTGTTGTGATCAAGAAAAATGATTTGTGATGAGCCAGAGACCAAGATATTATTATCTTTAAAACATGGGGTACCTCCAGATAGTAAGTACTTTTAAGTATTAAATAGTTTTGAGGTTAGATTACAACGGTCGCGGTGTGGTAAAGTAAGTTTCAAATTACTTAATTAATAAATTAACAATTAGATAAAACGATTTGACTATAAAAATGCAAGTTATTGTGTGACCGAGCAGTCAGTCCTATTAGCAGGCGCTTTAAGTAGGTACCTATAAGGTTAATAATTGCAGCAATGTGATTCACGCGACAAGTCATCCCATTCTTTTTAAAAGCAAAGTGTGAGCCATGAAATGCTGCTCTGGTACCTTGCATGATGTAGTATCTATCTACCTTTGTAATTACGGAAACAAATACACTGCTACGCCTGTTAGGCACAAAGTTAGGTACTTATTTACCACCTACCTAAACAGTGTAGTTGTTTAGGTATTAACGACAATAATTTTCTTAAAATTTGTAGAAGTAGTAAGTATCTATCTACCTTTGTAATTACGGAAACAATTACACTGTTACGCGCCTGTCAGGCACAAAGTCAGGTACTTACCACCTACCTAAACAGTGTAGTTGTTTAGGTATTAAACACAGTAACTTTCTTAAAATTTGGTATTAGACTATGATAAACATTTAAGTTCTGAAAGAAAAGATTTCTAGGAAAGTACGATTGCTTTACTTATTTACCTACCTAATTATTTTTTTATTAAACCTTTTTATTACAGAAGACATCCAAGATGAAAATTTTAAATCAGATGATGATGACTCGTTAATCTGTCAAGCCTATGATCAATTCCTTACACAATCTGATGTTAAGAACCAACGAGGTAAGACCAGCAGTTTGCATTAACCTATAACTAAATTCTACTTACAATATTATAAATGCGAAAGTTTGTGTGTGTGTGTATGTTTGTTACTTCTTCGCGCTGCAACGGCTGGACGGATTTGGATGAAGTTTGGAATGAAGTTAGCTTATACACTGGATTGACACATAGGCTACTTTTTGTAACGAAAAATGTAAAAGGTCCCGAGGGAATATCGATCATCGAAATCTACGCGGACGAAGTCGCGGGTAGAAGCTAGTTAAATATAAAAGTTTTTAACTGCCGCTATCAGAGACGTGAACTAAATTTATGGCTTGTTTAGTGGTGTCTTATTCTATTGCTATAGCAAAGAAAGTGACAGCAGCACTTTAATCAAGCATTAAATATAACTGACTTCTCTGAGTGCGGCAGTTAATGATAAATTCTTCTATGTTATGAGTAGATTCTGCATTAGGGTTTTGTACCTAAATTGGTCTATGAACATTTTAATTTGAAAAAAACTTACTTAATGCTTTTTTATTTTCAGGTGGATATAATAAATTGTATTGGAGACTTTGACTTTATGCAACGAGAAAGGCCTGAGGAAGAGAACAAAGACAAAGATGTAGAAGGCGAAAATGGCACGTGTGAGTTCAGAAGTACAGAAAATATAATTTTTTTGGAAGACCTTATAACATTAGAAGACTTAAGAGGGCCCGTTACATCAGCATTTAATGAAAATTTTGATGAGCCTTATATTGAACCTTTTGACGAGCCTTATAGTGACAATTTTGACGATCCTTACGTGCTAGAATCGGAAAACTTCGCTGATGCATCTTTTATTGCCACACTGACGTTAAAAGAAATATTTGATAATAGCTGGATTGTCATTAGTAATAAAACACAACAGATGGATTCCGTAACGGTTGCCACTACCGCTGTAAGCGAAATCTTTCAGCGAGCTTGGAAAATAATCAAACCCAAAAGTCGCTGGCGTGCACCAGAGCCCAAGACTTGGAAGAGAAACGTGGCAAAAAAAAGGAGAGCTGATGGCCTTCCTTACATAACTCAAAATACATGCAGGCCGGCCAAGGTGCCAAAGACCGTAGACTGCTCAAGATGTAAATTCAAATGCTCCGTGAACTTTAGTGAAACTGTGAGAATTTGTAGGAAATACTGGGCTCAACAAAGCTATACTGCAAAAAAAATATGATTTTACTGTTGGTAGATGTAAACTCGATTAAAACTACAACTGTCCTTGGTAGAAAACGAAATACAAAGAGATCTAACTCAAAGCAGTACCATTTCTACAAAACGAAAACTTTGTGAAAAAGGAGTCATTCCCGATGAATATCGTGGCTGGTTTCAAAGTTTGGCAGCTGATGGTAAAAAAGTAGACAGTGCCTGATGTTACGGTTTCTGACGACTCGGAAGAACCTGGCACCGATACTGATTGAAATATTAGTGTTCTGATTAACGAGATCCCATTTGTAACATTTTATTAATTTGTCTAATTAATATTTCTTTTTAAGATACGTGTAATTTGTGTTCATTTAAAATAATTAAAACTGCTACCTCTTGATATCTGTTAGTTTCTCTTGTTTTCGTTCATTTTTTTTGTTATACAGACTGAAAATAATAAACGATTTTATCTACATACATATCGAAAGTCCTCTATTATGCGTTTAAAATCCGTAGGCAATGATTAGCATTACCTGTGGTAGTAGGTGACAGCGATGACAGCTATTAATTTTGTAACATGTTCCAATTTTCAAACTCATTACATTACAGTATTCGATAGCGTAATTTCATTACGTTACAGCTGTCATCGCTGTCACCTACTATCATAGCTAATCCTGGTCATTTTCCTTTCGGCTTCTGAACCCATCTTAGAGTACTTATAATAATGTGTGTAGATAAAGTATTGTACGCGACTCTGCGTAATTATCATTACAACACTCGTGTAATCTATTATGAAACTCGCCTTATGGTACAAAATTAAATAAATAAATAAATAATCACAGAACAATGTCACACAAATTGACCTAGTCCCAAACTAAGCTCTAGGCTTGTACTCTGGGTACTAGACAACGATAAACTTACTTATATAGAGAAATATATACTTAAATACATAGAAAACATCCAAGACTCAGGAACAAATACTCGTGCTCATCACACAAATATCTGCCCTTACCGGGATTTGAACCCAGGACACCTAGCTTCGAAGGCAGGGTCACTCCCAACTAGGCTAGCGTGTCGTCAAACCTCACTCATGTCATAATGTCTGTTACAATTACGCAACCGTCACGTTAACTTATTAGGTAATACAATTCGGTTATTTCATAAGGTTATTACAGTTTTGCTTTCAATATTTCAATTCATAGTATATTTAAATATAATGGCAGAACCAACTATTTTTTAATTAAAAAAAAAAAAAGATAAGAACAGATGCTTTCTGAAACAGCCCTGTAAGTCAAATTGGCAGCATATTTTAAAACAAACATATTTATTTAATCTCTTTCAAATATAACAAATACTTTTGCAGATAATGCTTGTTTTGTAATATAGAGGCAAAAACCACTAAAAGATGGAGTTAATGTTTTTATTTCAATTTTTTTGTTCTAGTGATGGTTATCAATTGCATAGTTGATGTAATTATTTGATACATAGATAATAATAATATAATTTGTTGATCACATGACTGAGATTTTATCATTAATAAGGTCCTAATTTCAATTCCAAACTTTCCAAACGGGTTTTCTCCAAAACGTATAGTGACTTTTTTGGACGAAATAGTCAGTTTTGCCTTTGACCCGGCGATATATTAGCTGCTTACCCATAATATACAGAATGGACCAACAATATCTGCCAATTCGCAATGGCTTGGCATGTAATACGGCCGTATTTGCGGAGTCGGGATGTCAGGATGCCAGCACTAATTTGACTCATGCATATGCAAATTCTGTGTAGAAAATGCACAATAGATCCGCATCATGGACATATTTTGATCTCTGATTATTCAAATACGGATCTACATTCTAAAATGGAATGCGTTTTGCCTTTCAAATATAATGAATTTAAGGTAAAGTGGGTTTCCATAGCCGTGAGACGTCTTTGTTGTTCATAGATTTATATTATCATGGGCATAAGACCACATACGTTAGTTACATACCCTAATTCTTGTAATATTGTTGGATATTTTTTTTTACATTCCGAACAATTTGTAAATAGCACGGAGCTATATTTTACTCCTATTGTTATCGTATTATTCTTAACTCAGCCACTATTCATTGTCAAGTTAATAAGAGTTAGGTCTCATAACATTGATAATACAACTTATGGACCTGGGCTGGGATTCTACACGGTAATAACAATATCGTCTTTGACGTGTTTCCGTATTGTCAACATTTTGATAACTGTTATGTCGTTAACAATAATGGCGACTGTGACATAAACGATTCTAAAACACGTCAAACGTGATATCGTTATAACGCAGTAGAATAGAGGACGAAGTACCCTCACTATGAGTTACGGTTACGATACTCACTAGAGATTCTAATGCCCTGTCCCTTTGAACCTACTACTGTGAGTGACAGACTATTCGATTCGCAAGCGACTACGGTAATTGCAACTCATGGTAAGGGTATAGCTCATATTATATTTAGAAACGTTCAACCCTATGCTCGTTAGACTAGAATCGAGTTTGACAAACGTCAACGAATAGACGTTTATTTTATACCTTGCGATTTTTATACAAACGGAGATTCCTGTAAGGATCCAAAACAAAATACCTACATCATTCATTATGTACTTCAGATAAAGCACCTATTTTTTCCTACTATATTATACAAAAATAAGTAAAACTTTGAAAATTCAAAGAAGAAAAATCAATTATTTATTACTTATTTATGTATGGCGGTCCGCAGCTGCACATTTTAGTGTTTTTTCACTTTAACGACATGTGAAGTGACAAATTTCAAAAGTGTATAAAGCCGACTGTACTACGTTAACTTTTCAGTTATTCACGTTTAGAACCTTTATGTCACGTCATGAGGAAACCAGGGGACATTCTGTTAGTATAAATTTAAACAATATGTTCTAATTATTATTTTTTGTGCCGCCTTTTCTTTACTACGAAAATTAAACAATCAAACACACATACATTTACTTACTAAAAACTGGGTCACGGAGAGATAGAAAATAAAATAATTTATTTTAAACTTCAGGAAAATACCCACGATTCCACGCACCTCTAATAGACTAGTAAACCTTTCCTTCTGACCGCAGCTCTTGGTTATCCATGTCTATATCCGACATTCTGCTCGAACGCTTTTTCGTAAATAGAATACCGAGTACAATTCCGTACGGAATGAAAAATGTATTTTCCTATTTTGCCGCCATTTCGTTTTGGATCCAATACTCTCAGCCGCTAGAATGCATCAATTTCTGCACCGGTAACTTTAGAAATGGTATGTTTCAGAGAATTTGTGGGGATATGTGACAGCAAAGAACTCGAAAAATTTGAATAATGCACTTCCTTAACTTCCTTTAGAAATTCGTAAGTGGGCGTTTTCCAAAAAAAGTGTACATCGTTAAAGACAAAATTAAGATAATGAAACTTTTCCATTTCGTCACTAAAATTAACGTATCTAAATGTAGGGCTAAATTTCGTGACGAAATGGAAAAAGTTAAATTTTCTTAACTTTGTCCTTAACGATGTACACTTTTTTTGAAAAAACGCCCAAGTGATTGGAATAAATAAATATCACGGGAAAAATGCCACACAAATTGACCTAGTCCCGAGCTGAGCTCTAGTCTTGTACTATAGGTATTAGATAACAATAAACTTACTTTTATACATATATGTATGTATAGATAAATATATACTTAAATAGATAACATCCAAAACTCAGGAACAGCTCTTGCTCATCATACAAATATCTGCCTTTGAATTTGAACTCGAGGCCGTTAGATTAAAAGGCAGGGTCACTACCAACTAGGCCAACGTGTCATAAAGAACAGTTTAAAAACTATAAATTGATACAAATAACCCAATAAACGGACGATTAAATTCCACAACAAAATGGCGTCGATTGATCTTAAATTTATAAACGCGGGTCAGACTGCGTGCGCTGAAATCGCTAAATATAGCCGGGCTTAGGCCGTGTGCCAGTCGAATGCAGAACCGGGTCGGTGGGTGCAGCCTCTATACGTATAGCGGTATTGTCCTACCTCCTTTGCATCTTGTGTTTAGCTTAGAACACTGATCAAGAATCGCTTTGAGGTCTGTGAGGTCAATGTAGGAGATCATAGAATTGTGGCTTAAAGTTTTCCGCGACCAGGCCATAAAATCCAAAAAAGAAAGGTCTTGAAATAAGAACTAAAGGCATAGAAGGAGCCTTAAAACGAAAGCGTCAAATCTATACCTGTCTCGAAAATTTCAATATGAATGTTCAATAAGTTAAAGTTCGATTCCGGTAACCTTCGGGGAGGGAAGATGGCCGATTGAAAAATGCCCGGCTTTTACTTTTGATTTATTCTGTTTACTGATTTACTCTATTCACTTGACATTGGCGAAATCACTGTGTGGACCGCCATTTAATAAAAAAGAAGAAGAAGAAGAAGAAGTTAAGGTTCTTATAATTATGTAAACTCTTTATGCACAAACAGAAAATAACAAAGTAAAAACCGGGCAAGAGCATGTCGGTTACCATGCTCAGTGTAGGGTTCCGAACAAACACAAAAAAAAACAAGTATGAACATATTTTGTATTTAAAGTCATCTGGTGCCGTCCTAGATGATTTTAATAGGTATATGTAAACACTTTAATCGCTTGTATCTCAAGAACCAATGATGTCTAAGTAGGCGTGATAGTTTTCCATGTAAATTCGTTATAATAATTATGCGCTTTCATTTAAGATATTTTTCGGATATTTAGTATTTGTAGTTTTGGATGTAAAGTGGAGGGGAGGAAGGGGGGAGGGCACTAGACTTTATCAAAAATTAGCGCATTTAAGCTTAATACTTCATAAACGGAGCCCTTAATCAAAAAATTGTTTCCATAAACCCGCAATATTTTTGAAAGACCTATCCAAGCACACCCCACACTATGAGGTGAGACGAGAAAAATACTTTTGACCATTTTGTTGGCGTGACTAAAAGGTACATTCATAGCAAATTACAGCTTTCTAGTACTAAGAGTCTCTGAGCTAGGATGCGGATGGACGGACGGATGAACAGACGGACGGATGGACGGACGAACATGGCGAAACTGGGTCCTAGGGATCCTAGTTTGACTACGGAACCCTAAAAAGGAAACACAAACACAAAAGGCATATATTATACAAGGGTGAACATATTTCTTTAAGGGATCTCTTCCAGTTAATCTTTCAGTTATATACACATGTATTAAAAACATACCTACAGTGGAACGTATAACCTCCTCCTTTTTTGAAGTTGGTTAATAACCTAATTAAATACAGTACTTACTAAATAAATAAATACACATTATTATTAAACAAAGTCCCCCGCCGTGTCTGTATGTACGTTCACGATGATCTCTAAAAACGACTGAACGGATTTTCATACGGTTTTCACCATCATTTATATAATTTTCACAAAAGATATTATGTAAAATACAGGTTTAAGTGTTACAAAAACTGACATATACAGAAGTGAAGCGAAGGCGGGTCGCTGGTATATAATATAAGTGTAAAAAGTATAATTTAAATTTAGATCAATAACAAGCCAGTTCTACCTCCCCCGAGATTGCCTAGAATCAGTTGGTAGCATATTCCATGAACAGACAGAATTTACTGAGAAGGATTTAGATTTTTTTCTTCGATTTGAAGCAGTGTAAACAGTTTTGGGAGCCAGTAGCCAAGAAACAGAACCAAAAAGGTGAGGAGGGATTGAGAATAGAAAAGGATATTAAATAGCAACTACAGGATATGAACATTTCTACGCAATCTAATGGGCAATTATTTTAATCGGACACATGATCAAATTTCTGCAAGACAAATATATACCGAATGCACACGTTCTTAAGCCACTCTAGCTTATTAAGCAGCTCGTAAGTTGCCTCAAGGTATGCGATGTCGGCATAGTGTAGAAGAGAAAGAAGAAGACGTGCGTAATCTTGGTGAATGGAAAAATTCTGCAGACGCCTAAGGGAGTGGAGGGATCTATAAGAGCTTCCAACTAACCTTACCCAACATAAGACTTCAGGGTAGTGTTAAGGTTCATGCGACGGTTACTATTGCACTTTTCAGGTACACCGTCTGCCTAGTGTTTATCTGCAGTGTAGAATTTTCTTTTCAAAATAATATGTTAGGTACAATACGATAGGAAAAGAAAACTATAAGTTCATGTACTTTCATTTTCATAGTTAATTTTAATAAAATTCAGTCTATGGGTGGGGGTAAATGTAATGAGTTTCTAATTGACTCTTGTTATTAATGACAGTAGGCTATGATAAATTAAATGGTGGTTATTCGTCTTTATCAAGATTATTACTTGTTCTTTGATAAATGGGGTATCGTTTCGTTTTGTTTTATAGCAAGTAGAAAGCACATGAGCACACAGGCCACCTGATGGTAAGTTGGTACTGAGACCTATAGATATATGCATTCACAAGACTACAACCTTAAGATCACAAATGCGTTGCTAACCCTGTGGAGTAAGATAGAATGCCTCTATGCCAGTTTTTTTAGCGGTTGTCTTCTCGCCGCACCGGAACACAATGCGAGCGCTGCTGTTTGGTGGGTTAAAGGATAAGATGGTGGGAGCGATCCGAACGCATCCTACACTGTCCTACCACCACTGCATGTTTCATTACTTTGCCAGTCTAATGTTAATGAACCAATATTTTGTTATATGATTTTGTTTTTTAATAGTTCATCTTTTTAGTTGGCTGGATATTCTATTAAGTTATTTAAAACATTTTCCAAACAAACCGCATAAAAGCAAAATGGTAACTCTTTTAATATTTTTCAGCATTAAACACAGGGGATATAACTTTTGAGGTTGTCTGCTGCAAATTAAGGTAGATACAGAGCAATTAAAGCTCTAACGTTATAGACATACGGTTGAAATTAACTTTTTGAGTTGAAATAATTGTATCACATTGCAGTTAGGGGCAATGTCCATTAGACTAACGTCGTGTTATGTTACCTAACATTACAGTATCGTGGAACAAAAGTACAAAACATACTATTTTTGCCCTGTGGTTCGTAGTTATGGTTAGAAATCAATAGTCAAATCATATAAACCGCCATCATGTCTGATTTTTAGCATACATGTTTGTATTAATTATATTATTTAATAGAGGTGATGCGTAGATATTGTATTTACATACATGCATACATAACGTCACGCCTTCATTCCCAGAGTGGGGTAGGCAGAGCTACAGATTACCAAAGAAAGAAAAGAAAAATACATTCATTCACTACACACAGAAAAAAGTAAAAACAGAAAAGAGTAATAAAAAGACTAGTGAATGTGTCTTCGCGGCAGAGAATCGGATACTGGCTTAGCATAATGCTGGGGTGTTCAACACCAACAGCGCTGATTTTCAGCCAGCTCCGTTTGTGACGGACGGTACGCTAAACAAATAAATATAATAAAAAAAAACTGTTAAACAAATACTTATAGGTAGTAAGGGACAAAATAAATACCAAAACTATATGCAAATACCTTACAGAAAAATAATTAACAATTAACGAAAGAAAAACGAAGAATTTGAACTATAATTTGCGGACAAAGTGCTGGTTGGGAAATTAGAATTTTTGGAGCGTCAACAAATAGCCTTTAAGCTTACGCTTAAAGGTATACTTGCTATGCGCTCCTTGGATGGGAGGGGGAGATAATTCCAGCACTTGGACGCCGCGAACTTGAACCCGAAACCAACAACTCTAAACTTGCAGATAATTCTGTAACCACAATTTGCACAAAAACGCTAAGATGTGTGTATTAGTGACAGGTTGCAAGCCCATCGCCTAACAGTACTACAAGCTTTTTTTTCCTTAGTCGCCTCTTACGACATACACGGGAAGAAATAGAGTGGCACTATTCTAACCTGTGGGGCTAGACGAGTTGCATTCGACAATCGTTAGCGTTTATGTTTCGATTGATAAATGTGTGGAATTGACGTAAGCCACCGAGATAGTACCACGTGACAATCTCGGTGGCTTACGTCAAATCCATACATTTGTGTATCGAAACATAATCGCTAACGTTTGTCGAATGCAACTCGTCTAGCCCCACTGGCAACTCACAGGTCTAATTATTGAGAATTGAGTATAATATTATATTTATTTAATGCTCAATCATTTTACGCATATCTTTTTTTTAGTACTTAAATTAACTTAAAAGTTAGGAGTTTATAATGGAACCTGTAGGGCACAGTAACTTATATTATAAATAAAATAAACTAACAAGAGCGCTTATTTGCTAAGAATACAATTGCTTATTCTCAACTTATATTGTTTGGTTTACATTCATCTGGCATAACTTTTTTTGGCATACTCATCACTTGGCATAATCATCATTTGGCATACAGTCTTTTTTTTCAGAAACCGTATACTTTGCAGATCATTCGCTTGGGGCTAAGATGGCGCGCGTCGACGATAATGCTTACCACGTCGCGCGATTTACTCGAAACGGTAGCCGATCGGCGCTACAGTTGGATAACTACGTCGTTATACGACACACTCAGGGTGAGTGTTGGAGGAAGATTCATTAGGCTAATACTAATTCAGTAATAAATAACTAGTGATCAATTTTGTTAGTAAATAAAGATTTTCATTATCACATTCAATAGATAAATCAACTTTTTCATCACCAAAAAAATATAGAAAACATTGTTAGTAACCTATTTCTAACACAACAGCCCAATTACGGTGAATAACAAGAACTGAACCACAAACAAGCGGGTCGATGAACAAACTTCAGAGGAGATAATTCAGCAGCCCACCCGGATCTTTTGTCTGATTGGAACAAAGCCTAAGTTTCTCTTATCTTGGTGTCTAGGTTTCTGATTATATACTAGTAAAGTTTTCACCTATTTTTTGTGGAAGAAAAGCTCTGCTTTGAAGAGAAGTCCAGCATACAATTAAAAAACTAGTCGGCAGGAAGTTTTTAATGGGGTTTTTAATTTTCTCCCGCCCTGTTGTGGAAATAAAAAGACTAAAGGCTGACAAACACAACTTTATTTCATACAGATACAATAGTTATTTGTGCAACAAGAGAGCAAAGTGATGTGTATGTTGATTTTGAATCCTGCGAAGGATTCTAGAATTGAAGATAGGAATTGGAAAACACGAGATGCAAATAATTTTGGTCTCGGTTTGGTTTCGGTCTGGTTCGGTCTCGTGTAGCACATATAACTGTTCACCTGACACATTACCTTAAAGTATAAAAGAGAACATGATAAAAAATTAAATGAAAATGACATATAAATTGTCCCCTAACTGCATGCGTGGTGCCACACCATGGCCATCTTGATATTGTGAACAATAATTGAAAAGTTACGCTTCGCAGCAATATCGAATTTTGCTCACTGTCCTTAAACAACAAAGCCTGTTGCTTTAAACGGGTGTAGTTCACCATCTTGGCCATTATAACTCACATAATTCAATTCTCAATGGACTTTCCGTTGTGTGACCAAAATTTTTAACTTTTCGTCTCATAACAAAAATTTTTCAACTTCCTCGTTTCTACGGCTAATTAGAGTTAACTATGTCCAACTTTGTTGATTATATCCAAATAATTTGCCAAGTATAGTTTTATTTTTTTAACTTTGTAAATCCTCTTTATATCCTCGTGAGACCCAGTGAGCCATAGGAGGTTTCTAAATTGAAAATAGATTGAATTAATTACTAATTCAAGAATGAAAACATACTATACACCTATTATTTTAGGTCCTCAACAATGGCACGTACTAATTAATCCCTCTTTAATTCAAGTTATTTTAGCTAGAACGCGAGGTTCAGTTCATTTCCTTTGTCTGACTTCTATCTAAGCTGAGAAAACAGATAGCGTTATACATATACCGTACTAAATCCTTGATACATAATTATACGGTCGTCAGCCACTAAAGTACTCGTGTTTGGTACATTCAGCCTTATAAGTATCTGCACAGTTTGGTGCCTTGTCACTTAAAAGTCTTTGACAAATTAGTGCAGCAGTTCAACAAAACGTTAATGTGACAAAAAACTGTGCGAAGCTACATGTAAGGTCAACCGTGAATTTGCAGAAACGCGTGGAGCTGTGCCTTTGTTTTTGTTTAGTTCACAAGGGAAAATAGTATTTTCATTTGTCACGCTGTAAAATTACTCATAATAGCCATGTTTAGGCGGACTAAAGTGATGCATTTAATCCCTAGGGTCTAAAGCGACATTTTAATTCCTAGAGACTAAAAGTACTTTTTCTTTTCAATTTTCTTATAAGTAAAGCCTTGGAAAACCTCAAATAGCCAGATACATGTTCTCATTTCATGATTTTGCCAAAAATTACACCAGTTGTCAATAAATCCCCACACCGCACCACAACAAAGTGAACACTGCTGCTTAGCAGTTATATTTCTGGACCTATAATCTAAGTTTTTAGATTTCATCCATTACTATTGTCAATAATGTTATATATGTATAGTCTTTAACTGTCCATTTCTATATTTATTAAGTGGAGTACAATCGGTTCAGTGCGCTTTTTTCACATGAAGTATTTACATGGAAAGCGCATCGAGGTTTGACCGGCTATATTATGCTTCAGAAATCACTATTCTAAGTTTTGTCAGGCGCGGCTCACTCCGCGATTTACGTTCATCGCTACAAGTACATGCCGTTTACCCGTATCACGGGTACTTTTCAGTGGCTGCCACGCTGCGCATCGGATCGTACGGCCACGCTACTTCGCGTGCACATGCTTACGTAATGTCGCAAGTGAACGTGCCGCATTCGTCTGTTTGTGTGTTGCATTGTTTCTGTTAATTATTTATAAATTTCCCCTCGTCTTTTGTAAATTAAACTCAATCAGTATTATATATTTTTTATTATCCATCTTCTGTTACCTACTATTACAAATAACCTTGCTACTACCTCCTAGACTACAATACCCGCGCCACCACGCCGACTATGCCTATTTTTAGGGTTCCGGAGCCGAATGGCAAAAACGGAACCCTTATAATTTCGTCATGTCCGTCTGTCCGTCTGTCCGTCTGTCCGTCCGTCCGTCCGTCTGTCCGTCTGTATGTCACAGCCATTTTACTCAGAGCCTATTGGCACTATATAAATGAAATTTGGAGGATAGATGTATTCTATGAACCGCTGTACAATGATGTAGTAAAATTGAAAAAAAAAAAACGGGTGGCACTCCATACATGTAACTAGGGCACGAAAAATTTTTTATGACTTACATCAGCGTGTGGGGTATTTTTAGATAGGGCTTCCAAAATGATACGTAGAGGTTATTAAGTGACTTTTCAGTTGGCGAGATAGATATACGCTTCTAAAGTCGTAAAAATTCTGTCCGGGTGGGTAGCTTTTGAACTGTTAAATAGAACATTCTAATAAAAATTACAGTAGTAGAACATACGAAATACTTCTAACCAAAATTGTTTTGAACACGATACGCTGTGTAGTTTTTGAGATTTTAATAAAATAAAAAAAATGAATTTACGGTTAAAGAAACTTTATTCTCATAATAATTACAGAAATTCGCTTACATGAGAATATTCTAAATTTATATAAAAGTTATTATATCTAAGCATGCAATACAAATAAGTAGTATAAAATCTTTACAATTTAAATCAATTAAATCAAACAAAGGTGGCTAGAATTTGAGTGAGAAATAATCTAATGAATTTCAACCATGAACGTTCATTCCAGCTACGGAACCCTTCACTGTGCGTGGTCCAACATGCACTTGGCCGGTTTTTTTATATTCGTTACGTTGCATGGTAAAGTAACGCATTCGTTGGATATTTTTGTTATATTATATTGCAAAATTTTGTTGCTTTTAAACGTTTCAATATAATATATTAAATATATTTAAAATGTTTAAAAAATAAAGCAACAAGATTTTGCATTACTGTAGGTTGCAGCAAAGCTAATAAAATGTGAGATTATATTCAGACGACACATTGGCCTGCACTCTAAACTCTTTCCTTTTTTAACTCATTGAACATTCATATTGGAATTTGCGAGACCGGTATAGATTTGACGCTTTCATTTTAAGGCTCCTTCTATGCCTTTAGTTCTTATTCTGTGGCTTCTAAAGCTAATCTTATTTTTAGTCTACATCTTTAGACATATCCTTAAAATCTGTGCTTGACATCAATACAATGACATGAAACGTTAAATTTTCGTGAAATTTTCAATTGAATTATTTAGGGCTTATTCAGAATTACAGTCATCAAAATAACTATAAACATTACTAGTACTATAAGAAGTATTCGATGGAGAAGCGTGTTAATAACCATGAAAAATGAGTTAAAGTAAACAAAATTCAATAGTAATAAATAAACATACACCGAAACCAGCTATTAGTTAATTTCTCAGCCATTTTTCTACTACGCGACGAAAAATAATTCTATTCAAATAATAGTATCAAATATTGTCCGTGAAAATGGCTGGGATAGCCTTTACATCTCGAAGAACCTTGGTATTCTCGCGAAGCGCGTTTATTTACATGAAAACTTACTATCGGCCAAGTGAATCCATGGATACCGTTTGGAATACCTTCACCAGCTACAGAAGTCTGTCAGTTTCGCCAGTTTTAGACATGAAATTAGTCCAATACTCATACAAAACCTGTTCGTATTTCCGACCAACAACTATACAAGTGGGGTTTATGGAGGGAGATTTTATTGCTGAAATTAATAAAATAAACCCTCACTTCCCTCAAACGGTGATAGACATGTTGAGGTGTGATTGCCTGGAGGAAGTAAAAAAGTAAGTTTAGATTTTATTTCATTAGTTTGCTTCTTTTAAACGGCTTCTTCTGCGAGATGAGTCGGCAGATTAATGTACTGCGGATTCCCGACTGATGTTACGCGGCAACACTGTTTGTCCCATAGTTAAATCTGGAAAACTTTAGGAAACTAAGGAGAGGGGACTTTTGGCAATATCTTGTGTAAGTTAGAGACGGTATGCTTTTGAAATTCGTCGTAATCGTTTTTATTGGGATTTATGAATTTCACGTGATTTTTATACTTTGAAGTAAAATTACCTATACGAAATAATGTACAAAATCATACGTAAGATTCAAGGTTGTTTTGAGAAACAGTCACCGTGCATTTGTTGCGAGTGACTATTAGTTGCTAGTTCAATTTCAGATATATTCCATTTACAAGGAATATACCTGAAATTGGTTACCTTGCGTCGACGGGGTGTAACTTATCTACGTAATATATATATACATATATCAATGATGACAATGATTTAGCAAGTGTCAACCCTTTCCCTGTTTGCACACAGACAAGTCACGATCCCGGCAGCGCGCCGGAAGGAAACCCCCCAGTTGCACAATATAAATTAAATTGAGTTTAAATTCGTGTTAAATACCGCTATTACGTCACAGTTTCTTGGTACAGTCGGCCTTATAAGTATCTGCATACTTTGATACCTTGTCGCTTTAACGCCTTTGACAGATTAGTGCAGCAGTTGCAACATGACGTTAACGTGACAAGGTACTAAAGTGCGCAATTATAAGGTCGACCCATATGTGGCGTTAATGTGTAAACAGGATTAACGCGAATGCAAAGTTAAGGACAGATAGATAGGCGAATATAATAGCCTAGATATATGGTTTGAAGCAACCAAAGTATTTAGTTACTTATATTTATTTATAGCAAACTTTGTATCCCCCCCTCGAATAGCGATCCCGATAAAATACACGGAAAATTCTTCCTTTCTTTTTTCTTTTTTTTTCTCTGGCATTTTATTTTAATTCCACGGACCTCCAACCCTTGCAATACAACAAATACAATCTAGACTCCCTACATGCTCCTCGAAACCGGATAAACCCTGTAAAGAAAAGCATTGACACCTGGCATTTTCGGGTTGGTAAAAAAATATACACTTTGGTAGCGACAAGGATCATGTCATCGTGGGTTATTTTATTGCTAATTAATCCAGTTGTTGTTGCCCTGTGTGGTTGCCGGGTTAGAATAGTACCACTCCATATCTTCCAGTCGATGTCGCAAGACGCAACTAAGGGAATAAGGGCTTGTAGTTAGTACTATTAGTCGATGGGCTTGCAACCTGTCACTAATACACTAGTAAATTTATTGGCCTGATTGTGCAAATTGTGGTTACAGAAATATAAACAAGTCTTTTTAGAGTTGTTGGTATTTCTGTAGCTCTGCCTACCCACTCTGTATGTATGTATATGTAATCCAGTTGTTCTAAGATGGTTGTAAGCTTGATTTATTTTACGACTCATATCGATTTAGGTTAAAGGCACCTAGGACAGCCCTGATCCACAAGTCAAGAGTGAACATCGAGCCACCTGTATCTGGCATGGACAAGGTGCTATGCGTCGGTCTTAACTACAATGACCATTGCAAAGAGCACAATTTGGAAATACCAAAGGTTCCGATGATATTCAACAAATTCCCAAGCTGTGTGATTGGCGAAAAGGATGCTTTGAGACTGAGGTGTAACGCAGAGGTATGTATTAATACATTTTTATAGGGTTGTGCTCATATGCACGTCATACTAAAGGTTGGCATAGACATAACTGCTCGGCGATGGACCGGCACCACTTCGCTGCATTTACACAGGGCGTCCCACGGCTATGCCACATGGAAGGAAAGTACCTTGAATATTGTAGATGGAACATTTTACTGAAAGAATACATTATTTTAATTTAAAAAACAATTTAAACTGCATTCATAGATATTTAAATAATTACATGGTTGAACCGGGAATCGAACCCGTTACACGAGAAAAATAATTACCCTGTAGCTTTATCATACCGATCGAAAGGCTTCATGATAAGGATTATTTTTTGTTAAATAACGTAGTGTCATAAATAAAAGAAAGACCATGAAATTTAACATTTGATGTGAAATTTTGTTCAGAAAAACGAAAAGCTGATAGACAGAGAGATAGATAGATTTAGATTTTTTTTATGGGGTTATGTCGAAAATTTAGTTTACAAGAACCAGTATGAAAGTGTCCACGAGCTATAAACAGAACTTACGACGTATTATTCTAAATATCCACCACAAATAAGATCAAAAAATCGACAGGGAGGGAAATAATCAAAAGAGTGCGACTTTGTATTCAACAGGAAGGGACTAATTTTGAGCATTTGATAAATTGATTAATTTTGTATTAAAAATGTTAAAATTCATGGTCTTCCTTTTATTTCTGACACTATGTTATTTAGCAAAAAATATTCCATTTGATGAAGCCTTTCGATCGGTATGATAAAGCTACAGGGTAATTATTTTTCTCGTGTAACGGGTTCGATTCCCGGTTCAACCATGTAATTATTTAAATATCTATGAATGCAGTTTAAATTGTTTTTTAAATTAAAATAATGTCTTCTTTCAGTAAAATGTTCCATCTACAATATTCAAGGTACTTTCCTTCCATGTGGCATAGCCGTGGGACGCCCTGTATAAGACGAGGCGTTGCCGCTACGGTGTTGGTGTGCACTGCAGTTGAGTTTCATACAAAGTATACTGCACGGCTGGCACATGACGGCGCGCGAGATATGTCGCCCACGAGATAGACTACCTGTCTTTTTCGGTTCGTAATATATCTCGCCGTCATGTGCTAGCCATGCAGAACGGCTGAGTTGAGGCGATGCCGATCTGGTGCCGAGCGGTTATGTCTGCGCCAACCTTCATTGTGCACATTTTCCGCATAGAAGTAAGTTTTGTCAAAGTATAAGTATAGGAGAAGTATTTCATCTTCAAACAAAGGTTCATCGCGCGGCTTATATGTGTGCGTACGGACGTATTACGCATACGTGCAAGCCTAGCTTATACATTAGTTTAGTCAAGGAATTATATTCACGTACCACCATGGATGGTTCCTGGTGTCTTTGTCAAAATTGAGCTATTAAGCCTGTTATTGTGATACGGTTTTACGGTGGTACGTAAATGGGTGGATCAACTTTTTGTTGTTTGTTATTCTGTCCCGTGAGCCAGAGACAACAGTGATAGAGTTTTCTAGATTTTTTTCTAATTTTTTTTATACTAATACTAAATATGCTTGAAAGAAAACCCATAAAAAATACTTTATAATAATGGTTTTAAAGAAGAGATGTCACTATGGCAACGAGGTGCTAAGAAAAGTTGACTGACCAAAATGGATTGTTTCGACTCTACCGTTAAGTGCCCCAAGCAAAAGTGTCATGCTTGCGGCACTTGCCGCTGACCTTTAACTTTATTGTATATTTTTATACCTGCTGTCTGAGTTCAGTTTTGCTATTCGTTCTTATTAGGTGCATGCTCCTGTCACTCGCTTCAAACGAGTCCATAAACATAATAATTATTGATATATCTGGCATGGGGATCCTCTCGAAACACCGACGCGACGCTCTAATGAGCGGATTCGGTGAAACGAGATATTTGATGAAATCACCAAATGTCTCGTTTCACCGAATTGAATTTCATCGACAGCTTTATTTCTGCTGAAACCTCACTGTTTTTACGTTATCTTAAGCACGGGGTTTAAGTTAGGTTAGGTTAGACCTGTGACAATTAAAAGTTTTTTACTCCTACACGTGGAAATGCCTGTCGATGAAATCAAGTATTCACACAAAACATTCTATGAAATTAGTGTCGGTGATTCAAGGGTAAACTATCTGGCATGTTATCGACTACACGCTAGCCTAGTTGGTAGTGACCCTTTCTTCGCTAGCGGTCTTGGATTCAAATCCTAGTAAGGCTAGACATTTGTGTGATGAGCACGAGTATTTGTTTCTGAGTCTTGGATGTTTTCTATGTATTTCTGCATATAAAAAAGTTTAATCGTAGTCTAGGTACCCATAGTACAAGCCGACCACTTAGTTTGGGACTATTTCAATTGGTGTGACATTGTCCTGTGATATTCATTCATTCATTCACTCAATCCTAAGCATTAGTTTTCATAGACGTCCATTGTAACAGGAAGTAGACTGGGAAGTGGAACTGGCAGTGGTGATTGGCAAAGAAGCCTCCGATGTGAACGCGGCAAATGCCTTCTATTATGTCGCCGGCTACACAGTGGCTCAGGACATCAGCGCTAGGGACTGGCAGAGGGAGAAGAATGGAGGACAGTTTCTGCTAGGCAAGGTAGAGTGTTTATCATAAACCCACAAAATCACAAAACTCCTCATATTTTTGTTGTAATTGAGTTCGCATATTGTCCCTTTACTTTCTCAACCTCGTATCGTATCTAATTGATTAGTAGGAAAAGCAATCATGTGTCTCAGTAGAATAAAGACAATTTTTCTATTAAACTATTTGATTACCCTTAGTACTAGAAAGTGTAATTTGGCATGAATATACATCTTTATAACGCTAATAAAGTGATAAAATAAAATCTTGGAAACATTTTTTTATGATTAACGTGACGTGACTACAACACGTAACGTGAGATGTACATTTTTTCTCGTCTACTCCATAGTGTGGGGTGTCGTGGGATAGGTCTTTTAAAAATATTATGGGTTTATGCAAACATTTTTCGATTAAGTGATTCGTTTATGAAATATTAAGCTTTAAAGTGCTAATTTTTGTTAAAAGTCAAGTCCCCCCTCCTACAGCCAAAACTAAAAATACACTTAAGGCTTCGGAACCGTACACTGAGCATGGTCCGACATGCTCTTTCCCGGTTTTTATTCATTAACCAACACCTTCCATTACAATGATGGATCATTCACCATTTGTAGGCAATGGATACTTTCTGCCCAATCGGTCCATGCATGGCCACCTACGATGAGATTTGCGACCCTCATAACCTGCTCATCAGGTGTTACGTGAACAACGTCCTAAAGCAAAACAGCAATACTGGAGAACTCATCTTCAGGATCGAGAACGTAATTGAGCGGATAACTTCGTGAGTATTGTGCTTTCTCACGCGAAACCTTCTGATCCCAAACAACTAATATCAGTTGCACGGAGAACTCTGCCGTTTCCTTGAAATATTTCCCGTTGCAGTATCTACCAGAGGCCGTAGCCAAGATGCGTTCGCTTACTAGTGTTTTTATTCGTATTGTTTTTAATTGCGTCACTAGTAGATCACGTGACTTTTCGTATGACGTGTCCTACCAGTGACGCGATTTGTTTTAAAACAAAACGAATAGAAACACTAGTTAGCGAACGCATCTTGGCTACGTGGGCTCGGATTTTTCATCGCATGGTAAGAGGAAAGAAAGTTATAGATTCGATATTAAAATTAAAACTTTACTCATACTCATTCATGTAAATAACACCGAAAGATTACATTATATGATTAAGAAATTTACTTTCATCTTACCGTACGATGGGAAATCCGAGCCCTGGTGATTACTTACTATCAACCTCTTAGTACAATTTCACCAAACGATGTTAAATATAATCAATGTTAATCTAAACACGCATAAGTAGTTGACGTACCTAGATGAAAAATCCGCCAAGCTCGAGTGGGATTGGGCCGGTCACGTCTGTCGCATGCATCCGGACCGGTGGGCTAACGTAGCCATCAAGTGGGTGCCGCAAAATGGGCGACGTAAACGGGGCAGGCCGAGGCGGAGTTGGCAGCATGACTTGCACGCATCTTCAGCAACTGGCCGGAAGAGGCACCGAATAGAAACTCGTGAAGATCAGGGGGAGAGGCCTTTGCCCAGCATTGGAACACTCAAATAGGATAGCAAAAAAAAAATGACTGTTGCTTCATACATTTTTGACATTTGACAACTGTAACGCTCTAATCGTCTGTTAAGTGGTTAACATCGTATGGTGAAATTAGTACTTAGTCTCAGATTACTACTCCAATCACGTATAACTAATAAAACAAATTCATTATGTCCCCTCTTTGATTTAAAACTAGCAACCCACCCTCGCTTTACTTCGGTGTCGCAGTATGGCAGCTTTACAAAATATTAATACTTATTCAAATATTTCGAACCTAGCAGGCAACGATTGAAACATACACGAACATTTAAGTCAAAGTTTATGTTTTCATTCCTGTTTTTTTTTTTATAAAATCCATAGAGCCGTTTAGGAGTCTATTTGAGTCAAACTTTCAGACAGAAAGACAAAAAATCTAAAAACAGTTATTTATGATTTTGATTAAGCTTTATACAAAAAGAAGGTCTCATCTTAATTTTGTAGTATTTAAAAACTACAATAAGACACTTTAATTGTATTTCCACACTAATATTATAAAAAGGAAAGATTTGTATTTTTCAATGTTCAATTTACAAACTACTGGATCGATTTTGAAAATTCTTTCACAAACAATGCTAAATTATCACTGGGTAACGTAGGCAACCGCTGGGTTTATTAATTTATTGTATAACTACTCTTATCGCTTACAATACTCGGTTGAAGAATCTCAACATCTTTCTTCTACAGCGTGATGACTCTGCTCCCCGGGGACATCATTCTGACCGGCACGCCAGCCGGCGTCGGAGCTTACCAAAACCCACCGCAATTCCTCAAACATGGCGACGTTATCGACAGTGGCATAGAATGCATCGGTAACCTCAGAATTACGGCACAGAACTTCTATTGTTAAGGAAGTTGAAAGATCCAAGAGCTAATTGATTGGCTGTAGCGCCAAAAACGGGTTCATGTCGAACTCATACGATGGAGTTTTTAAGGTACTTAATTGAGGATGCGCGCCCTTTAATATTGCGTGTACGCTCCGATAGAACAACTGAAATTCGCTGGTTACTCATTGGTGGATGGATATAAAAGATAATGATTTACCTAAACAGTCGTCAAGTGATGTCAGCACATGCGAGCGCCCAACAGTTAGTGATGTTTCTAGGCTTCTAACGTTATAAAAGGAATAACATTTCGGTAACAGATAAGCTACTTTTGTGGGGGAGGTTAGATATGTACTGAGTGACAAGGTTTCTACAGAGATAATAAGTAACAGCTTTGCGTTGAAACAAGCGACGGATGATCTAGTCAAAGACAAGCATGAATAGAATTCTTTTCGCACTGACGAATCAAGTAAGTCTCGCTACCCAGTAAAATAACGCGCCGGCATCGAATTTGACTTCTTTTTAATAACGTCAAGGGGCAAGCTGAACTTAACCGAAAACCGTTTTGTCATTTGGGGATCCCTCTCTAACTAGTTTATAACGAGAGAGACAGGCTTAGCGACAAGCGAGATAATACAAGTTGTGCTTGCTGTACACTCTGCTCTGCTAAGACAATTTGTAGTATCGCAATCAAAACTCCTGTAGCAAATGTAACCTTATTATCAACCGGATAGGATTTAATATGCTTTGGCTATTTAATACAAGATACTGCTTATTGGCTTAGGAGGGCATACCTACATCGTAATACATATTATATTTTTATACATTTAAAAAGTCCTGCATTTTGGTTAAGCGCAGATGTGATGTTTAAAAAAATATAAATTTAATAATATGTTTTATACGATGATCGATGTTAATTAAAATTGTGGATTATTTAAAAAAAACCGTATTACTTTTTGTTTACATCTTAATAATATTACTGGTAGTTTGAAAATGTCTAGATTTTTAAAATTATATTTTCAATATTAAATGAACAGTCTTGAAGAAACAAACTTGTATAACTTAAAAACACAGTCATTTTAAAGGAAGCATTATTTTGTTACGTTTTTTTGGTTTTTTTTTCAGTCTAAAATATCGTACATTAAAATGAATAACTGTATACTTGTTAAATTTTAGTGCTATGAGGACCAAAAAGTTGGATCATAGTTAACCATACAAACAATTTAAACAGGGCTAATTTTCGGCGGACAACGGAAAAGTTTTATAGAAAATTTAATTGCGCTAGCGTGGTCAACTTTTTGGTCAATACCCGTATAGGACCCATCTTTTTAGAAATAGATTATTTATCGCAACTGACATTTTAATCTCCCCCGATTTAGCGAGTTTTTTTTTATAGCAATGAGAAGGCACACGAGCACTCGGGCCACCTGATGGTAAGTGGGATCTGAGACCATAGACATTTGGTATAACAGTCTTGAGATTGTATTAGAGAATTTAAATGTCTATGGCCTTCACAATTCTTACTAAGCCAACTTAACAAAAATAATACATACATACATACATAACATCACGCCTTCATTCCCAGAGTGGGGTAGGCAGAGCTATAGAAATCTATATCCACATTTTGCACAATCAGGCCAAGAAGTTTACTAGTATATTAGTGACAGGTTGCAAGCCCATCGCCTAACAGTACTACAAGCCCTTATTCCCTTAGTCGCCTCTTACGACATCCACGGGAAGACATGGAGTGGCACTATTCTAACCCGGCAATCACACGGGGGACAAAAATAATACTGGGAGTAAATTATATTTTGACTTTAGTGGTGGTATAACCTTGTGTAGGGTGTCCGTCTGGATCGCTTCCACCACCTTATCCATTAACCGACCGCCAAGCAGCAGTGTTCGCTTTGTGTTCTAGTGTGAGAATAATAAGACAACCGATGAAATTAAAAGCATTCCAAGTCCTAAAATTTGGCAACTCATTTGAAATCTTAGGATTCAAGACTTCAAAAGCGTTGCCAACCCTGAGGACTTGGCCCTGCAGTGGGACAGAAGTAGCAAGCTAAGAGAAAATATTATGGTTAGACACTGTTATAAAAAAATGATTCGTTTTAGAAAACTAATCCTAAACTAAAGCCTCATGAGTGAGCTGTAATTACTTAAATGACTCCGTTTGATAAGACGCTATCTTCGTAGGTTTTTGCGATAATCTTGTTAGAGCTGATTAGGACCGTTTCACTATCTCTGGGGTACATCTGCCAATAGAACTTAGATGTAATGGAATGAGCCCGTTGCCGGGATAAGAAAACTCTCGTCTTTTAAATCCTCTAAAAGCGTGTGAGACAAAGCGCTCTTGGGAATATTAAAGTATTTATCTACGCACATGTCATTAGTTCTCTAAAATGCGTTCTGAAATCGTATGAAACTAACCGCATTATTACAACCAATTTTACTACGAGAACTTTCTTGTCTGTGGAAGTAAGTAGAATCGTACTGTAATGTTATAACAGAATCGATTTTCGTTAAAGTTTAAATTTGGAACAGCTGTCAAAACTCAAGAGTGTCTCTATTCTAGTATTCATAGCGAACACAATTAATATCGATACGACACGTCAATTACTCAGTATGTTTTTTTTTAATTTAAACCTCAGTGACATGAGAATAGGGACTGCATTCGGTTGACGGAGTATCGAATTGCCGCCATTATTGTTGTCATTTTGTTTGTTGGTATTTTACTATTTCGAAAGTAGGATTGTGAAAAGTTGTTTGTTTATTGTGTATTATGCGTGTAGATAAAGTAGTGTATGCAAAACTGTACTTACATTATTGGGCCTTAAAAGACTCTTGTGATCTCAGCGAGTTCCATAAAACCACACTCGTATTTAAAGGTTTCTCATTATCATTAATTCATTATGCATTAGTTGCATAAAGTACTATTATTCGATGAAGGCGTGTCTGCTGTTTGAGTTAAATATTCTTGGTCAAATTTATGATTCCCGATTCGCATTTTTAGGGCCCCGGAGTCAAACTAGGAACCCTTATAGTTTCACTACGTACGTCTGTCTGTCTGTCCGTGTATCTGTAGGTGGGCGTTTTCCAAAAAAAGTGTACATCGTTAAGGACAAAGTTAAGAAAATTTAACTTTTTCCATCGTGATGTTTTGTCCCACCCACTACAGACAAAACTAAACATACTAAAAATCTGGAAAATATCTCTAATGAAACCACATAATTATAACACTGGTATTTCGTTTTTAACACTGTTAATTTCTCTAATTACACCGGTTTCTTCTCTGTTGAACATGTGGTTGACTGGTAGAGAATGCCTTAAGGCAATGAAGGTATTGTGCAAAGAAGATTAAATAAATAAATTATAATGAATTTAAAAGGAAATTAATCACGACTAAGAACATTTGATTGGTTCTTGAGATACTGGTGACTTAAGTGTTTATACTTACTAAAAATCATCAAAGACGTCATAATCACCGAGTAAAATTAAATAACTTTAACTTTAAAATTCATTTAGGTTTTTAAAGATAGTTTTTGTGTTTGTAGTATCACCTTCGGAACCCTTCACTAAGCATGGTCCGACATGCTCTTGCCAAGTTTTTATTATCTATAATACAATAACCACTTCATACATCACTTAAGTTGAGTTAAACTTGTGAATAGGTTCATGAATTTGTAAACCATGTCTAATACGGGCTGAGACTCTACACGGGGAAAATGTTTTTGCCTTTGACGTGTTTCCGTATTGTCAACGTAATGATTAGTCTTGTAATGTTTACTTGACTTGGTCGAGTTAAAAACAATACTAAAACACGTCGAACGCAATATCGTTTTAAAACAGTAGAATAGAGGCTCAGGTAATGAAGATATTGATATAAAACCGTATTCAAGTACATTTTAAGGACGTACTTTTATTTTCCGTGATCCGAAACACGAAAATAATGAGCCAAGTAACTTAGTTGGTAACTTTGAGATTACGCCAATTTTTCAATTTAACTTTTCAACCATGTCTGAGTTTCCTTTTCACGCTCAGTTTTAGGGTTCCGTCGAGCTCTAAACGGCCATTCTTATGAGAGATAATAGCTAACTATTCAAATTCAAATTATTTATTCAGTGAATTGGCCACATAAGAGCTGTTTTACACGTCAGCAATAAAGAGTGAATGGACGAGCGCTCCATTCGACCTTTATTACTTTATGCATAATATTATAAAAATGCAAAGACTTTTATGTTTATCCTGTGACTATAAACCAGCCTTAACATATGTTTATGGTAATTCAATACAAAACCTTTATTCATAGCAGGATAATGTAATCCAAATACGAAAATCACTCTGTTTGTTATGTTTTCATTGCTAAACTGCTGAACCGATTTTAATGAAATTTTATATGGAGATAGCCTAAACCAGGGATTGTAAAACCGATTTTATTCAATACCTGTATTTAAATTGACAAATTGTTACCGGTAAAAAAGTAATAGGTACCTATATTCTTATTAGAGGTATTATTGTCATTCCGCTTTTGTTTTTATCGCTATGTATGCACTATTTACAGTATTAAATACCTGTATTCAATACCGCTATTCATTGCAACTGATAAATAAGATGTTAATTAGACTGTAATTAATTGTAATTTCAGACTTTTCTAAGGCGTGTCTGAGTTTTTTGTAATAACACCTAAAACATTTACAGAAACAAATAAACGAGTATAATGACACTGACAGGTTTACTGGTTATGGTTTTTAGGGGTAAAGTATCAAAAAGAGGTATTGTTGTCAATTGGCTAAACCGATAATATACTTGAATACCGGTATTCATTATACCGCTAATCAGAAGCTTTAGCGATATAAATAGCGAAATGCAATTATTACCGGTTATACCTCATTTAAAACCGGTAGTCAGAATACCGGTAACGACCCCTGGCCTAAACACTGAGGCGGGACTGAAGTTACTTTTTTACACGGAAATTTGAACGGTTTTAAAGGGAATGACGATAAACTAGTTCTAATCAAACGGAGCCATGGGCAACAGCTAGCTACTGAGCTTCCAGATTCTCGCTTTAGGACTTATTTCCAAATATAAAAGGCATAACAACAATACAACAAATAACAAAGGACAACTTGTGTAGGCCCACAGATGCTCATAAAAATGTAAAGTAAGAATATTCATTTGTTAGTGTGCAGTGCTCCCGACTTAAAAAATAATGATCGATATTCGCTTGCAAAGCTCGTTTGATCACCTATAAGCATAAAATACATACATACGGGAGCCTCTACATATCTCCAATATGCTAATAAACGTACTAGAGCCCCTTCATGTCTCTAATACGTGACACAGGACTACTATTCCTTCGTACTAAATCATACGACCACTTGACTACTGCGTCCTCTACATATCCGCAATTATTTTTCGTCCCTTTACCTTACCTTTGGTATAGTCGACTATTCAAAGACGTATCCACTTTTGGACCTTATTACAACGCAGTAAGGTGAAAAAGTGGATAGATCTCTTTGTAGTCAACTGTATCACGGTTACCTTTACCTAACCTTGGTACAACCGGCTACCGTGTGGTACAGTCGACTTCAAAACGATGTATCCACTTTTGGACCTTATAACAATGTAATAAGGTGAAAAAGCGGATAGATCTCTTTGTAGTCAGTACCACGGTTACCTTTACCTAACCTTGGTACAACCAGCCGGCGTGGCATATGGTATAGTCGACTGCAAAACGATGTATCCACTTTTGGACCTTATTACAATGCAATAAGGTGAAAAAGTAGATACATCTCTTTGTAGTCGACTGTACCACCGTTAGCTTTACCTCAACTTGGTACAACCGGCCGGAGTATGGCACAGTCGACTACAAAAGGATGTATCCACTTTTGGACCTTATAACAATGTAATAAGGTGAAAAAGTGGATGCATGTCTTTATAGTCAACTGTCCTACGATAATAACCTTCGTACATCTTGATAACTCATCGTATTTGGACAGAAAAAGTCGTGTTTATCTTTCTCTCAGTATTTCAAATTCAAAGTGAACTAAAAGCAAGGAAAGTACTAACTTATCTAACAAAATAGGACGTTCAGTGTTTATTTACCACATCTGCACAAATAAGTAGCTTTAACCCGTGAAATTAAAATAAATATTACATTTAATATGAACAAGTTCATATGAATGCCAGTTATTAACTCGTAATAAAAGCTACTAGAACCAAATTATTATAGCGATTTCATTTTATACCTCTTGCAAGCGTTCAGTAGGGAGTTGTTATTTTTATTACATATTGTCTGGGGTAGTGCTAACGCTTTATTACCAAACGAGTAAGGTGCATAGTTGTGTACTTTTATCTAACTTGAAGTTCCAAACTATGCACATATTTGAATTTGATATTTAAGCCTTACTGCACCGACGCTGTCTTTAACGCCGAATAATATCTAGGTACTTTTATTTTAATAAGATGTTGGTAGATTATGTGAAACTCGTTTTCTGCTGTACTTACCTTTGTAGACCAATGTTATTCATTCCACACCGAGTCTTTTTAGAGTTCTGTAGTCAAACTAGGAACCCTTATAGTTTCGCCATGTCCGTCCGTCCGCAGCCTAGCTAAGAGACTCTTAGGACTAGAAGGCTATAATTTGGCATGAATATACATCATTGTCACGCCAACAAAGTGGTAAAATAAAATCCTGTAAAAAAAATGATTATAGGTTACCTCCCCTACATGTTTCGTGGGGATGTTTTTTTTTTACTCTTCTATCCCATAGTATATGTGTGTGTGGGGGACGTGTCGTTGGATAGGTCTCTCAAAAATATTATGAGTTTGTGAAATATTAGGCTGTAAAGTGCAAATTTTTCTTTAAGCTCGGAAATGTCAATCTTACTGTTGTAAAAACAGCCCCGCAAAGTGCGGCGTTCGACGGCAACAAGAAAAAAAAAAATACCAACCAAGTTTGAACTCATAGTTGTCCCGCAACGGCCAGTTTGGACTCATACTTGTCCCGCAACGGCCAGTTTGGACTCATACTTGTCCCGCAACGGCCAGTTTGGACTCATACTTGTCCCGCAACCTTGCAGACCCACCGTACTCCTCGGCCGTACCACTGGTGGTACTTTGACCAATTATTACTATTAAAATCGAATTCGGAGCTCTGCTACCGCAGAGCTCCTATTTCTGGGTAGTTTGGCCCTCCGGGCCTGCTGAAGAACTAACATAACCTAAACCTACCTCATATTTATGATACAAATTTTGGGTCAGTGGTACGGTTTAGGGGTACGGTGGGTCTGCAACGGCCTTTTTTCTGGTCTCTGCAGTTATGTACCATTATTTACTTTTTTATGGTTTACCCTTGAAATGTCGAAACTCATTACATCGAATGATTTACTTTACCGAATTTTCATTTCATCGACAGGTATTTATTTCCACGTGCAGAAATTATTATTTTTTGTCACAGGTCTAACCTACAGAAGATAAGGGTTATTCATTTGTTTTCCAACAGTCAATTTCAGAACCGTATTTTGAGAGCTTCGAATAGAGTTAAGTTTCCACCATACATATTTCAGGGCCTCTATTTAGGTGCGTTAAAACGATATCGTGCTTGACACGTTTAAGAATCGTTTATGTCACAGTCGCCATTATTGTAAATGACATAAGAGTTATCAAAACGTTGACAATACGAAAACAGGTCAATAACGATATCGTTATAACGCAGTTGAATATAGGCCCTGGTACCTTTCTTTATCTTTTTGTTTTAAACGCGTTTACTTGTTTTCTAAATAATCGGAACCCAGCTATAAAACTAACTCGCACTTGTTAAAATTCTTATAATTCCTCAGCTCGTGCCGGCATAGACTCTGATTAGTATAATCTCATTCTGCCGTGATATTCTTTTTTTTGTTCTACCCGAGTCAGTTAATAGCCTTAACTTTCTTACTCCGATGCTCCCCGATTCATGCTCTTGTTAGTTCTATTTTAATAACTTTTTCTTATTGTTACGGCGTTATGGACGAGTTTTTATGCATATGAGAATCGAAATGGTGTTTACTATTTGCATCGAGATAATCTCAAAAACGTTAAAAATAAATCAAGCTTTCAACCATCCTAGAACAACTGGATTACACATACATACATACATACCATCACGCCTTCATTTTCAGAGTGGGGTAGGCAGAGCTACAGAAATACCAACAACTGTGAAAAGATATGTTGATAATTTTGTAACCACATATTGCTCATAACATCATCTAATATGTTTACTGGTTATTAGTGACAGGTTGCAATCCCATCGCCTAACAGCATTACAAGCCCTTATCCCCTTAGTCGCCTCTTACGACATCCACGGAAAGACATGGAGTGGCACTATTCTAACCGGGCAACCACACGGGAAAATATGGTCAAGGGATATGTGTAGTTATTGTCCCTTATCTTTAAAATAACTTAGTAACAACCATGTCGTGTGAATGAGTGTATGTATGTATGTTTTGCCTTTTGGCCATTTGTTCATACCTAACAAGGTTAACCTACCTATTTTTGCGGAATAAAAATGTTTTCTGGCGAATTTCTGCCAAAAGCGAATAGAGAAGTGGGACGAAGTAGTGAGACCACGGGTCAGCACAGCATGCGCTTTTTTCTGCATTATAAACACGCGGCGCCATTCGGCAGCGATTACCCAGAAAAGAGAGTTATTTCGCACCTGAGATTGTGGAAGAAAACGGGCAAGTCTTTTAAGAGCAATGCAGATCCCTGAGAGTTTGCTACAGACTGTGGATTAAAACGTTTTTTGCTCAAATCCTGTAAAGCAAGGTTGTGAGTTGTTACATTTCATGGACCCACAAGAGGTACAGCTTCGCACTGCCCAAAGCATCTGGGAATTCCTGGACGCAACGGGCCTTAATAGTGCGCTATAAACAAAGGCTATAATAGATCAGCAATGGTCGAAGGTGCACACAAGGCCCATCAATAATAATAGTTGTTATACCTTCACCTAACACGGCTAACAAACCGCCTAATCACTTGTACCGCCATAATTAGGCTCAGTACTTGCGCAAGTGGTTTCACGACAATAGCCGCGGCACCACAATACCTATTGTTTGTATATCAGCACCCTACAGCCGTGCCACGGTAAGCTCGATAGCAGTACCCAGGAAATTTATAAGTTTTTGACTAGCTTTGCTATTCCGGTTCAAATCTTGCAAGTCAATTTGGAACTACTGTTATCGTAAAAGGGTGGAATTTGGAATACAAAAGTAAATCCAAATGCAATATTATAGTATCTAAGAGTTTGGAGTTACCATGACATAGTTATGCAGTTTAGCTTACGGTAAGAGAACCGTAAAACTGATTTACCTCTGTCCCTTACTCTCGTTCTAAACTAAATTGCTAAGCCATGTCATGGTAACCGCCCTGATCTGATTATTGTGCCGAGAAGTGGTAACAGCATCTTCACCGTCCTTTACGGACGCTCGCCAAGTTTAAACTCGTTAGTTTGGTCTTGCTAAGCTAATGATGGCTATCTAATCTAGCTTCCATAAGCTACTGAGCTACTGTACCTCATGAGGCAACATTGCTCAAATCTGTGTTTCTATATTTACCTTCAATGAAAATCTTCGTAACATGTATGTACTCGTACGTATCAAAAAAAGTTTTTTTAGATTTTACAGTCTTCCCGATATTCAAAACTCTAAAATGGTGTGCGTGATTTTCAATGTATGAATTATTA
Organism: Acleris holmiana; assembly: GCA_949316455.1. Taxonomy (NCBI): domain Eukaryota; kingdom Metazoa; phylum Arthropoda; class Insecta; order Lepidoptera; family Tortricidae; genus Acleris; species Acleris holmiana. The sequence goes on from OX438784.1 coordinate 7,001,255, forward strand.
ATATTCTACTGTTATGTAGTTTACTGTCACAATACCGTGTTTTTGTATATATTTATAATATAAATATTATACCTTGGTGTCAATCATGAATCTCATGAAGCGAAACAATTCTGGTAAGTGATTTTAATACAAGTCATTACCCTCTACCCGCTTTAAATGTATTTGCTGTGTATATCTCTCGATGATGCTTTTTAAACAGACCCATTAAGACAAAGCAAGTTTCCAAAGAATAGTAATTAGATAGATAGATAGATTATTTATTTGCCAAAAAAAGGTGTTACATTTAAATTACAAACAGTGACCTCCACACTAGGCGTAGCCTGTGTCGTGGAGGTCGTGGAGGTGGAGGTGGAGTAATTAACATTATACGCCCAGACTATTCAGTTTAATCTGTTGTGACATTAATAAAGATAACAAGGAAGGAATGTTTGATGGAATTACTCGCTAAATTTGAATAAAGGTTGCGATCGTAAAAAAGTTTAATACAATCGGTAAAATAATGAAACTGATCACTGCTCATTGATAAGAACGCCTATTGTCTGCTTCTGAATGACCCCGTAAAATGTTTACGTGTATCTTAATTTTAGTTGTTTTTTTCACAAAAGACAAAAATATGTGTATGGGTACTTATTTAACTAACAAATTGCAGAAGTGAGGCATATGGCGCGTACATTTCATACGGGCATATATTTTAACAATAGTTAATATAAACAGCAACATTTGTTGTGTTTTATTTTTTCTTACTACTTATGTATTATTATGATTTGCCATTTGTTAACTTCGCCAATAAAAGTCAAAAATGAAGATCATTAATGAAGGCGGTTCACTCGCCTGAGATAGGTACTTATTTTCCACATTTCATCCTAGCACTTGGATACAGGTAATACATTGACGACCTATGGAGGCTCGCACACTTATTACTTTGCTCCTAAGACCAACATTAAAAAATTAACTGCTCTTCAATAAAGTTACCAAAAAAATATACTTCTCACATGATTTGTATGATCATTAACTACGTCTGGATAAAATATATGCCCGTATGAAATTTACACGCTGTATAATAAACGGTTAAGGGAACAATTTGCAACCCACGTATGCCGCTCAAACTCAAAGGGAAAATAAGAGCGTGGTAAGATCTGTCTCGTATGGATGAGAATGTTGGCTGCAAATGAAAAAAGAAAAATTGGGCAAGGCATGTCGGACCATGCTCAGTGTTGGGTTCCGAAGCCGTCAAGTACTAAAAACATATAAATCAACAAGTAATAACTAATTTTCTATTTAAAGTCAATTGGTGCCGTCTTAGATGATTTCAGTGGGTATAAACACTTTAATCGCCTGTATCTCAAGAACCAATGATGTCTACTTACGGCCAAACCCTATATTGAAACCGCGGATAGATAAGGCTTACTTACAAATTTTAATCCGAAGTAAGGCTATCTGTTCGCGGTTTGAATAGAGGGATCGGCCGTTAGTCGTGATAGTTTTCCTTTAAAATTCGTTATATGCTTTTCATTTAAGATTTTTTCAGTTTTTTAGTATTTGTAGTTTTGGCTTTGGGACGACGACGACGACGACGACGACGACGACGACGACACTTGAGTCTAACAAAAATTGTTTGTTTCTTTTTAAACGTTAATGTTTCATAAACGGATTACTTAATCGAAAAACTGTTTTTACGAACCCGTAATATTTTTGAAAGACCTATCCAACAACACCTCACACTATAGGGTAGACGACAAAAAAAAATACATCCCCAAATTATGTAAAGGGGATTACAATACTTTTTTTTTACATTTTTTCTCCCACTTTGTTGGCGTGACTAATATGCATATTCATGCCAAATAACAGCTTTCTAGTATTAAGTCTTTGCGCTAGGCTGCGGACGGACCGACGGACATGGCGAAACTGTAAGTGTTCCTAGTTTGACTACGGAATCCTAAAAATCAGAGTACATGTGCCTGAAATGCGTACGTTGAGATGGGTGTGTGGTGTAAAAGGAATGGATTAATTAGGAACGAGTATGTAAGAGGAAGTTTAAAAGTGGCGCCCGTGAGAGAAAACATGGAAGGAGGACTGTCATGGTATGGCTGGCAGGTTATGAAAGTCATGTGACGAGAAGAGTTTCAAATGTGAATGTGGAGGGCTTTTGTGGAAGGGGGAGACCTAAGAAGAAATGGATAGAAAGTGTGAATAGGGATATGAAAAACAAGGGGCTAATAAATATTAAGATGACGGCTGATAGGGATGTTTGGAAGAAAAGACGTGCTGCGCCGACCATGGATGATTGGGATAAGAGCAAGTTTATTTTTAATACCATGTCATGGAGAAGGCACACGGATCACCCAGGCCACCTGATGGTAAGTAGACTCCGAGATCCATAGACCCTTGAATTCTCAAGACTATAATTTTAACACTCCTAATGCGTTGCCGACCCTGATGATGGAATGCTTCTACGCTAGTCGTTTTACCGGTTGTCTTATCCCCACGCCGGAACACAGCAATGCAAACAAGATGAATTCTCGTAAGTAAGGATTAAAGTCGAAAATTTAAAGTAAATTATTTGTTAAATCTGTTGGATTTTGCAGTACACATACCTTCTAAACAAAAGAATCTTGTTCCCAAAGCATTCACAATCTGCACACGTATGCCATTTTATTAGAAACTCGAATGCTTAGACCTAGCGTTTTGGCACGGCTTGCGTCGTATATCCAAGCGGAATTGTGGTAAAATATGCGAGCGACGACTATTGTGCATTGTGCCTACGGAATGCGTTTATGGGCTGTATTTTTACGGTAAGTTGAGGGCACACGAACGCGCGAGGTCTTATTCGGGTCTATATTGTCTCCTATATTATTAGTTTTAGTCATCTGTTTTAGGTCATAATTAAACTATGTAACTCACCTCTCCGGGCCTGACACGTTCCTATTACGGTCATAGTACGGTCATGGTACATGATACGGTGTGGTGGGCAGAAACCTTTAAATCCAACATTTCAATCTCCACCTATTTTCCGTTCTTTGTTTGTTTGTGGTTTACCGACCTCTATTATGAATTTAATAAACTTTGGAATCTGAATCGAGACGACGTCGACGTTTTTAACATTTAAGATATTCAGGTTATAACTTAGCAAGTGAAATTCTCGGGACTTTAAACGGTTAACGAGGTTTCTAATATTTCGTGCGGCAGGTAACTTCAAGCGTATAATTTCAACGTCTTAATATTAATGCTGTGTTCATTTACATTTTCATTTATTACTTAAGGATCTACTTTTATACCTTCGCGGGAATAATGGTCGTACAATAATATCCCGACAAAAAGTGCAAAGTATTCAAAGCCCATTAAATGCCCACGAAAATCAGAACAAGGCACTAAAAGGTCATCGTTAACCTTTAAAAATCTAAAAGTTAAAGCTCTTTACTTTACCTAATTCCCTAATTAATAACGTAATTTATGTGTCGCTTAACTGCTCTCAAGAGCTGTAATATCGGAGACACTTAGGCAAAAAACTTAAACAAACCTACCCTCAAAGTTCAATTCAAACACGCGACCATAAACCTTATTCAAAGCATCTAAAGTTTAGATTCTTTCCTCATCATGCGAACCTGCAACTTCGATTTCCGAAACATCTAAGCGAGAACGATCAAGGGGCCAACGATGGTGTGACTTTAGACTCTAAGTGTGAAGTATAAGAGTCGGGAATTGCTCGTACAGTTTAAGAGGTTTCGAAGGTAGCGTTGATTCAATTCGTCCAGGTCGCTGAGCTATTAGGGAGGGTTTCCGCTTATCGAATCGATCGGTGGTTGCCGAAAATTTTAAATTGAAAACGGATAGAGTTACCCCGAGGAACAAATAGCGGGGACACTTTGTAAACGGATATTTGTGAGTGAAAAAGGTTGTAGTTTAAAATACAGTGTGCAAGTAAAATATTTCGTAGCACTGCTAGATGAAGGTTAACTTTAGCGAAAAATAATTTATTATGAGAGTGTTTGGGATGACCTAGGTAGCATGAATAATTAAATTAAAGATGATCCAATTTTGACGACACGTTGGCCTAGTTGAGAGTGACTCTGCCTCCAAAGTCGGTGGTCTCGGGTTCAAATCCCGGTAAGCGCAGATATTTGTGTGATGAGCACGAGTATTTATTCTTGAGTCTTAGATGTTTTCTATATATTTAAGTATTTATCTAAGTATGTTTATCGTTGTTTAGTACCCATAGTTCAAGCCTAGACCTTACTTTGGGACTAGGTCAATTTGTGTGACAAGGCTTGTAGTACCTACTGTTAGGCGATGGGCTTACAATGCAATCTGTCACTCACTAGTAAACATCTTAGCTTACTTGTGTATAATGTGGTTACAGAATTATCGACAAATCTTTAAGCTCTGCCTACCCCACGCTGGGAATGAAGGCGTGATGTATGTATGTCCTGTGATATTATTTATTTATTTATTTAGACCCAAAAACTGCGGCTTGCTGTGGTGGTTACCACTTGCGGTTATAATATTCTTCGTGCTTCTGCCTGAAACCAACTAAAGATAACACTATTATAAGGAAGATTCCAGTGGAAGACGGGTACGGTGACAGATAAGTGCCTGTCTCGTTTTCCATCTCCGTCCAATATAAAAATGTTTCATGAGGTAATCGCCTTCGATTAAGTTAGTTTCCCGCCAGGAATATTTTTCTCCAGCACTCTATGAAGTGTAGCTAAGGATGAACGTGAAATAGCCCGCAATTATAATTTTAAATAGTAGCGTATTTTAAATATTTAGCTGGGCTATTCGTCAAACTGTAAGAAGCATTGTTTGAAAACCTATTGTAGCAAGTCTTTTGTTCTTGAGAAATACAAAAGATCTCCCGAAACATAGCTTACGTAAAACTGGTTCAAACTCTAAAGTTTTTGTTTATTCTCGGCGCACGCACAAGTTTTAACTAATATTTTGTATAGAGAAATGTGGACGCTTACCCGTTTTAGGCCATCCTGCGCTACCTAGATAAATTTTGATTGGAAACTAGACTTGTCTCATAGCAGTCTATCAGGCCCTTTATTATAAACGGTAAAATCATATTACCACCTTTGACGTGTTTCCGTATTGTAAACGTATTGATAGCACTTATTTACTTGACAGGTCACGGCGCAGTTAAAAACAATAACAAAACTACATTGTATCAGGGCTGGGATTCTACCCGGTAATAACGATATCGTATTTAACGTGTTTCCGTATTGTCAGAGTTTTGAAAGCACTTATTTAATTGACAGGTCGCGGCCCAGTTAAAAGCAATACCAAAACTACATTGTATCAGGGTTGGGATTCTACCCGGTAATAACGATATCGTCTTTGACTTGTTTCCGTATAGTCAGCGTTTTGATAGCACTTATTTACTTGACAGGTCGCGGCCCAGTTAAAAACAATACAAAAACTACATTGTATCAGGGTTGGGATTCTACACGGGAATAATGTTATCGTCAATGACGTGTTTCCGTATTGTCAGCGTTTTGATAACTCTTATGTCATTTACAATAATGGCGACTGTGACATACTAAACGATATCGCATTTGACGTGTTTTAGAATTGTAAAGAACATAAGAGTTATCAAAACGTTGACAATATGGAAACACGTTAAAGACGATATCGTTAATATACCGTGTAGAATGACAGCCCAGGCTACATCGTTTCAATTCAGTAGAATAGAGGTCTTTGGCTGAGATTCTGCATGGTGAAATGATATTGCTTTTGACGTGTTAGGCCGTTTGTCCACCGACGCCGTCAACGACACGATAGCGATAACGAGATGACGGCGCCAAAGTAGCGCCACATACATTTACTATGGCCGCCAGTCCAACGCACGCCCGACGCCCGAACGACGTTATCTCGGCCGATGCTACCGCTAGAACTCGGCCCGATATTGCGACTGGCCGTTGTACCGGCAATACAAAACACGTTTGAACTTGTCCACCCCCGCTGTCAACGACACGGCCATAAAAATATCGTTATTGTTGTCGTATTGTTGACGGCGTGCGGTGGACAAACGACCTTATCATCGTATATTCGACGTTTTGATAGCTCTTATTTACTTGACAGTACCTAATGGTGGCCGAGTTAAAAACAGCAGCAGGCAGGTGAGTCGAGTTCAGTGTCGTATAAAGCTGCCTAATTGAGAAGGCACGCGCTAAAATGTGTTTTGTACGCTCCGACGGGACTTATTAAACTTGCCAGACAAAACTTCACCTTTGAGATTGACGCAGCGCTGTGTTGAGATGATCACCCCCCAGGTGATAATCTATCAAAAACAAAATTAGAGAAACACAAAAAATGGAAAATAATTTTCAAATTTAGTACAATAAAATTAGCAGTTTAGTGGCTTTTTCTAAACTTTTACGGAGAAATTAATAAAACACAAGATGAACTTTATAAGCATGCTTGCTTACAAGTACCTTCCAGGCTGATTTTTACCAATAATAATGGTAGGTACACCAAAAAGAATTTCAAGTGAAAATACAAACTCGAAAATTCGCGCGTTCCCTTGCATATTCAAAAGTGACGGACGTTGACAGATTGACAGAAATAAAATGAAGGAATAACGAGCAGCCTCGATTGTTATGCAGTTTTCGAACAAAACTCACGTCAACAAAACTCTTCGGGAGTTACGATTGGGAAACTGTTGTCAAAAAAAAAAGGATACTAACGCTCGCATACTTTCTTATATTAGAAATGCGAAAGTTTGTGTTAGCTTGTTACGCTTTTACGCTCTAACTGCTCAACGGATTAATACTTGTTCAGCATAGTATGGCAAATTTCCATAAAAAGCTGATCTGAACACAATACAACCAAACATCTCTCCTCGTTACGCTTGTCGTCACCTTACCATCCTGGGTATGCGAATGGTCTTACAAGCTCATTCACGGATTATTGAAAATAATATATTTAACCAAAAATATTTTGCTATATCAAAAGCATTACTTGTTTTTTTTTGATTTTTTTTTAATTAAAACATTTCGAAACCATTCTCCAAAGTAGCCAATTCAGCAAAGTAAAATAATGTAAAATAAATACATGCCAAAGATTGAGTTAATAAAAGTACAGGTGGTAAAAAATTTTTGTAAGTGATATTTGATAAAACTAATTTGCCGACAGCTGACTTTGTGATTGATGAACGCACTTCCCGGCTGCCTGGAGTATTCCTAGTAGATAGATATGCCTCATAAAGGAGAGATGAGATGATTAAAATCTTCACAAATGTCGTTCATACGGCATCCCTCGGCTCGCTACAATCTGCTCTTTTGTGCAACGCGTGCATTTCTGTTATGATCACATTGTGTGAAAATTTATGATTTCTTTTGTAATCTTTGCTAGAGTTTAGTTTGGGTCTAGGCCATTTTAGGAGTATGAGAAATTATTTTTACTAGTCCTTGTTGACTTGCTAAGACACTGAACGCTTATTTCACCGACTTCAAAAAAAGAAGAAGGTTCTTGAGAACATACACAAAAAAAATATCTCGACTAATTGATTAGTCGAGATATTTATTTTGTGTATGTTCCTCGATTACACAAAGACTGATTGACCGATTTGAAAATATTTTTTTGTTTGATTGGGTAACTTTCTTGTTAGTCCCATTTCGAGTATTTCAAGATCTGATGATGGAATCTTGGAGAAATCGAGAGAACTCCTTAACTATTATACGTAGACGATATAGGTATTATTATGATCACTAAAAGGTATGGAAATAAATGTTTAAAAAACTATTCAAAACGCAAGAAATAACTGGTTTTAAAATGAGGTCAGTCCAACTGAAGTCAGCCTCCCACTTTATTTTTAACCAAAAGCCGAATTCAGCTGGACTGACCTATTATTTTAAAACAAGTTTGTTCTTGCTTTTTGAAGACGGTTTTTAGTTTTATTTTATTACTTGACAGTTTACAATTGTGAGGTAAAAAGAAATATGGTTCTGGAAGCAAAATGGGTAATAACAAATGGAATAGAGTCGAGGCCCCTGCTCTTATTACTCATCTACAAGCTCTTCATAGTAAAACATAGTCGCTTTCCGCGTCTGTCTGTCTTTGTCTTTCTGTTCATCTGTATATCTGCTAACCCCTTCTAAGCCACGGAACGAATTTTGATGCGGTTTTGACCATCACTTAGATAATTTATCACGGAAAGTTTTAATGTATAAGAAATTTTGATTTATGTACGAGTGAACTCAAAAAAACAGAAGCGAAGAGAGAGCTGGTCGCTCAAAGAGAAAAAAGTAAGTAACTTTGATTATGTATACATAAAACTGTAGGTAACCGTTTGGGTTACAACTTGAACTTAACGCGTGATTTGGACGATTTATCAAACTGTCACGGCTATAATAAACGGCCCAGTCACGGTTCATGCCTCCATAATTACAGAGCCAAGTATAGCAAAAATACCATTCACCTCGTGAACAATGTTGCGTGAGTCGTCGTTTTTCGACATTTCTAAGGATGTCTAATTTGATCCGTGTGCTATATGGGTGTGAATTATTAAAATAAACTACCTCTACCGAAGGCGTTTTACTCTAATTATTATTATTTCTATCCTGTTAATAATTTGGCCCAATCGGAAAAAAAACACCGTTGAAGTAAAAAGGTCTTGGCAGAGACCCGATTGTCATTTGCCATATTTTATTTTGGATTTTGTACATTCAATAATAATAATAATAGTAATAAATATCAGGGGACAATCTCACACAAATTGACCTAGTCCCAAACTAAGCTCAAGGCTTGTACTAGACAACGATAAACATACTTAAATAGAGAAATACATAGAAAACATCCAAGACTCAGGAACAAATATTCGCGCTCATCACACAAATATCTTCCATTACCGGGATTTGAACCCAGAACCGCTGGCTTCGGAGGCAGGGTCACCCCCAACTAGGCCAACGTGTCGTCAAATTTTTGCTAACCGAATAAATTACTAAAGTAATTGGAAAACCAGTCCCTCTTAAACACACAGTGGCTCTGGAATAAAATTTCACTCATGAGATACTGATGTGATGGTAGACGTCTTCAACTGATGTAAAACGTACGTTAACGTTTCTGTTTTCTATCGACTCGAAATGTATGGAGTTGACATAAGCGGTCAATGCGATATGGCATCAGCTTACGTCATTCCTATACATTTAGTAGATTTTAGAAAATCGCTAGGTATCTTTACTATGCCCCCAAGGACCGTTACTGATATTTTCCTAAAAATGCGTTAGCGGCTATTGTTACACTTCGGTATCATAATATTGCTATTAACTTTATTAATTAGTTTCATTTCACTGGTATTCAAACTAAAATTCAAATTCACAATAACATCATAGCTGTTAAGCTAATTGTAATATCAATACTTGTAATAGTGACATAATTATCTTTAATCACATATTGCCAGTAATATCTATATTAAGATCGATATTGAATACTAAGGCATCGATTTTTGAATTTCACTGATATGAGTAATTGTGATTAATAATCGAAAGTGATGTCACGCAGTGATCTTATTTTACGAGTGGGAGCATTCTAGTAGTTTTGATAAGCGTCAGCTAGATGAGATTTAATAATTCAATAATTTCTGTAATCAGAACACATGCATTAGTTTAATACCAGTTAAACTTTAACAGCTGAAATAGGTACATTTGCCTTTGTAATAATCCTGTTTTACCCTCCCTGGTAAAAAGTAGTTCACAGAGCACAGATTGAATCTTTGCTTGTACTTGGCCATTTTTTTACTTTCAAAGAAGCACGTTCTAATCAGAGCTCAAATTTCAAAAGCAAACTAGGTAAATCACATCTGTGCCGTCAGCGCTGTTTGCAGTTGGGTCATACACAGATTTACATCAGCGTTTTTCATGTGGAACTTTTTAAGGCCTGATTTTCTAGCTAAGCCTCAGGACTGCTGCTATACACCTATCATATAAAAACAAAACTTATATGCACACAAGCTTTTAACGATTGACCACAGGAAAGACGACTTTTGTTTTTAAGAGTGTGTATGCCCCAGTTATAATAATAAAATATTTTATCAAGATTCTAGTTAAATTAAAAAAAAACATTGGTATAAATCTAAAAAAAAATTTCGAATAGTGACATTTTGAAGTAAAAGGAGGCTATTTCTTAAGGAAATCATTTCAAAATTTAAAAGCACACGTAAGTTAAACTTTTAACGCTTGTCCTGTAAAATTTGGTAATTTTGAATGCATTCACTTTTTTTTTAACGCACGAATGTCTAATGGGTCACTTACCATCAGGTGGCTGTGATATATTTTTTTATTTCTAAATTTTCTTTGTTATATGGACATGGCAGGCAGACCTTGCCTTTTTAATAATTTGTAGACCATAATCTAAAAATGGCGAATACCCGACCTATTGCAAGGACCCCTTAAAACATACAGACATAGATTTACTGGTGAATGTTTTCTTTACGTCTTCCCAGACCGACTAGCGCATACCAAGTAGGTAAAACATTTCAAGCATAGTTTCACTATCACGTTATAATAATAAATCAGGCATTTCAGATAGACGTAAATTTCAGCGAAACCGCAGGCTTTTAATCACACGGCTCATATTGTCGTGAACGCGTCTGACCTATCGGGCGCGGAGTGCGAGGGCCAAGTTTGGAACAAAATCGAAATATCTTAATATTTGGTATCAATACCATGACACACATACATATAATAATAATAATCAAAATAACAATTAATCTTTATTTCGGACCACGCATATCCATATCCATACATTCATCGTTTAAATTATATAAAATTATTAAACAATAAAACTAAAATTTAAATCAAAACAATAAAACTATAATCTAAATCAGAAACTAAAATCAAGATTTAAATTAAGGTAAAAGTTAACATTAAAATCCAAAATCCAAAATAAATAAATTACAATTCTTTAAACATTACAACTCGTTAATATAAAATAAAATAAAAAATCCAAATAAAAATAAAAATTTAAATCAGTTTGTATAAATAATAATTAATACCTAAATTTTAATATTACGTTACTATATGGCACCGATGCCTTTTTTGACTAGGTTCCCATAACAACGGAGTATCCAGGCGGTTTGCAAGCACTTTCAGGATGGTATTGCGGCTACCGCGTACACGATGAAGAAGAGAGACGCACTTCTTTCGCATTATAGCGTAGAAATCGTCAGTGCGCGCCGCCGTCGCAAACATTCCAGAGGCGCTACAGTGGCGCATACATATGTAAGTAAACCCTTTTTTTGCACAAACAGAAAATAGCATAGTAAAAAGAAACAAAAACATATAAGGTAAACCAACCAGGGGTAAGGGGTAAGGTAAGGCAACCTTATCCCTTTAAGGGATCTCTAAGCGATCTCTGAGGAGCTTCGAGCGATTGAAAAATAAATAAAAATAACGCATGTCTAAACGTACATTCATTAATGATAAAAGATAAAGTAAAAATAGGAAATTAACATGTAAATATTTACATAATATTAAATAGGACACATAAACGAATAATAAATACATAATAGTATATATGTATGTATTTATTTAAACCCTTTATTGCACATAAACAATTACAAGACATAATTTGCATCAATATAGATAAAGGAAGATGATGAAGATGCCTGGTTGTTGGTTACTTACCTAAGTTACCTTTATAAGCGACGAAGTGCTCTGCTTTAGTTAGTGAACGATAATCTCTAAAGTTTGCGTTTTGCATACTGTCTAGGTCCACAGAGAAACTAATTATTATGTTGCCTTTTTGTGTAGTGTTGATATAAAGGAGGGATGAAAAATTAACTAACAAGATATATCGATGTGTGTTACATTTGTAGGCGAAAGTAATTATTTAATAATTGAAGTATTATCAAACATTAATGTGTATAGTAAAAGTTAATTCATTTGATTATTTTATGTATTAACTATAGTCACCTTATTTACTTCCTTCACTATGGAACTAAATTCTACTGCAGTTTTCTTTTTTAATAAGACATCTATAAGTTCTAAAGGACCAATTTTTTCAAAGTACTCAAGAACTTGGCCTTCTTTTATTAAATCTGGAATACAGCAGAATTTATCGCAGAAACACGTGAATTAAAGTGGAATTATCGTCGTTATAAATCACTTCTTTGGACGTGCAAAGCGTTATGAGTATTGGGGCGTTTTCTTAATCGCTCGTTTAACGCTTATCATACTTGTGGATAACACTTAGGGCCGTGTTCACCAACAATTAATCGGACGGTTAAATCTTAATCAGCTGTTAATCAATACATCTGACACCCGTTAAACTGCTAATCGTCCGTTTAATTGTTGGTGAACACGGCACTTAGTCTCATGTGGTCGTAGGTAGTATACGGTGTTAGGTACCTGCTTAAACGGAACTGGTTTAAAATGCAATAAATAAAACATGAAATTTATGTAGATTATAACGACACGGGTAGAGTAGTGGTAGAACGACTCGTCGCTTACCGAATCGCAAAATGACCACATCGCTACTGTACATCTCAAAATGTCTGAGTCGCAATATGACCACTTCTTTTGAGTTACTAAGTAGGTTAGGTTTGTTAAGTAACTTCAAACGCCCGAAAGGAAAACTGCCCAAAATTAGGAGCCCCGCATGGCTCCATCAACTTCACAAAGACAGACAAAATAAAACTAGGAATGTGGTCATTTTGCGACCCAGATATTTTGAGATGTCTACAAGAGATGTGGTAGTTTTTCGACCTTGTCATCCTACAGCTAACCTAAATTATAGTCAACACATAAAGCGTATCTCAAAAAAATACATTTTGGCGGAAAATTACCTTGTCATGACAACAAATAACATTACAGGATCAAAGTATCCGCACTTGCGTAAAGTTTGTTAAGTTACTCAATTACGGTCTATTCGGCGGGGTCAGGGAAGGTTAGTCGCTCATTAGTGGATTCCTCTGACGAATGCTGCGTTGATTGCGACCAATCAGGACAGGATAATGTACATGTTATACGGCACGATTGGGGCTAAGTTTCTTTAGTAATTATGTACGCTATATCGGTTTTATTAAGGAGCATGCTCACTGAGAACATTCGCGTGTAATGAGCAGTCTGCATTTGGCATCGAATATTCAAGTGGTGTGTACTACAGTAACGCTCGGCTCGACGTCCACATCACCCGAATATTAGACGCGAATGCTCTCAGTGGGGACGCTCCTTTATCTATGTTAGCTTAAAGATATTTGCGAATATATGCCTGACCCATAATTTTTACCCATATACGGAGAAGGCACACGAGCACTCAAGCCACCTCACGGTAAGTGGAATCTGAGACCCATAGACATTTGAATTCTCAATACTATAATCCTAAGACCTCAAATGCGTTGCGACCCTTGAGTACTAACGTGGAATGCCTCTATGCTAGTAAATTTCACCGGTTGTCTTATCTCCACACCGGAACACAACAATGCGAATACTGTTGCTTGGCAGGTGGATAATGGATAAGATGGTGGTAGCGATCCGGACGGACCCTGCACAGGGTCCTACCACCACTAAAGATGATGAGATAGACCTAATATAACATGCATAACGCAATCATTACTTTTATTTTACAAAATCGTTGAAATTATCGTAAGCAACTAACGCAATAGACACTTAATATGTTTATACATTATACGTGGTAGATAAATAAATACATAACGGCTTAATGCATCCTGGGCCTCTATTCTACTGCGTTAAAACGATATCGCTTTTGACGTGTTTTAGAATCGTTAATTCCTCAGTCGCCATTATTGCAAATGACAAGAGCTATCAAAACGTTGACAATACGGAAACACGTCAAATACGACATCGTTATAACGCAGTTGAATAGAGGCCCCGCCCTGTGCTCTTGTACTTCTAATTATGTATTTTGCGTTTATCCGTTGAAGCGTTGACAAAACAAACCACTAAACAAACACACTTATGCTTCTATAATGTTAGCAAGGATAAGGATTTTTAGAGATAGCATATTAAGAGAGCTACCAATTTCTATTTATATTGCAAAATATATTAGCCGTTTTGCATTTATCTGCCACGTATAACGTTGTTCTACCGAAGGTGCGATATTATAAAATTTTATGATTCGATTTATATAATGCTAGGTTAACTTCTATTTTTGTTATAAGCAATATTTAAAAAAAAATGACTGACTGTTGAGTTTCTTTTGGCGCTTCTTCTCAGCAGTGGTCTCTTTGAAGCGCCAGTAGCAGTAGTGAATTATGGGCATATATTCGCAAATATCTTTAAGCTAACATAGATAAAGGAGCGTCTTTATTGAGAGCATTCGCGTGGTATGAGCATTCGGCGACGAATATTCAAGTGGTGTGGACGCAGTAACGCTCGGCTCAACGTCCACACCACTCGAATATTAGTATTACACGCGCATGCTCTCAGTGACGGCGCATACATACATAACATCACGCCTTCATTCTCAGAGTGGGGTAGCCAGAGCTAGAGCAATACAAACAACTCTAAAAATACTTATTGATAATTCTGTGTCTTAGTGACAGGTTGCAAGCCCATCGCCTAACACTACAAGCCTTTATTCTCTTAGTTGCTTATTACGACATCAAGGGGAAGAAATGGAGTGGCACTATTCTAACCTGGGAACCACACGGCATTCGGACGCTCCTTTATAGTATCAAAGAGAACATTGAAAACTTTTTATCCCGGAAAATTGTACCGATCCTGCGGGAATAGCGATAAACGACTTCCACGTGGACGGATTAGCGGGCAAAAGCTAATAAAAATATAAAAAGCATTAGTATTTTTCATGTGTATCCCAATTGAGAAGGGTATACTCGTACAGGGTGAGATAAGCATTCTAACACAGTAATTTTATTTATTCTTTACCCGGAATAATTTTGCATATCCGGCCGGGCGCGGGTGACAAAGCATATACAATGATTGATGAATGTAAATAAAAATTCAAGTTTAGCAGATTTAACAGGGTACAGTCGACCTTATAAAGAGCTGGACACTTGTGTACCTTGTCTCTGTAACGTCTTTGGCAGATTAGTGCAGCAGTTGACACATGACATTGACATTGTGTGCAGGTTGGCGAGCCACATTACGGTTCTCTCCCCCCCTGGACCCAGGTGGTATGCGTAAAGCATTTTCCCAGCGTAAAAAAAGAAGGTTATCCACTGCTGGACGCACAATCTCCACGACTGTTGGTATCATGCTACAAGATTCCATCGGCTTTCCACGATTCATCATGTTATTTTTAAACGCGAGTGTTTTATCATTACAGAACAAAAGAACTATCGGAATCGCGGCAAACTGTGTTTTAATCCTACAAAAGCGGCCATCAATCACCTAGATGACGTGATAAAGCGAAGTCGCTAATGTTTTAGCAAAAAGGCTTGAATACACGAGGTTAAGCTAGGGTTAGAAACGAGTTTTTTTAGTTTTTGATACATTATAAGAAGTAACGAACATAAAAAAACTTCTTGGCTAAATAGATAGTACACAACATAACATAACATCACGCCTTCATTCCCAGAGTGGGGTAGGCAGAGCTACAGAAAAACCAACAACTCCAAAAATACTTATATTGATGATTCTGTTACTACATTTTGCACAAGAAGGCGAAGATATTTACCACTGTATTAGTGACAGTAATTATCGCCTAACAGTACTACAAGCCTTTATTCCCATGTCTTAAAATAAATAGTATCATAATAATTCTTAAACATAATCAATTTTGTTACATTAGTTTATATTTTTAAAGAAAATGCTATCTCTACACGGACAAGATTGCAAGCCGAGAGCTACATTTTTAGGGTTCCATATAGTCAAACAACATATTACATACACATACATAACATCACGCCTACATTCCTACTATAGAAATACCAACAACTCTAAAACGACTTGTTGATAACTCTGTAACCACATTTAGCACAACTAGGCTAAGAGGTTTACCAGTGTATTAGTGACAGATTGCAAGACCATCGCCTAACAGTACTACAAGCCTTTATTCCCTTAGTCACCTCTTACGACATCCACGGGATAACATATTCTAACCCGGCAACCACACGGGAGTCAAACTATATCGGCCATAAACCGTTGATAAAGCGTGTTTTAAAAAAGTATATATTATTATATTTGCATTATGTTTGGCCAGATCATCCATTTACACCTCCCCCCCTATTTTAGTACTTATTTTGTAAACGCCAGCTACTGAGCACACGAGCAACTTTCAAGTGTTGCGGGTCTTTTAAATGTGATAAACATTGAACACAAGTAAAACTAACAACATTAACTTAAAAACTAAGTCATAACCTCATAATCAACTCAATACGAAAAACCATTCTACTAAAGCCCTCAAAAAATGCAAACCGCACCAAATGTACTTTCCAACGCAACTTTGTCTGCAAAGAATTCGAATGACATTGTTTCCTCAAGAACATCCATAAAGATTCATGTGTTCACAGCTTTACAGTAAAACGCAATCTGTTAACTGCCTTACCACAATGTTGCCAAACCTAGTAGATGTCAGATTGACTCACAATCTATACACATTACGGCTCGTTTTTATTTAGACCTATTTCCGGCTGACTTTTTTGTTATGTTTGCGGAATAAAAGCTTTAACGTTTTTTTCCAACACGCTGTATTTGTATGTTTATCGATGGTCTAGAAAACAAATGCGATATTAATATGTGCAAAGCTGTACGTAATAATTAATATTATCACCAAATTCCAAGTTCATTGGTCTCTCACAGGTTTCTTTTGTGCATTTACCCTCACACTCAGCTGTTGAAATGTGCAGATTTCCTCACGATGTTTTTCAATCACCTTAATGCACTTAGCACATTTTGTCTTTTAGACCATCTTGCGGGACAATACGAATGGCCGAGTGTTGGATCAGTTAACTGAATTAAAGGTAAAAATACGAAAATCGAATCTAATATGTGACACATCTAGTTCAGATTTAATAATTGGTGTCAATTTTTAGGGTTCCGTAGTCAAACTGCCTGCCGTTTTTCCCGTCACCCCAAAGTGTGGGGTGTTGTTGGATAGGTCTTTCAAAAATATTGTCGGTTTGTAAACAAAAATTTTCGATCAAGGGATCCGTTTATGAAATATTAAGCCTTAAAGCGCAAATTTTTGTTAGAGTCATGTGTCCCCCCGGGACAGGTAGGGGGAGGGGGCCTAAAGCCAAAAAAACAAACATTAAAAATCTGAAAAAAAACTTTGAATTTAGTATATCAATTGCTGTGACAAGTTACACCGTACATAAGCAAGTCCGCTTACCAAGATGCAAGTAACTGCATTAAGTGTCACGTAGGTTACTCATCTAAAGAAGGACAAGCGAGATGTTTGCTATAAGCATGCATAACGGAACTCCACGTGTTAAACGTGGTATGTTTACCTCGAAATTTCGATCGTGCTGTGATGACCGTGGGCAGGCTTAGGCATGGCTCACGCGATTTAATACCTATGTGAAAGCAAGTATAAAATAACATACAATTCTATGGAGTATTAAGTATATGATAACGTCTGCCTATCGTTTCCCAACCTCTTTTTTCCGAAACTGTAAATTTTTCAGTGGGGCTAGACGAGTTGCATTCGACAATCGTTAGCGTTTATGTTTCGATTGAAAAATGTGTGGAATTGACGTAAGCCACCGAGATAGTACCACGTGACAATCTCGGTGGCTTACGTCAAGTCTATACATTTGTGTATCGAAACATAATCGCTAACGTTTGTCGAATGCAACTCGTCTAGCCCCGCAGATTATTTATTAAACTGATCTAACACGATGGTCCCGAAACAAATCCTAAAATATTTGCAGTTACAGAAAAAAAGAAGTTGGGCAAATGAAAAGGTTGGAAAACGATACATTTGACGATAAGGCAGGATCCTCATTTTTATATATTTATATTTCTCCAACCAACCCCGTGTGGTTGTCAGGTTAGAGTAGTGCCACTCCATGTCTTCCCGTGGATGTCGTAAGAGGCGACTAACGACCGAACCCTATATTCAAACCGCGGATAGATAAGGCTTACTTCGGGTTGAAATTTGACATTTGCCCATACAAAATGTGTCAAATTTTAATCCGAAGTAAGGCTATCTGTCCGCCGTTTGAATATAGGGTTCGGCCGTAAGGGAACAAGGCTCGTAGTACTGTTAGGCGATGGGCTTGCAACCTGTCACTAATAGTAATCGCGTGACTGTAATAATAATTTGATTGTTTCTTGTAGTTATTTAGTTTGAGTTCTAAACGAATTAGTTTACACCGCCTGAATCATGCCGCCTGTCATGAATTTGTGTCCTCAGTTATTTCTCTTACAAGGTGGTCTGGAAGAGATCGCTATTTAGCGGTAGGACCGCCTGTTGTATACCTATGATTAATATGTACTGTTCCGTGTACTGTTTTTATTTTTTGGTGTTCAATAAAGAGTATTGTATTGTAATACACTGGTAAACATCTTGGCCTGATTGTGCAAAATGTAGTTACTTTTATCAACAAGTCTTTTTAGAGTTTTTGGTATTTCTGTAGCTCTGCCTACCCCACTCCGGGAATGAAGGCGTAATGTTATGTATGTATGTATATTTCTCCAATTATGAATTTTAATGGATAGCATATATTACAGACCTGCTGAAATAAAATCAACCAGGAATCAGATAATGCAGATGCTGGAAGTTTAAGCTTAAGCCTTTCCTTGACCGGAAAACTAAACCATTACATCTACTTAGGCTATTTCGCCATACGTATGACGTATTTATTAATGTGGATAAAGCTGCCGTCACTCTCGCACTTACATGCTGTTCAGAAAGTGAGTTGTTCCTTTCGTTCTTTCTTTACGAATACGCGCAGTAGCTAGAGAATAATTTTGTTTTCTTAACTAACCTTATCTTTTGTAGTTTTTGGATTGTCAGAAAGTGACAGTTGTTTTATGATTAAGGAAGATGAAGTTGATTTTTCATTATGTAGCTCTTTTCGAATTTTGCCAATTTTCATAGTAAATACTACCAATCCACAAAGCAAAAGATACAGTGCCTTGGTACCAGGTAGGACCTGTCACATCTTATACAGATAACCTTTACGTCCACGAAACTCATATTAGATTTGTGAACACGAGTGATAATTCATTTTGCGCATGACGTAATGACGTTAAATCTACAGAGCTATCAAATTGAGCGAATAATGTCCAAAAATAAAACATCCTATAGATAAATACTTCAATGCATTTTACAAGGATTAAGGTCAAATGTTGTCACTTATAAAAAACTGTTATATTCAAAATAAACTAACCTAATATTTTTAAGTGCAATGGAACCAAAATGGGACGTGTTCGTATGTTGATACCTGCGGCCCATTTCAAAAAAGCTTATTACTTTTAATACAAGAGGAAGTTTATATTTAATATATTTTTGTAGGTACCTATAACTTTTTTTTGTAACATTGAATCTCCAAGCCTTAAAATCCTTAAATTATGGTATTTACGTGTATTTGGAGGCGTTCTACACCATTTTAACCCACCCGTACCCATAGTACAATCCTAGCGCTTATTTTGGGACTAGGTCAATGTGTGTGAGATTGCCTCCAGTACTTTATTATTTATTTATTAAATGGAATAATAAAGAACCGAAAATAGAGGATAAAAAGTGACTGTTTTAAAAGCTAAAAATAAGACCCTAGGCTTTAATGATGTGTGGAAAGAATCCAGAAATTACTGACCTGTTATGTCCATTATAGAATACTCGAATTAAATTGTCCATAGTTACCTATGCAAGAACATTTTAGGGTACCTTTCCGTATGCTACGTTGCTATGGATGCGTTTGAAATCCACTAATCATACATGTCATATTCATTGGTCTACATAGCACAGCACTGGTGGAAACTGGTAGCTTTCACATCCTCGCGGCATAAGTGCATGGCACATCTCTGGAGAATAGGCACCCTTATACAACTAAAAAAGCCCCACGATCTGTCAAAATGATACTTTTATCCATTATTCCGCATTCCCCGGCGATTTTTCACGGTTTTTTAAAGAAATAAGCCCCAAGGACTCCCGAGGCATATACAGGGTGTTACAAAAATCGACGTCAAGCCAGAAATAGGTGATAGGATAGCTCTTAAGCTATCGATTTAACCCCCATGTATGTTCAGAGATTTTTAGTAGTTTCGGAGGTAAATATATAAATTTAATCGGAATTATTGTAATTTTTTCTTATATCCATGTTACCAGAAACCCTTAGGTCCATGTATTATTTCAATATTTTTTCAGTGGTTTTTTACATCGATAGAACCATCATGAACTTAGGATATTATTAAAGCTACTTGGCATTTTTTTTTTGGGCAACTTTTTTGATAATTACATAAAGTTATTTTCTCCATAATAGTGAATCCTAGTTCCCTTTTCATCTAGTATGGAAAACAATTTTGTGGACTTACACAAAAAGTTGTCATGAAAAAAAATGCTGAGCTGCCCTATCACCTATGTCCGGCTTGACCTCGATTTTTGGGACACCCTGTATACATAATCGTACACCTAAAGTATGCGCATTACAAATTACACTCTTACCTTGATTCAGTGATCCGGTGACATTGAATTTCTGAGAAAATGAGTGAAGCGGGTGTTCCTTTACGACTAGAATAAAACAACCGTAAAAAGAGGATTCCTAGGGTTGTCCCGGAAGCTTCTTTATAATTTTATATTATTGTAGCAGTTTTGGATAGATTGTATATTTTTAATATCGAAGTGGATCCAATCTAAACTGCTTTTTAAATTAAATTTGGTATTATTACTTCTAATGTCGTGTAGATTCCATAATAATGTACAGACAAATTTTGTATTTTTGGATACCTACTATTCAAATTTGAAAAACAGACATATTTTATGATGAAAAATAAAATAGTATTTTTTTTATTTAAAACTACTTGCTACTTTGAACCCTAATCATTTTATTTTATATAACTCGTACTTAGGTATTATTTAAATAAAATGTCCACGTCTGTGGTGTAGGCATCTTACTATCTCACTTTAAGTCAAATTCGAAAAGTATTAAAAATTACGCTATCTGAAACGTTTCTGGTTGATAATAACTTAGTTACCAGACAAGTTAAAATGTAAATTTTATGTTATGCGCCTTTTCAAAGGAGACCTTCTTGCACTGTAGTTTTTAAATCAAGTTCTGGGACAACCTGTATAAGTAGGTACTTGAGGAACGGCGGCAAAATACAGATGGTGTGGGGATAAGACGACCGACCGACCGTGACCGTGAAATTACTAGCATAGAGGCATTCCATCTTAGTCCTCAGGATTGGCAACGCATTATAGTCTTGAGAATTTAAATGTTTATAGATCTTAAATTCCACTTAACATCAGGTGGCCCGAGTGCTCGTGTGCCATCTCCTTAATATAAAAAAAAATCTCAAAGTGTTCGATTTTCTCGATCCCATTTTAAAAACTCCTATACCTATGCATTTAATATCTTCTGCGCGCACTGTGGACTGAGTATATTATGAATGTAGTTTAACCTTTGCCATGGCATGAGATACTGGGTTTCCCGAAAGTAAATCTGTTTCATTGACAGCCCTATTTCCTAGGGTTGGCACAATCTTCGGGCGGCCGCGTAATTCAAGTCATGACGTTTATGATTCATAAAATACGGAGTGCATTAGGTTTTGAGGTAACATCTAAATGTTGTTATGACTCCCTTCCTTTACTCTGTTGAATGTGTATGAAACAGCGTTCTCTTTTTTATACGTCTATACATAAAGTCTAAATAACCTGTTTGTTTACTATCAATAATTGTTTTTAAACCTCGTAAGGACCACCATCTTACAAACAGAAAGATTTTTGTGATGGGAATTTGTATCTAGCAGAGAGGACATAAAGTTCAAATACGATAGCTCTATAATGAAAATTTTAATTTATAAACAAAGAAAGATGGAATTTATTCCCATTACTATGTAGATTAAATTAAATTGCCTTGATTATGTACATCCTAATGCAGGGTTAAAACAATTTGTGTGTATCAAAGTGTGTACAGGGCTAAAAGGACCTAATTGCTGAAATAAATAGCCACAAAAATGAAGGACATTTGAATGGTCTCAGTACAGCTTGAGTTTTCGTTACTTCAAAGTGAGTTTGCGTGGATCATCGTCTGTCGGCTTCAGTGCGCCCTGTCTTAATGCCTCCTAGTCTTATGCATGCACGGCGTGTTAAGCCGCTTCCTGACTTGTCGGTAGGTATGCTTGCAGTAAAACACGGAATCGGCGAGGGTTTCTAGGTAACCAGTGGCATCTACCAATCAATGCGCAGCGTTTACGTTGCCTGTACGTTTTACTGCAAGCATACCGACAAGTCAGGAAGCGGCCTTAGGTCTCTCCTCTTTTCTTCGTCTTTCCATTTTTATTGAACCAACAGCCACGTTGTTTTATCGCCAAATGTGTTACAAGACATTTTTCATAATTATGAGTAGTAAAATGAAAGTCTACTTACGGCGGCGTCGTTGATCGGGTCGCAACTATTCAGAAAAAAATGGTTGAGAGAGGCGATGGTTTAGATACGCGTCATACTCGTGAACAGGTGCTGCTTGTGCGGTCCGGGCTGTTCACGTTTGCAAGGACTTGTTGTTCAGTTA
This sequence comes from Acleris holmiana, assembly GCA_949316455.1. NCBI lineage: Eukaryota > Metazoa > Arthropoda > Insecta > Lepidoptera > Tortricidae > Acleris > Acleris holmiana. The sequence goes on from OX438784.1 coordinate 7,023,849, forward strand.
ATTATTCTGGTTATGGCTTTTGACGGAGAGACCTTGTCGTGTTGTTCTCCTATATTTATTTTTAGTTAAATGTTATTGACCTTATTGTAATTATTTTATATGTGTTAGTTTTAAATTTATACGTTTATTTCCTTGTGATGTACTCATAACCTTCTTTTAAGTTTTTTTTTATATGATTGCAAAAAGTACCTTTCGCTGGAGTTTCTTGCGGCACTTCTTCTCCGCAATGATGGTCTGAAGCGCTAGTAGGTTTACTCCATATTACCGATGTGTAAAAAAGCCCTAATATGAATAACTTACTGTAAATTAAAACTGAATTTTGAAAGACTGGAGCTGAGTTAGTTTATTCAGTTTGTTTGATATATATTTATTTCAATGGGCGGCTTCGAAATGGTTTTCCATGCAAACAAAGCTCAACCTATTACTAATACTATTGATTGATTTCTGCACGTCTCCTCTCCCCTCTGGTCGTCTCCACCTCATTGGAAAGGACTTTTATTCTACACCAGCAATACATTAATCGCGCGAGCCCTCTGACTTGCGTCGGCACTTGAGATTTATCCGGCACCAGCGGGGAATGCTTAGATAAAGGTAACAATTGAGATGTATATAGCACAGTTAGTCGACCTTAACGGGAGGGGCTTGTGGGAATACGGCGTAATGCCGTAACGTTCAATCTGAGGAATCGTAAAATTTGAACGTCACTTTAAGACAAGTGTGGTTTTGAATTCTACAAAAGACATGGGGTTCTGGAGGGTAAATCATCACTTCATCGAATTTCACTTCATCGAATGTATCATTTTCATTTAATTTCATCTCATCGAATGCTATTTTCTGCTGAAACCATAACGTTTTCATATCTTAAACATTAATTACGTAGATTAGGTTAGGTTAGGTTAGATATTTAAGATACCCTGAAAACATTATGGTTTCAGCAGAATTCGATGAAATAAAACATTCGATAAAAGGTGTTTCGATGAAATGATAGACACCCGTTCTAGAGCCCTAGCCAAGATGCAAACGCTCGTAATGTTTTTCTGTCGCTAAAAATGTATGGGATGACATTCTCGTGCGTTACGATTAACGACTCGGTAAACTTTCATCCCCTATATTTTTAGCGATAGAAAAGCAAAACGATACGAGCTTTTGCATATTGGCTAGGGCTCCTGTAAAACAGTATTGCTTTTGACATGTTATTGCATGGTTTTAAAATTTATACAAAAAAATATATATTAGAAACTGTCAGCCAAACAGACAGTTACTTTCACATTTACAATATTAGTATGGATTCATTACGAACGGCAAAACAAAAAAAAATGTTTGAAAATCTTAAAATGTAAACCCGCTCAGGATTTATTAAGTATATTTCTATCTTAGGAATGCAACGAACGCGGCCATTGACAAAGTACTACAGGGGAAGCCATAAAAATGACTCTTGTAATGCAACCGAAGTTATGATATTGCATTCGGGACTTCGCCCGCTGTATACAATGTTAGAGAATTATTAATGAAATATCTAGCAGACACGAACTAGTAAAATTTATTTTATTGATAAATGTCATGGTGTTTATTTTTTCAACAGAAAAACAGTGTGATGTGTTTTTACGACTGTGCAAAACAGTAAAAAACATCAAAATCGAATGTTTCACTTTTAGTTCAGAACTAAGCATTTGAGCGATTTCAATAAAAGGGGTTTTTTACAATATTTCAACTGTTTATATAACGACCCGTCAGGTTTAGTTTTTCAAAGTTTATCAGTGGTTCTTATCTTAATATAAATTACGATACTTCACTTACAAAATTTCTCATCTATAACATTTTCTTAAACAAAGTTGGCGCGTGTACAGAATTCTCGACCTATGGCATTCAATTATTATTGGAATTCCGAAGTTACCCAATAGATTCCAATGGCTTAGGAAATTCGGGTTGTATTAAACATTTTATCACGCCTGCTAAGGATTTATTGAAGGTATTATTTGAAAAGCTGTACATTAAAAGTATTTTATATACGACGATCCTTTAAGTTACGGAATTTTTTTGGTCGTCTAATTTCAAATTAATTACTAACCAGGGCAGCGAAATGTATACACATTACATTCTCATAATACATAAATAAGTACCAAAATAACTTAAAAGCAATCAAGCCCCAATAACAATATTTTTATTTCTTTGTTTTATATAATGCTAAGATTAGGTATCATCATATTCATCATTGTAGGGCTTAAAATACCGGTATTTTTGAGAACCGGTACTGTGACCTCGATGTGAAACCTGTACCAGTCTAGGTACCGGTACAGTGGGTACCGGTACTTAGATTGGTACCGGTACTCGTAGTACCGGTATTTTGTAAGGAATACAGCTTTTTTACCGGTACTATACCGGTACCAATAAGGTTCGAATACCGGTAAAAATACCGGTATTCAGTAATAGTGGGTATAAGTGCGAGTGCGAGGGAGGGATAAAAAAGACGGAGAATTGTACCGGTATTTTCAGGTACAAATACCGGTATTCGTATTTACCTGTTCTTTGGATTACCGGAATTTATTTTTACCGGTTCTGTGGAACCTAAATGAAAAATACCTTTAAATACCGGTAAAGTACCGGTATTTTTGGAACCGGTTCCAAGCCCTGGTTACAGCATTTCTTCTCAGCACTGGTCTCTTGGGAAGCGCTGGTAGATTTTCGATGTCTCACGGGGCCCGATAAGTTAAGTGCCGTATACTTAAGTGGCGCTTAATGTCAACATGCTTGGGGAAACGTAAAACACATCTCTGAAGGAGTTTGCGGGTTACGTGGAGACTTATCTTGTATGGAATGCTCAGAGGGAGGCTGATGCTGTTGAAATGCGACATGCAACTTTTACTCCCCTTATAGCTTTAGTAGACGTAGCCTTTTCACCACAAATGTCTCTGCATTTGTCAAACACCTCGGAGAAGCTATTGCTGATCGATGGGACAGATCTTTAGGCTTAGTAATGGGATTGTTAAGATCACGCATTATGATATCAATTGTCCGTGCCACAAGCATGTGCATTCGTGGGACACGATTTAAATTCAGACCACTTGCCAAATTAATTGGCTTCGATGATGGCGCCACACTGCTGATGCTGTTTGTAATTTCGAAAATGTTTTTGTTATTTTTGTATCTTTTTTTGTAATAAAATTGACTACATTCAATTTAAAACAAAAGTTGCGCTTAAACTTAACCGCCATACTTAATAATGGCGCTTAAGCATTTTACCTTACCACTGTCGATGTCAATATTTTTTCATAACGATGCTATCACAACGAAGTCAACATGGTAACAGCGCGATATTCATAACGTTTTTCTACTTTTGTTTCGAAACTACAAAAAACGTTATGAATAATTATCACGCTATTGCCAGTTCTTACATTTAATGCCCTACTTCAAAGAATCTTGCCACTGGCGACTCTTTATGATGCATATTAGATGCGCTTGCAATGACGGCCATCGTGCATTATACGAACCAGCGAAATTAAGTGCTGTTAAAGAGATGGCAAATATCGTTATTATAGATCAATGTGAAGTTCATATCGTTACGATGAATAACAATAAAAAAAATGGTTGTTTGTTTGTGCAAAATGTGATGAATTTCATTCTCAACAAGTCTTAGAGTTGTTGGTATTTCTGTAGCTCTTCTTACCCCACTCTAGGAATAAGGGCGTGATGTAATGTAAATAAATAATAATTAAATATCACGGGACAGTGTCACACAAATTGTCCTATGGGTACTAAACAACGATAAACATACATAGATATTTAGTGGTGGTAGGACCCTGTGCAGGGTCCGTCCGGATCGCTACCACCATCTTATCCATTAACCACCCGCCAAGCAGCAACCGCATTGCTGTGTTCCGGTGTGGGGATAAGACAACCGGTGAAATTACTAGCATAGAGGCATTTCGTCTTAGTCCTCAGGGTTGGCAACGCATTCGAGATCTTAGGATTGCAGTCTTAAGATTATAGTCTTGAGAATTCAAATGTCTATGGGTCTCAGATTCCACTTCCCATCAGGTGGCCTGAGTGCTCACGTGCCTTCTCCTTACAATAAAAAAATAAATAAAAAAAAACAATAAATAGAAAACATTCAAGACTCAGGAACAAAATACTCGTGCCCATCACACAAATATCTGCCTTTACCGGGATTTGAACCCGGGACCGCTGGCTTCGGAGGCAAGGTCACTTCCAACTAGACCAACGTATCGTCAAATGGATGTTTAACCTTATCGTAAAATAAGGAAGGAAGGTCTGGTAGTCCCCTTTCATTTAAAAAAATATTTTAATTACGCTTGCCTGACGAACGTAAACTAGATTGAAATCGTCGTCCACCAAACAAACTCCACAAATAAACCCTGTTGCACAGTGCACACGCAATCTCCGTTCCGGTCATCGGGAATATCGTTAGTTCCGCGAGCTGGACACAGCTCGTAAATGCAAGTGCTCACAGAATTCAATTTGGAATGTGGGTCTGGGCTTTGAGAACGAAGCGTCAAACGGCGAACGAATTTTCTACGGCTCGTAATTTTCGTTTTGCTAAGGTATAATTTGGTACGAGTTTTTAGTCTTAGTTACGTTGCTATATTATTTGTTGGGAACGTTATTACATTGCGCTGACAAATCAAGGAGCCGCCTCAGAGGGGTAAATATTAGAATTCCATCAAAAAGTCATAATCAAATACTACTTTACTTAGAACTTTAAAATTTGTGTACGCACGTGTGTTCGTGTAAGTGTGTGCTTGTTTGTGTGTGTCTGTGCTGGAATTAGAGCCTACAGACTGCATTATTGTAAGAAGTTTTTAAAGAGATCTTTGGGCGGTTTACATAAAAAGTGTACATCGTTAGGGACAAAATTTAGATACGTAAATTTTCGTGACGAAATGGAAAAAATATTTTCGTAATTATATTTTTGTTCTTGAAAACCGCCCGTTTATCCCTTCATAAGGATCTAGGGATATATCTATCCACTTAGATATTGCACTAAATTGTTCAGAGAACAATTTTATTATTATTCACGAAAAGATTTATTTGTTATTTGGAATTGATTTATATCAATGCTACGTGACATAGTTTTGCTGTGTCGAAAACAACTTTCAGATAGATCTAGAAGTTCTTGCATTTAGTTAATAAATCTGTATTATAGTGTTTTTCCTATTTTGATGAATTTTACTATATTTATTTCAATATTTCATTATTCAAAACCATAATTATCGGCTTGCAACCTGTCACTAATTAATACACTAATATACTTTTTGGCCGGATTGTGCAAAATGTGATTATGAACAGGTATTTTTAAGTTGTTGGTATTTCTGTAGCTCTGCCTACCCCACTCTGGGAATGAAGGCGTGATGTTATGCATGAATGTATAAAGTGTCATTCTATGGAACTTGCTAACTATGTAAACAAGCCGCCATACTAAAATTGACATTAGATGTTAATTTCAATATATTGTTTGTTTACATAGTTAGCAAGTTCCATAGAATTACAGTATAATTATCGGTACACGTAATTATTATTTTTTTGGTTTATAACACCATTTATTATGCTTTCTTGAAGGGCCCTATTAAATAATATGCTATAATACATAAAATTATTTAAATGTATTCAAAAGAAAAGCAAAATCAAAATGAAAACAGAGTCTTTAAATATATTTATTTTCGACTAGAATCTTAAGAATTACATACCAAATGCCAGCTTTGGTAATCTACCCTTCAAGGGCACTCAAAAAGCTGCGTCTACACATAGAGCTTAGAAAATATTACTAACACTGCCTTATTTTTAATATCTTCATCAAATTCATAACTACACGTGTTTGAAACTTTAAATTTAACATACTTAAAACAAACAGCTTTATATCATTGGTTTTCTAGATATTGCTAAAATATTTAAATTATCAAACAATCATATTACGTAATTAGATTTTATATAACTTGTTCAAAACACAAATTATAGACTACAAATAATAACGAAAATAAGCCTTCGTTTCTAATAAAAGCTCTTTCAATAGAGTTAATTAAATTCTAAGCTTAGTATTTTAATTACCACTTGTATTCTAATATGTTTATTGATTGATGTAACAGAGAGGTACTTTTTTTTTCGGAAACAAACATCCTTAATGAGAAATAAAAACTGTTATATCATAACTACACGGACAAAAAATATTAAAATAAATATACCTACTTCAAAATGTTCAAAGATTTGAAAGCCCAGTAATTCAAATGAAAAAATACATGTGTTCCAATGACAACAATATTGCCACAATTAAAATTGGGTGTGTCGAAAAATAAAAAACAAAATATTCCATTAACGGAACCAAACAGATGAAATCATGAAATATTTGAAAGTCAATCATGCATTGAAATCACAATTTCCGATAGCCATTATGAACAGCCATTGGTTTTAATGTGAACATCAATGGAGTTTTACTACACATATACATTACAACATTTCCCATGTGTTATTTTATTTTAAAACGTTGCAATAAAGCCAGTAAAAGAAATGACAACGCTTGATAAAAATAAAGGTTTTGAATAAAATAATATCATCAAAATATGACAAAATGATGACCACAAATTTTGAAAATAGTTAAGTTTTTGTGGCAAGGAAAAGGACAGCCAAAAAATCAAGTATATTTACACTTTCGTGGTAATATTGTACATTAATGATTGAATTAAACTATCGAGATAACTTTTAGCACGAACGATTTTTAAAACTACTTAAGTACTGGGCCTCTATTCAACTGCTTTTTAACGATATCGTTTTTGACCTGTTTCCGTAATGTCAACGTTTTGATTTCTCTTATGTCATTTACAATAATGGCGACTGTGACATAAACGATTCTTAAACGTGTCAAATACGATATCGTTTTAACGCACCTGAATAGAGGCCCTGCTCGTGCTGTAGATATTTTTTTTTTTACGTGAATATATATATCTACGTCTAAATTATATTTTACTTTAAGGTATGTACAATAGTTACAAATCCCTAGTTTCTGTATTGCTTTTAGTCAGCTACTAAATATGTTACTAATTTAATTATAATATGCTCATTTACCTTATTTTACACAAATATGATTTCCCAATTTATAACCTCAGAGTTCTGTTACAATTATATTAAACCAGAACTTAATTTAATAATTTGATATGTTCTACGATATCGATAATACTCACTGTAAATTATAGTTATCACCTAACTAATGTCTAATTATGACACAATAATTTATAAGTTACCAAGTTCAGTAGCGCTTTTCCCCATTAATTCAAATATCTATATAAACATCACCATGTGTGCTATAATAAATACTGGTGCATATTATAAAAGGACAAACGGAAAACATCTAATTTGCTCTAAAAGGAATCAACATTGGTTAGTTATTCCGTACAATAAGGTATTCGGATTAAATACAACACTTAGATACTCGTAATTGAAGTGAAACGCTCATTATAAATCAATAAGTATCGAAAGAGAATTTAGTACTCGTAGAACTTATGAAATGAGTTATATTTGAATAATCAATCATAGTTTAACCTTTTCAACGCCTTACGACAAATACAAATGCGCCACACACACGCCAAACATGTATTAAAAGATATGCAACTAAACTGTTCCAGTGACAAGTGTCGGTGGCGTTTGTAGGCACGACAGCTCGTAACTTTAGGCGTCGTTGGCGTTCAACAGGTTAAAGATTGAAATTGATGATATAAAAACAAGTCATTTTGAGGTTCTAGTTAATTAGTGCAGTTTATCGAAAATACTTTAAGCTCATTAAGGTATGCACGACATTTAAAGTGCATTTACAACATTGACATATATGCAATATCTACGTAGGCTGAATTTGTACTAAGGGACTCGGGATCTACTATTATTACTAAAAATATTAATATTTATATCTGTTTTAAATGTGTTTTGCCTAAATATTTCTAAAACATTGAATAATAGCTAATACACAACATAAACATAGATCTTTGGCTTTATTTCAGGTACTTATTTACAAACAAAACATGCCTTTGAGTTAATTACTTCACTCACTAATAATTATTATACTTAATGTAACATAGCATTTCTCATAATATTTGTATGTACAGTTTAATAGTTCATAATAGACTAAGATTATTTACAAAAGTATCACAGGAATTTCGAAACCAGAACTTATATTCGGAGTGGTATACAACTAAAAGATACACCCACAATAATAATAATAAAAAAAAACAAATGGCACTTAAAAACCACGAAAAAATTGTTACAGTCATAAGAATAATTTCATCCTTATTTAAAAATTGATTTTAAAAACAATACCAAAAATCGTTATGAGCAAGCTCATTGGATTCAAAATACAATTCGTTCCACAGTGGTTTTGAAATCGGACCAAAAGTTTGAGCAGTCTTACTTTAAACCACATCGCTTCCATCGAGTAGCTGGTTGTTGCTACCCCCGTCTTCTTGTCAGATGTGGTGGTCCCTGAACGGTCGCACAGACTCTGCGGAGGATCGAGGAGTTGGATCCACTCCCGACAAGCCAAGCGATCCGCTCCTTCGAACTACCAAAGTCTTTGTGCCATAATCAGTGACAAAGTTGTCATTTCGGGTAGGAGTATTGGCTCTTACACTTTGGTACCCGCAACACAAGGGATACCTGGAAGTGAGGATTTTCTTGAACGCCTCCCGAAATTCAGTATTGAATATCGAGTAGATGATTGGATTGAACGCTGAGTTTGAATAACCGAGCCACGTCAGGATTTTGAATGCAAGATCTGAAACAATTAACGTGACATTACTTTTTAGCAGTCTTAAAATGTTACCTGGAAATCCCAAACCCATGGACGAGTACATAGCAATGGAAACTTAATAAAAACAAACACGGCTTGTTATTTTGTTTACCGCTATGTTTTAATATTCAAGATTATAGATATCCCATTGATACAATGATTAAATATACACTACTCAAAAATATAAATAGATGAACTGACATACCAGGAATACATGTTTTGCAGAAAGCGGCCACAATATTGACGCAGAAGAAAGGCACCCAGCATAGCAGGAAGACGCCCATAATAATCCCCACAGTGATGGCTGCCTTGTGGTCTGACACGTGGTACGGAGAAGACTGAACGTGAGTGTGAACCCTAGTCCTCACAGATTTAGTCCGATTGTCTGGCAATTGGACTGTTCGAGTCACCGCCCGGATAGACTTCACATGCTTCTGAGCGTAACAATACAACCTGCAGACGAAACATCAAGTTATTTCACGAACAACCATTCCAGATTGTATTAAATTACAAGAGCGAAATGCTTGTTTCGATAGTACGAAAGATAATATCAAGTATAACTTTTACCAAGTTGTTCATTTGTTTCGAGACACGTCCTACGAACTCACTGTTATTGTTTCAAACGAAGTGTCTTTGGCTTTATTATTTCTGTACAAGTTTGGAAATAAAGAAAAATAGTAATGAGATTTAGACGCTACATTGACTAGGTGTAACGTTTTTCAGTCGATTTGAGTCTAAGGCGGCCAAGAATAACTTGTTAACAATTTCAGTACGTACGCCATGATCTTGTTATATTCAATAATTTTCTGACTGTAGGTTCCTCTTAAGAAGCACTGGTATAATTTTGACGTGTACCTAAAGGTGCTCGGTCGGCCTACTTACTGAATAAACATCTTTTCAAAAAAGTAATGATCTATAGTAGAAAACTGACTATCGATACAAGTTTACTTAACCTTATAATAAAAAAAAAAAAAATAATATATTGTACCTGCAGTATATACTAATCATCACTATGCATGGCAGGATGAACGATATACAGCTAGAGACGACAGCGTACGTCGGCGTCAGAACGAGAGCACATGTTGGGTACCGAGGCGGCTTCTGAGTAGCCATCAACTCCTCATGAGGGCGGTGGAGCCCCAGGGAGATTGGGAGGAAGCTGACCAGGGAAGCCAGTATCCATATCATGGCGATAGTGGCAACGGCCACGCGACGCGTGACCCAGCGTCCGTACCTGAACAAAAAAGATTTTGAACAGAAAGAAAATCATTGTTTACTTACTCTTAGAGTAAATAGATCCGATCTTGGTGTATTGAGGATAAGTTATTACATACAAAAGTCTATAAAATGACTTACATGAAATAGTGCTTACTTAGTTTACTCAGACTAATTCAGACGAATGTGCCGACTTGGTCGATATATCTTAAGGTTAAGCAAACAAGGTAAATACGATTAAAGGTTTCCAAGTTATTAAGGTTTCTGTTAAATGAGATAGGATCAAACAATCGTGACAAAGTCCAGAGAAGAATAAACCGAAATTATCTTCTAAGATCTTGCAGTTATTGGTAATATAAATTAAGCCATACATAAAGAAAGAAACCATATAAAGAACAATTCTTGGGACTGTTAAGATATGTGCATACAAATTATCTATAAAACCGCCTAGCGTGTTTCATATTTCATAAATCCCGTCTGCGCATTTAGTTTAATTAATAATTGGTGAAGCACCAGTCACTCTCGCACTTACATACTTCTAAGAAAGCGACGGATGTTTATCTACATTTATCGACGGCGATAAACGCGGGCCTGCAGGCCCTTAACTTATTTAATAGCACTGAGTCATTCCATTCAAATACGATTATTAAAATACTCGGAAAATCTTTCATTCTACGCAATTCCACTTTAAATTTCCAAACTGTCAACGTACAACGGAAGTTAAGGGAAGTCCTTAGATTGATGATCTGAGAATGATAAGCCTTGTTTACAAGTTTGTGACAACTTGTCTTGATTGCTCAAAGGCATTAGTTTGATCAAAGACGTCTAACGTCTAATTATAGGGAATCGTAGCATGAATGAAAATAATAATATAGTGCTTTGAATTACAGTCTGAATAGACGTTGAATTAGTAGGTACCCATTATAATCACACTCAAGTAATAATAATAATAATAATAATAATAATAATATCACGGGACAATGTCACACAAATTGACCTAGTCCCAAACTAAGCTCTAGGCTTGTGCTATGGGTACTAGACAACGATAAACATACTTATATAGAGAAATATATACTTAAATACATAGAAAACATCCAAGACTCAGGAACAAATACTCGTGCTCATCACACAAATATCTGCCCTTACCGGGATTTGAACCCAGGACCCCTAGCTTCGAAGGCAGGGTCACTCCCAACTAGGCTAGCGTGTCGTCAAACACACACACACACACGTACACGTAGCATGGCCCCTTGTCATTATGAATGCTACAAAAAAGGTGAACAAAACCTACACGAAACAAGTCAATGCGTTCTTTACAAAAATATTTCAAATTATCTCATCCTGACTGAAAAACAAAGACATTGAACACCTCTTTACAGTAGTAAAATAGTTATTTATGCAACAAGAGATCAAAGTTACTTTTTTCTGCGAATGTTAATTTTGAATTCCGAGTAAGCGAAGGATTCTAGTTTAGAATTCTGAATGCAGCGGGATTAAAAGACACGGGACACGCAAATAACTTTGGTCTCGCATTGCACATGCAACTTTTCACCTCAGCAGCGAGAAAATGAAAGCATAGTCAAAATTAAACCATACATGTATATTTACCACCCAGCTCTGACGACCACTTCAAACCACTCCCATATTTATATTGTGAAAACTGGTTAAAAAGTTACTTTGCCTCACGCTTGCAGGAAAATCGAAATTTGCTTAATGTCTTTAACCCTCTGCGACTGGCGTGACGTCTATCAGACACCGCCAAAAAAAAAACGCTTTATAGCGTGAAATAGGTCTGTATCGCTCAGCAACCTCTCCTAAAGACTCGGGGCATTATAAACTAACCTATGTTAAAAACTCTAGATTTTTTTTACCTTGTTCAAGTTAATGTCATTTTTTATTTAGAAGCCCATATACATGCTTATTATAAATTCCACATGATAATTAAATAATCATGCTATACACTTAATGAACAATACTTATCATTGGCATTGTCATTTTTGATAAAACATACAAAAAATAGTAATGATCGTATTTTTTCTGTTTTATCAAAAATGACGTCTGACAGACTCCACCTCAGTAGAATGTTTAAAAAAAAAAGTCACCTCAGTTGCAGAGGGTTAAACAGCAAAACCAGCTTGTTTATGATACTGAGAGGAAAATCATAATCCAATACAAACAACCTATTTCTAAAGAGTCACCTAACGTTTTACGAGGCCTAGCCTGGTGTCAATGTCACAATCACTTAATGGTCAATACTATTATGAATTATGAATTGTTATTATGGTTTGATGAAATGTTTATTGTTTATTAGGTTATTGTAAAAAAAATGTCACAATAAGTTATTGTAAAGTTTTCCATTACTCTGTAAAATAAGCACTTTGCGCAGAAAGCAATACTTCGTTATTTTTCATAAATAAAACATAATACTCTATTATTTCTTAAACCTAAAAGCACAACTTTTTTCCGAACATGGAGGCACGAGACAAACACTTAAACTTAAATTTTCAACGAAAGTAGATACTACTTTCTTAAAGTTTCTTATTATATTTGTCGAGACATTTCTCAATATGCCCTATTGACAGCTGAGCATCTGGCGAGGGAATTAAAGTGGATAAAGTGAATTTCTTGTCAGCTTTCTTCGAAGCCTCTTTACAAACTTTATGAAAGCGCTCGGCTAATTCAATCAATGCTTCACAATATTCCTCAAGATTGATACATATTAAATGGTATTATTTAAAAGGTTTTTTCGGTTTGAGGATAAACTCTGGTAACAAAGGTTGTTATAATATTTATGGTCAATTTTGTACAAGGGTTAAATACTGTTGATGTTAACGTCATATAATAATAAATTTATGTGTTATCGCATGAAGTATGTCCATTGTGCTCTGTCGCCTGATTGGAAAGGATTACGTGAACTAACCCACTAAAAACAACTTCAAACGAATAAAAGGAGGATCTATAAAATCTTAAATTACCGCTACTTCATCCTGGGTGTGAAGATACTGAATGTTATGTTTTAGTGGTGGTAGGACCCTGTGTAGGGTCCGTCCGGATCGCTACCACCATCTTATCCATTAACCACCCGCCAAGCAACAATGTTCGCATTGTTGTGTTCCGGTATAATAAGACAACCGGTGAAATTACTAGCATAGAGGCATACCATCTTAGT